>CM042688.1:519055909-519564839 GCA_023614405.1 Avena insularis | reverse complement strand
GCGTATATATAGGGACCCCCCTTTAGTCCCAGGCTAAGCCATCGCCCGCGACTAAAGGGTCTTTAGTCGCGGGCCGTGGCTTAACCCGCGACTAAAGACCCCACCTTTAGTCCCGAGCTAAGCCACAGCCCGGGACTAAAGGGGTTTTTCGCCGTTGCTGCGCAAGACTCACCCTTTAGTCCCGGGTCCAGCCACGACCCGTGACTATTTGTTGTTTTTTAATTTTCTTTTTTAATTCAAAACTAATATAAAAACTTTGAAAAATCATATCTTTTATTGTAATAATCCAAATAAAACAAATAATATGTCTATTATTATCATAAAAATATAAAGAATTTTAATATAATATCCATTTATCTGTTTGCATCATTTATAAATTATTTCATTTGTAAATTTTATTTTTTAATTCAAATCAAATATAAAAACTTTGAAAAATCATATCTTTTATTGTAATAATCCAAATAAAACAAATAATATGTCTATTATTCTCAAAAAAATATAAAGAATTTTAATATAATATCCATTTATCCGTTTGCATCATTTATAAGTTATTTCATTTATAAATTTTCTTTTTCTAATTCAAATCAAATATAAAAACTTTGAAAAATCATATCTTTTATTGAATAATCCAAATAAAACAAATAATATGTCTATAATTATCAGAAAAATATAAAGAATTTTAATATAATATCCATTTATCTGTTTGCATCATTTATAAATTATTTCATTTGTAAATTTTCTTTTTAAATTCAAATTAAATATAAAAACTTTGAAAAATCATATCTTTTATTGTAATAATCCAAATAAAACAAATAATATGTCTATTATTATCAAAAAATATAAAGAATTTTAATATAATATCCATTTAGTCCCGATTATAGTCACAAACCGGGACTAAATATATTTTCCGCCATTTCCCACCTCTTCCCGCCAAGTTTTCCCGCCCTTTCCTTTCTACAAGAGCTTTTAGTCCCGGATGTAGTCACAAACCGGGACTAAAGATATTTTCCGCCATTTCCCACCTCTTCCCGCCAAGTTTTCCTGCCCTTTCCTTTCTACGAGAGCTTTTAGTCCTGGATGTAGTCACTAACCGGGACTAAAGATATTTCTCGCCATTTCCCAAAGCTTCACGCCAAGTTTTCCCGCCCTTTCCCTTTATATTTAGGGCGATCGTGCCATGGCTATCCACACATCCACACCTTCCTCTCTTAGAACAATGGACAACGCCTACTGGGCCATTCTGACCCTCGAGGAGACCGAGGCGCTGTGTGCCTCCAACTACCCTTGTCCGCCGGGCTATCGGCCGCCCGCCGGCTGGATGCTGAGCGCTGGAGGGGTTCCTGTCCCTCCTGTCCCTCAAGGTTCTGCACGCCAGGCGGCCATCACAAACCACTTCTACAACGAGCTCATGCCGGAGCAGCGGATGGATCCCCAGTGGGATCCCCACAACTACGACACCTGGAATGCCTTCTTCGCTAATAGGCGGGAAAGGGAGCTCGCCAGGTACGAGGGTGATGGCCCGCCACCGGTGAACCACAACAAAGCCGGCCATCGTCTGTGGTAGGCGAACCGTATTATCATCTGAATGATGCGCTACATCGCTGGGAGAGACCATCCTCGCCTACGGTGCCCATGAGTCCACCCGCCACAGGCCCCACACCGGCCCGGCGGTAGCGGCATCGTCTTCCAGGAGACCCCTCTCCCGCCCGCCGTGAATCCGAGGCTGGAATGGCCCCTGGTATATGCCATGGATGGGCTGAGGATCCCCGGAGTGGCAGGTGACGATGACGATGACGATGAAGACCCTGAAGCTGTGTACTGTAGGACTAGGCATGATTATGACTAAAGGGACGGCTTTAGTCCTGAGTGTTAGCTAGTACCGGTTTGTCCCGGTTTTTAATATTAATAAATGTCTTGAGTGTTCCCTAATAAATAGAGGGAAATGCCTATATAAAGAGAGGGTTCATCTTTAGTCCCGGTTGGAGAAACCAACCGCGACTGAAGGGATTGCGGCAGACTGGGCCAGGCAACACTAATAATAGGGGTGAGTGTCGACATTATGTCGTGCGGCTTGTACCTTGTCCCGGATGGTGTCACCAACCGGGACTAAAGATGAGTCAGCACTAATAATAGGGGTGAGTGTCGACATTATGTCGTGAGTGTCGACATTATGCCGAGATGCTTTAGTCCCGGTCCAGCCACAAAACGGGACTAACACACTCAAGATTGTTTGCAGACAACACTATAAAAATGGACACATGCATGGAACATCTTCACTCATAAAATGTTACAATTATTACATATCATTTCTTCGCGTGTGTTCCTTTCTGATCCCGTCGTATCCCTGGAGCATCTTCATTCATTAACATGATGCTTGGGTCATCCTTCACCGCGAAGGGCGGAATTTCATGAAACTTATCACAATCTTCTGACATGTCTGTCTTGTCCTCCACTCCACGATGTTTCTTTTTCCTGAAAGATCTATGTGGCGCTTTGGCTCATCGTCTGATGTATTCTTTTTCTTATTTTTTTGTTTTCTAGGTTTGGTAGACATGTCCTTCACATAGAAAACCTGGGCCACATCATTGGCTAGGACGAATGGTTCGTCTAAGTACCCAAGATTGTTGAGATCCAACGATGTCATTCCGTATTTCTTGTCTACCTCAACCCCTCCTCCTGTCAGCTTGACCCATTTGCACCGAAACAAGGGGACCTTAAAAGTAGGTCCATAGTCAAGTTCCCATATCTCCTCTATGTAACCATAATATGTGGTCTTTGACCCATTGTTGTCTGTTGCATCAAAGCGGACACCACTGTTTTGGTTGGTGCTCTTTTTATCTTGGGCTATCGTGTAAAATGTATACCCATTTATCTCGTACCCTTGGAAAGTCGATATAGTCGAAGATGGTGACCTAGACAACAAGTATAGCTGATCTCCAAGAGTGTTGTTTTTGATGAGATGTTGCAACCAACCGCCGAAACTCTTCATGTGTTCATCTCTATCCAAGAGTCATGCTTTCCGTGGTTGTTGGGCGTAAGATTTTCTTGTGTTCCTCGATATATGATGCCAAGATAGAATTCTCAGAACGGTGTAATGTGCTTCGGTGTAAGAATGTCCGTCTCTACATATTATTGATTTCCTTCCTAGAGTACCCTTTCCACTCAGTCTCCCCTCATACCGCGATTGAGGAAGACCAATCGGCTTAAGGTCAGGAACAAAGTCAACACAAAATTCAATGACCTCCTCTGTTCCATAGCCCTTGGAGATGCTTCCTTCTGGCCTAGCACGGTTATGAACATATTTCTTTAAGATTCCCATGAACCTCTCAAAGGGAAACATATTGTGTAGAAATACAGGACCGAGAATGGAAATCTCTTCGACTAGGTAAACCAGCAGGTGCGTCATAATATTGAAGAAGGATGGTGGGAACACCAACTCAAAACTGACAAGACATCGGACCACATCATTCTCAGAATGGTAGATCTTCAGGATTGATTATCTTCTGAGAGATTGCATTGAGAAATGCACATAGCTTCATAATGGGTACTCGAACATTATCTGGTAGAAGCCCCCTCAATGCAATCAGAAGCATTTGCGTCATAATCACGTGGCAGTCATGAGACTTTAGGTTTTGGAACTTTTTTTGCAATATTTATTATCCCCTTTATATTCGACGAGAAGCTAGACGGGACCTTAATACTGCTTAGGAATTCAAAAAATATTTCCTTCTCTTGTTTGGTAAGAGCGTAGCTGGCATGACCTTGAAACCATTCTGGATGCAGGCCATCTGGGTCTTTCATACATTGATGGTCCTTTCGTGCTTCCGGTGTATCTTTTGTCTTCCCATACACGCCCAAGAAGCCTAGCAGGTTCACGCAAAGATTCTTCATCACATGCATCACATCGATTGCAGAGCGGACCTCTAAGAATTTCCAATATGGTAGCTCCCAAAATATAGATTTCTTCTTCCACATGGGTGCGTGTCCTTCAGCGTCTTTCGGAACAGATTTTCCTCCAGGACCCTTTCGAAAGGTTACCAGTTGATCCAAATCTTTGACCATACAAATATATCAGCACCAGTACGCTCCTTAGGTTTCGTCTGGTGACATGCCAGACCATTGAAATGCTTGCCTTTCTTTCTTAAGGGATGCTTGGCCAAAAGAAATCGACGATGCTCATTGTATACATTCTTCTTACAATGTTCCAAATATATACTTGCAGTCTCATCTAAACAGTGTGTGCATGCATTGTATCCCTTGTTTGATCATTCCGAAGGTTACTAAGAGCAGGCCAATCATTGATTGTTACGAAAAGCAATGCTCGAAGGTTAAATTCTTCCTGCTTGTGCTCATCCCACACGCGTATCTCGGGTTCGTGCCACAACTGTAAAAGTTCTTGCACTAATGGCCTTAGGTACACATCAATGTCGTTGCCGGGTTGCTTCGGACCTTGGATCAACACTGACATCATAATGAACTTCCGCTTCATGCACAACCAAGGAGGAAGGTTATAGATGCATAGAGTCACGGGCAGTCTTTGTGATCGAGCTCTGCTCCCCAAAGGGATTCATGCCATCTGTACTTAGACCAAACCTTAAACTCCTTCCGTCATCTGCAAAGTCCGGGTACTTTCTATCGATTTTTCTCCATTGCGACCCATCAGCGGGGTGTCTCAACATCCTGTCTGACTTACGTTCCTGTTTATGCCATCGCAACAACTTGGTGTGCTCTTTGTTTGTGAATAAGCGTTTCAACCGTGGTATTATAGGAGCATACCACATCACCTTCGTAGGAACCCTCTTCCGGGGCTCGCCTCAACGTCACCAGGTCATCTCGTCTAATCTTATACCAAGTGAAGTGCATACGGGCATGCATCTAAATTCTCATACTCACCGCGTAGAGAGGATGCAGTCATTAGGGCATGCATGTATCTTCTGAACCTCTAAACCTAGAGGGCAGACAACCTTCTTTGCTTCGTATGTACTGGCGGGCAATACATTATCTTTTGGAAGCATATTCTTCATCATTTTCAGCAACTTTTCAAATGAGGAGTCAGGTATAGCACACTCAGCCTTCCATCGTAGCAATTCCAGTGTGCTGCCCAGCTTTTTCAGACCATTTTCGCAATTTGGGTACAACAACTTTTTGTGATCCTCTAGCATGTGATTGAACTTCTCCCTATCCTTTTTAGTTTCACAATCTCTTCGTGCATCGGCAATGGTCCGACCAAGATCATCAGCGGGTTCATCATGTGTCTCTTCTTCATCCTCCCCTTCAGCATCCCCCATGGAAGTATCTCCGTACTCAGGGAAACCATGATAGTTGTCATCCTCCTCCTCTTCTTCATTGTCTTCCATTATAACCCCTCTCTCTCCGTGCTTGGTCCAACAATTATAACTGGGCATGAAGCCGGACTTCAACAGGTGGCTGTGAAGGGTTTTTGAGTCAGAGTAATCCTTCTGATTCCTACATCCATTACATGGACAGAATACAAAACCATTGTGCTTGTTTGCATCAGCAACACGGATGAATTCATGCACGCCATTAATGAACTTCATGGGCGTCAAGATCGTACATCCATTCCCGGACCATCTGCATTATAGTAAAAGTATATCAAAAACCATTACACAACATGATAAAATTATTACAAGTTATATTGAGAGCTTCTAGAGCTTTAATTTTGAATTTTGAAAAATTTACATGCACCAATTTGTGAATTGGAGAAAACAATCAACATGATAAATGTGGAGTTTTTTATTATTGTTCTATCAGTGAAAACCTCATTCCATTCTAAGCTCTGAAACTCTAAAATTACACATTTCAATTTTCAGTAACTATGTGCCTAATCAAAATTTGTTACACATATATATCAAAATCCTTCTAGCTACTTCTAGAGCATGCATGCATTTGATCCATATCTCTATACTTCTAGAGCATTATATAGAGCTAAAGTAGCAATAAGAGATGAAAGAATGAAGTTCTAATCTTTTAAAGCTTTGGATTTAGGTGTTGCAAACTAAATATTGACAAATCTTGAGAAAAAATGGCATGAACTCTCTTGCTTTATTTGAGAAAAATGGCCACCATATGCTTTAGGGCAGCTGGCCAGGGAGCTGTATATATAGTGATGGACAATTAGTCCCGGGCCATGATACGACCCGGGACTAATAGTCCCCGAAAAGAGCTGTTGCCCCGCTCCAGCTTATTAGTCCCGGGCCGTATTACGGACCGGGACTAATGCTCTGGTCTGGCCCGGGACTAATGCTTATGGCCATTTCTAGCTATTGTAGGCCTCACGGACCGGGACTAGTGCTAGCACTAGTCGTGGTTCGTGACGGGCCGAGACTACTGGGCTTGTTCTGATCGAACCGAAGATGGTTTTTCCAGTAGTGGGACCGGTCCATCAAGAACCAAAAAATACAATCAAGTCCCTAATTTTACACCAAGAACCGTACATATGATTGCAAGAACGCGATCAAGTCTGATCTTGCCGCCGATGAACCACCTCCACGCACAATCGTCTCTATTGAAACCGGGGACAAGGCCACTTGGGCGTGAAGAGATGCATGTTGCCACGCCAGAGTTGGACGAGATCCTCCATGCTTGGAGGAAGGAAATTCTCGAGTCTCCATAGTGCTTGCACATGGCGAGGACAACCCTACGGCCATGGATAGAAATATCAAACATCGCCAGTGATTGGGAATCGCCGCATCAAGAACATAATATTAATATTAACCTAGCCGAAGCTAGGCTTCCTCGCCAGTCCCCACCAATAGTGGTCGTTGAGCTCCCCTTCTCTCTCCCTCGCCACCGAGGCCGACGATGAGAAAAACAAGACCTAGGAGGACACCGAGCTAAAGGTGGACATTCTTGTTGACAGAGCTCGCGCTGCATTTCCCAGTAGTCATCCTCCTCGAAAGCTCATCGAAAAGATGCAGTAGCCACTGCCCAACGTTGTGCCAAAACGCCCGGACAGAGAAGCTCAAGGCGATGGAGATTCTTGGCTCTAACTCCCCTAATTGCTGCAACTCCTGCCACCAGAGCAGAGCAACAAAGGACATCAGCATCAAGACCAGTCAGATCTAGCCAAGAAGATCTAGCATTCAACTCCAAGATGCCACTCTGGTAGTGATGCAAGTGGGTTAATGTTAAGTTACCCTCTACCCTTTTTAGTTCAACAAAATGAACTAGCTTTTGTGATGACATCATCATTTTTTAAAGGTTAGTTCACTTTTAAGAGGTTAAAGGGTACCCTAATGGTGACCCACTTTCATGTTTACACTATGAACATGACCTATTGAAGAGTGCATTTTTGCAGCATGTTTACCTTATGTTTTTGCATAAGTAGTGATAGGATTTTGGTATTCTACCGCATTCATGCGCACCATTTATGTTTGTTTTCACCAGGATCCCAGAATCAAAGATTTTGATGGATAAATCAACTAAACTTGTCAATTTTGGGTACAAATCTGCTAATTGGATTCCATTAAAGCCTTCCATACAATTTTCCATGCTCATGGGAGAGAGGGCAAGGATAATACAATTCGTAGGAGGTAGTCAGACGCTATAACATGCATTGGTACCATTGGGGCTCGTCCGTATTGCATGTCCGCCCCATGCAGAGGGATTCGAGATCCGACATTTCGAGACACTATACCTCAAAGAAACCTCACCTCCGGAAGGGATCTGCAAGGGGAACTAGCAAAAGGGCATCAATCCTCGCCTCTACGAACATCCTTGAAGGCCTAAACATCGTCTCCATCATCAACCACTGCATCACCATCATCACCACACATCCCTATAGTTCATATATGTTTATCTTGTTGTAATTCCTAAACACTATTATGTATTCGCACAAGTATTCATCCATCAATTTGCACTCCATTTATATTACTATGATGGTGTTGATTGCCTCCACGTGTGAGTAATTTCCCTTGTTCTTGGAGAGCTAGGGAAACTTAGAAAACATTATGTGTTGAAATAAAGATGTTCTATAACTTAGATTTATGGTGTATGTATGACGAGGTTTAATCTCGTCAATGCCCATTGTTATGGACTTGGGTTTTGGAGAAGATGGGGATGCTGGAGATCGTGGCACGGTTAACAGACAAGCAACCAGGGGACACGAGATTTACCCAGGTTCAGGCTCCCGGAGGGAAAACCCTACTCCTGCTTGTCTTCTCTTTGATTACGGCGGAACCGAAGGTTACAAGGTGCGCAGATTCGATCTGGCGTGGATGCAAGTGCGAAAGTATGAGTCGAGGTGAGTTGCCCTAGGACGTGCCCTCCTGGACTTTATATAGACTTAGGCAGGTCCCGGGCGTAGTCCTAGTCGGTTACAAGTTCTAGGGTGTTACCCCTTTGAATTTCCTATCTCCGCTAGTCTTGCTCTCCAAGGATCCGAAGGCGTCATGGGCCTTGGCCACCCGAAAATCTTCATGGGCCAGCGTATATCTGCTGTGGGCCTTCCTTGGGCTGGACCAGGTATCTTTGAAGTTACGTGCACTGAGGTATAACCATGTCGATAGCCCCGGTGATCGATCGACTCAGATTGGCCGAGGACTCTTCCATCCTTCGGAGCAGCAGCTATGTGTTAATAGTATATGTGTGTAGGGATTGTTGATGTGTGCCGACTCACCCGACGGATCGAGGTCGATTAAGCATCTTAGGACGAAACAACACGATCTTCTTGAGTTGGTCCCTCAACCCGGACCTGGAACATATCTTGGCGTAATTCGACTCGGGCGCGGAGAACTTACGAGTGGAATTCCAGTGATTTTAATTGGTGTACCCAACGCGTCCATCGATTTTTCATCGCATTACCTGGTACGGATTCATACTAGCAGAGCGCAGTCAGGTGCGTTGCCAGGCCATCAGATGATATCTGTAGGTCTTATCTTTGCGTCGCAGACGCAGCATCCGAATGTTTATCACCGCGGAGGTGTTTCGGGTGGCCAAGGAGGATGTTACTCACTTAGCATTAATTGGGGCAGAGTTGCCGAAAAGTTTTTGCGTGCTGATCCGAAAGATCGTAGTCGAAGATTTCATAGGGTGCGCGACCAGCGCTCCCTATGGGAGTAGCCCCCAAGTGTCTGTTTGAGTCGTAGACTCTAACGGAGACTTTTATTTCAAGCATTGTTTCAATCATTAAGTCCGCAGGACTCGAAAATTTTTCGGATGCTGAAATCCATCCTCCCTATGGGAGTAGCCCCCGAGTCCGTAGTGGAGTTGTAAACTCGACGTAGGACTTAGAGAAATAATTTTGTCTTCATTTGTCTGTCGGGCTGGCGATGGCCATGGCGGCTGGGGCGGAGCTGGACCTGCCCCAGATTACTTCTCGGATGCCTATAGCTGCGGATGGATCCGAGGTAGCCTTCGCCGCCTACTCCGCTCGCTGCAGACGATATGGGCCCAAGCTCATTGACTTGCTGTCTGAGTACGCATTACGGCAAGGCGAGGCCAAAGCTAGGCGATCTGGCGACTCGATGTCCGCGCCTTAGGCATAGTAGAGCGAGGGGTAGCTTGTAGTCTATTTTTGTTGTAAATATCTTTTGTAGTACCATCCTTGTGCCCGCGTGGTAGTCTTATATACTTTAATGAATTTCTCCAGTTGTGCTCTATCCTTGGCTGAATGTCTGTGCCTTCTTTTTCTGCTATAGGTTCCTTGGTCTGACCCGATTGACACTTCCTCGAAAGGCCCTTGCGAGCATCATTGGATGATTCCTCGCAGCTCGCGTTTCTTCGAGATCGCGCAGCTTGGAGAGATTTGCTTGGGTTCTGTGATCAGCGGCGTTTGGAAATCCAAAGCGGTGCAGTGCAGAGAGAGAGGAGTATTTGATGGCGGAGCTGGGTCGGCTGTCGAGCAGCTGCAATGTAAGTTGATCCTTCTTTCGGCTATAGCTCGGTTCTTGGGTGAGCCTGCTGGCCTTACTCTTGTTTTGTGCGGTTGTCGGGTGCCAATCTTGCTCAGGGAAGAAAAGGGCGTGTTCGATTGAGTCAATTGCTTGACTCAACAGGACATGGAGGCCGGCGGCTTCTTCTGGATGGATCGTGATCGTGCCATAGTTCTGGCGACGGTGCAGGACCGTGTCTACTAGGTTTCGCGGGTGCTCCGCCAGGTGCAGACATCGCTTTCCTCGGTGCTGCATGTCATGTTTCCGTTGGATGCCGTGCCAACAACCCTTGCAGGTCTGGCGGCGAAGTTTGAGTGCGGCAATGTCAAGGAGCTGGTGCGGCAGCAGCTCGTCCCAGGGGTGAAGGCTGCCTTGTCTCTTGTGAGGGTGCACCGCCCAGACGTAGATTTGGCTGCTGTGGCGACTGGGCCACCTCCTCGACCAGATGGTGGCGAGTGGAATATGCGTCCGCATTACGCGGCTGTAAGGCAGTATGCCGAACATATTGTAGATTTGTTTGAGCAACGTGCTCAGGTTATTCTTCAGAATAGGTAGGACCTGAAAATAAACAGATAGATGTAAAATTTGTATATTGCGGCTGGGCGTGTATGTGCCCTTTGTTGTAAAGGTTTGCTTGTTTGCGAGCACGTAGTGCTTTGATTTAGTACGTGCCCTTTTCGTTTGCCTGACGTGGTCAGCTACTCAGGTGTACACGTTTTGTCCTCAGTCGATGAAATCGTGAGGTGGGGGGAGCCCCCGAGTGCGTTTGTAGCATGTAATAAAGTTACAGAGAAATAGTCAACTGAAGGTTAGGGGTGAGACACTTAGCTGTATTTGTATCGTAATGGAGGAGGTACATGGTTCGGCTGACTAGCCTTGGCTGTAAGCCTTATCGAAAGTAAAAAAGGGGTACATTGCTATGGGTAGAATCGTCGCAGGTGCGAGATGTTCCATGGGTTGGAGTATGCGACTCCAGACTCCACGTGCTTGAGGCGATAGGCGCCACCTGGGATGACCTCGGTGATAGCATAGGGTCCTTCCCATGGTGACTCGAGTTTATTCGGTCGCTTTTGCTTGAGTCGCAAGACGAGGTCTCCTTCGACGAAGGACCTTGGGCGCAGCCGGCGGCTGTGGTAGTTGCGGAGACTTTGCTGGTACACCGCTGATCTAGCTGCTGCTATATCCCGTGCTTCGTCGAGTGTGTCGACGGCATCTTCGAGTGCAGCCGTGGATTCGGCTTGTAGCGACGACTCGTGGAGCCTGGTGGCGTGCCTTGGTGGTAACGGCCTCGGCCCGTGCACCATGAAGAACGGTGTGTAGCCGGTGGAGCTGTTTGGCGTAGTCCGTAAGCTCCACAGGACAGATGGTAGCTCTTTCGTCCAGTTTCCGGCTTTGTGCTCGAGTGAGCTCATGAGGCGCTTCTTGATGCCGGCGCCGATTAGACCGTTGGCCTTTTCTACTTGCCCGTTTGTTTGCGGGTGTGCTACTGAGGCATACGTGATGTTGATCCCGAGGCCTTCGCAGATGTCCTGGAATTCTTCGGAGATGAAGTTCGATCCGTTGTCGGTGATGATGCTGTGTGGTACGCCGAACCTGTAGACAATGGATTCGAAGAATTTGACGGCAGTTTTTCCCTTTTGGTTGGTGACTGGCATTGCCTCGATCCACTTAGTGAATTTGTCGACTGCGACCAGGAGGAAGACGTGTCCTCCCTTCGAGGATTTTGGCAGTTTGCCGATCATGTCGAGGCCCCATTGGGCAAAAGGCCAGGCTATGGGTATGTGTCGAAGTTCGGACCCAGGTGCGTGCGGTTTGTTGGCGAACCGTTGGCACCCGTTGCATCTTCGGATGATGTCCTTCGCGTCGCTCATGGCCGCTGGCTAGTAGAATCCTGCTCGCAGAGCTTTGGCGACGAGGGAGCGGCTACCTGCGTGGTGGCCGCAGATGCCCTCGTGGATATCTTGGAGTATGGCCTTGCCGTCATTGATGGTGACGCACCGTTGTAGTACGCCTGTAATGATGCGTTTGTACAGCTCGCCGTTGATGATGGTGAAGGCTTTTGACCGACGAGATCTGCGGGCATCTGTCATTTGTCGGCAATTCTCCGTTTATCGAGGCGGAGGTATGGTCGTGTCCAAGTTTCTTCGACTGCCATGACCTGCATCAGGTTGACCATGGCAACCGGTATCCAACTTTTGGGTCCTTCATGACCTTCGGGTAGCGTAGCCCCCGAGTGTTCTGCTTCTTCGGGTGATCCTTTTGGGGAATTTCCGCTTGATGGATGGCACGCAGATCTGTTCGAGGAACACACCTGGTGGTACCTTTGCACAAGTGGAGCCGATGTTGGCGAGTCTATCGGCCTCCTCGTTGCTCTCTCTTCCAACGTGCCGAAGTTCGCAGCCGTCGAATTCTCCTTCGAGTGCATTGTATAGCAGCGATGCGCGATCATGTTTTCGGCGTGTGCCGCACTCATTCATCGTCTGCTGCGACAAGGTTGAGTCACCGTAGATGACCAGGTAGCGTTGCGCGCATATTTTGCCATCTTCATGCCATGGATGAGGGCTTCGTATTGACCTCATTGTTGGAGGCTCAATTTCATCCGAAGGGCGTACTTCATCTTGTCACCTTGCGGGGAGGTCGATGACTCCTGCCTGCTCGACTTCGCGTTTGGAGCCGTCAAAATGCATTGTCCAGATCTGCGACATATGCAGGGTGTCAGCATTTGCAGCTCCATCCGATGCACCAGGAAGTCCGGAAGGACTTGAGATTTGATGCGTGTCGCTTCGTAGATGATGTCCGGGGTGATAGTTCAATGCCCCACAGGCCACGCTGTGGCCTCTGGGTTATTCAGGATCTGTTTAGGGGTGCCTCATTGGCGAACATCACTGATGCTCACGGAAGTAGTGGCTCGATCGTCGAGCCGTCATGAACACGCCGTGAAGGCCAACCACAGTAGTGGTACCGCTGTTTTGTTGGAGTGAGAACCTCGCTGAGGTAGTAAATTGGGCGTTGTACCCCGTGGGTCTTGCCTTCTTTGGGTCGTTCGACCATGAGTACTGTGCTGACCACCTAGTGTGTGGCTGCTATGTACAGCAACAGGGGCTCGCGCTCTTTTGGCGTGACCAAAACTGGCGAGGTGGAGAGGAGCCGCTTGAGGCTTTCGAATGCATCGTTGGATTCTAGTGTCCACTCGAACTTGTCTGCCTTGCGCAACAGCTGGTAAAATGGTAGGGCCTTCTCGCCCATGCGGCTGATGAACCTACTTAGTGCCGCTACTCGCCCTGCGAGCTGCTGAACGCCCTTGAGGTTTTTCGGCTTCTCCATTGTCATGATAGCTTTGATTTTCTTCGGGTTCGCTTCGATCCCTCGTTGAGAGATGAAGTACGAGCGGTGACCGAGGGACGCCGAAGGTGCACTTTTACGGATCGAGCTTGATCCTGAAGCGATCAAGGTTGTCGAGCGTCTCGCGGAGATCGTCGATAAGTGTTCTTGCCTCCTTGGTTTTATGACTATGTCGCCGACATAGACTTGGACGTTGCGACCGATCTGGTCCTTGAGGCAGGCTGCATGCATCGCTGGTCGTGGCACCCGCGTTCTTTAGCGAAGGGCATTGTGTTGTAGTGATATACTCGAGCGGTGTGATGAACGCCGTTTTCTCTTGATCTTCGACCTTGAGTGAATCTGGTTATCTTTGAGTAGGCATCGAGGAGGAGAGTTTCTCACAACCTGCGGTCGAATCGATGATCTGGTCGATCCGAGGAAGAGGAAGTGGTCCTTAGGGCGGTGTTTATTTAGTGACGTGAAGTCCACGCACATCCGCAGGATGTCCGTGTCCTTCTTCGGGACCATCACCGTGTTTGCCAGCCACTCGCTTTCCTTGATTTCCCAGATGAAGTCTGCTGCGAGTAATCTGTTGATCTCCTTGCCGATAGCTTCGCCTCGTGGCTCAGACAGTCTTGGATGGACTGCTTGGCGGCTTGGTGTGCAGGAAGACATTGAGTGCGTGCTCGGCGAATTCCACGAACTCTGGCATGTCCGCAGGACACCAGGCGAATTTCCAGCGCTCATGGAGGAACTCGACGGCGCGCCTATCTTGATCTTGAGGTCGTTGGCGATCAACGCTGTCTTGAGGCATCCGTTGGATGGACCTGCACTTTCTTGGTGTTGATGGTGGAGTCGAAAGACATGTCGGTGCGTTACGCTTTGTATGGGGGTAGCCCATTGTCCGTCACCTCGCGAGCCTTACAAGCTCGTCTTGCATGCCGAAAGACGGGAGATTTTGTTGAAATCCTGTCGCATTGGTCCGATCGGGTGAAGCTCCGTGGACTGTGATGACGCCTTGGTCCTGGCATCTTGAGTAGTAGGTATCGTGGTGTGGGATGGCAGGAACCTTGCGAATGCTACGTCCCGGGATGGCATGGTATTGACGGCGATCCACCGCCAATTCTAGGCGCTCTGCGAAAGTTGTCCGGCTTCGAAGATGACGTCGAGCCCTATTTTGCCGGGGAAGATGCCTTTCCACAGGACAATGCCGTGGAACGTTGTGTCCGATTGTTCGGGCTGTATTGCGGGATCCGCATAGCTGCTAGAGTGCTTGCGAACATGAGGTTGATGCCGCTGCCGCCGTCCATGAAGACGCGACTCATCTAAAGCCTCCGTCTGCGCCTCCGGCACCGGGCAGCATGACCTTGGCGAGGATCCGGCAAGGGTGATCCGCGAGTGAATGTGATGCAGGACTCCGATCCGCTGAGGTACTCGGGGATTGCGGTGAGTTGCCACGGCCAAGTTGATTTGTCGGGTGATTTTCTTACGCACCTGTTGGTGGGCGTCCTTCCGGATCATATTTAGTGCTCCCTTTGGTGGGGGTATGCGACTCGGCGTTGTTTTGCGCTGGTGCGTTGGTTGATTTGGGCCTCCAATAGGCGGCGGTGGAGGAGCTCCATGTGCTATTTCACCTGGCGCAGGTGCGTTTCCGAACGCAGGAATTGGAGCTTGTTGCCTCATCTGCATCATGCCTTCGCTGAGTTTCTGGAACTCGCGACAATCCTTGAGCATGTGGCTAGATTTCCTTTTGCCATCTTGTTTGTCGATGTAGAAGTGGATGGTGCATGGACCCGAAAGTTTGTCGAATCTTTGAGGTCCGTTATCGCTGATCATGGCGTTGCACGACTGCGTTGGTCGTCCGTTGTCGCGGAAGTTTCGCTGCGGTATCCTCGCTATTGCGGCTATTGTCGTTCTGGCGGTGGCGGATGCGACCATGTCGGGTCCGTCGCGGTCCTCGTGAACGCGATCTCCTCTTCTGCGGCGTTCGTCTTGCCGTCGTCGTCCTCTTCATCTGATTGTGCCCGGCTGGATGCAATCTTCACCGTCTCGCCCAGCGTTGGCGATTTCCATGAGGTGGTCGAGTGTCTTGGGCTTCTGCGCCCAAGTTCCTCCTTGAAGTCTGGGCGCTTGACGCCGTCCCTGAAGGCATCGATGGCCCTTTCTTCGGAGATGTGTGCTGCGGAGTTCTTGGTTGTAGACCAGCGTAGTATGTACGAGCGAATAGATTCACCCGTTCTCTGAGTGCAGGCTCGCAATTCTTGATTGGCGGGCCTCTTGCTGGTGCCTTTGAAATTTCGGATGAAGCTATGCGAGCTCCTCCCTTCGGATGGATCCTGATGATAGGCTGCTAAGCCAAACGCCGCGCTTTGTCATTGCGGTGAAGGCATTGCATGGCGGTTTCTTTGTTGCCTCCGTGAAGCAGCGGATGACGGATGGTCAGAGCGAGGACTTTGGATCTTGCGTGCGTTGAACTTGAGTATCCGAAGGAAGCTTGAAGTTGCGTGGCATCTGTGTTCGCGGACGGATCTGCTGAAGCATCAAGCCCATGAGTTCTCGCCGTCTTCATCCATCTCAGATTCAGACGAGCATGCACGTTTGGCGCGTGCTTTGTCGATCTTGCACTGTGTAAGCTTGTCTCTGGCGTCGTAGTCACGTTTATGGCGGTGCGAGCTCTTCTTCCTTCGAGGAAGATCGTGTTCCTCTTCATCTTCGGATAAGGGAGTGGGGCTCCGGTCGCTCCTGGCCGGAGCTTTCTTCTTCGGCTCCGTAGGAGCGTCTTCGTGGAGCGCAGCTCCGATTAGTCCTAGTCCGGTGAGTGCAGACTTATGCATGGCTCTTTTCGGGTCCCCCTCCGGAGGTGGGTGAGCCGCGAGATACGCAGTGGCTGCCATGATCGCAGCTTTTGGCGTCTTCGGAGTGATGTTGCCGTCAGCGTCCATATCCATGAACGATGTGTGGAGAGTTTGAAGGGTTTCGCAGCATAGTAAATCAAAATTTTCTACGGAAGCGAACAGAAGGAAAGCCAAGATCTAATCTAGGAGATGCAAACAACGAGAGAGATTGGATTAGATCTTCATACCCTTGAAGATTACTTGCGATTGGAGCGTTCATCGGAACGTGGGTGATGTAGTCGTACTCGCTTCTCCTCCTCGCGATCCGATCCGATCTAGCACCACAAGTGGCGGTGCCTCCGTGAGATGCACACGTGCAGCACCTCGACGTCTCCTCCTTCCTCGGACCAGCAAGTAGGGTGGAGAGATAGATTGGATATACAACACGACGTGGTGTATATGGTGGAGAATTTCTGCAGCAGGCTTCGCCTACAAGCAGTCGGGAGGGAGAGAGGGGAGGCGGCAGGGCAGGGTTTGGAGGAAGGTGTAGGTTGGGGGAGGCGCACCAGCCCTCTATATATATAGAGGGGTGCGGCCAGCCCTGCCCATCCTCCAAGCCTATCTCTAGTTTAAGCGATTTAAACTTATCCCTTATCTAGAAACCCTATCTCTAGTTTAAGCGAGTTTAAACTTATCTAGGATCGGCTGGGCCCTATGGGGCCTTGTGCCCCTGGCCCAATGCGGCCAGGACACTCCCTCATAGGCCCATGCCCCTCCGGAAGGTGGGACCACGTTGTCCCCTTCCGGAAGGTTCTAGAAGCTTGGTACAATACCGATTAACCGGAACAATTCCGAACTCCAAAAACTGCACGCCTTATATGAATCTTATTCTCGGACCATTCCGGAACCTCTCGTGATGTCCGGATCCCATCCGAGACTCGAACAAAAATTCATAAACCAAGTATCCAATCTATCCTAGCGTCGAGACACGTTAAGTGTGTGACCTGCGGGTTCGAGAATATGCGACATGATCTTCTATCAATAATCAACAATGGGGTGCAGGCACCCATATTGACTCCACACATTCATCGATGATCATATCGGATGAACCACGATGCCAGGATTCAATCAATCCCATATATATATTCCCTTCGTCTCGCGATATTTTACTTGCCGAGATTCGATCGTCGATGCCGTCATACCTAGTTCAATCTCGTTCACGGCAAGTACTTTACTCGTTCCAGTAATCAATATCACTTTGTGATTAACTCCTTAACCACATGCTTGCAAGCGGTGTTGATATCGATTATCGAGTGGGCCCAGTATATCTCTCCGACTTGGGAGGACAAATCCCATCTCGATACATACAACCCAGATACTTTCGATCACGAGACACCTTTATGATCACCCTCTCATAGGATGACGTTTGATGACCTCAAAGCTTTATTCCGATACCGGGGAGTTGCATTATCTCATGGTCTAAGGAATACAATATTTGACATAGGAAAAGCTTACAAAGATGAACACAATGACACGATCTAATTGCTTCGCTTAGTTTGGGTCTATCCACCATATCATTCTCCCAATGATATGATCTCATTATCAATTGACAACTCATGTCTATGGTTAGGAAACCTTAACCATCATTGATCAATGAGCTAGTCCATAGAGGCATACTAGGGACACGGTGTTGTTCACAAACCACACAAGTATTAATGTTTCCGCAATACAATTCTAGCATGGAATATAAACTTTATCATGAACAAAATTATAATAATAACATCTTTATTATTGCCTCTAGGGCATAATTCCAACAGTCTCCCACTTGCACTAGAGTCAATAATCTAGTTTACATTTGGCAACAATCTTACACCCATGGCACTGAGGTGCTGATCATGTTTTACACGTGGAAGAGGTTTAGTCAATGGATCTGCGACATTCAGATCTGTATGTACTTTGCTGATCTTGAGATCTCCATCGCTATATAATCTCGGATTATATGAAACTTGCAGTTGATATGCTTGGTCTTTGGATGATATCTTGGTTCCTTAGCAAGTGCTATGGCGCCGATGTTGTCACACAATATCTCCGATGGGTCCAATGCACTTGGAACCACAAGCTCGATGATGAAGTTTCGATCCAAACTCCTTCACTTGGCCTTCTACGGCAGCCATGTATTCCGCTTCTCTTGTAGATCCCATGACCATGCTTTGCTTGCAGCTTCTCGACTCACAGCTCCATTCAAAATATACACGTATCACATGCGAGATTTAGCATCATCCTTGTCGATGTCGAAACTAGCATCGGCGTAACCTTTTCTGACAGCTGTTCATCACCCCATAGACTAAGAACATTTCTTTAGTCCTATTTAGGTACCTTAGGATGTTCTTCACGGCTGTCGATGTTCCTCTGGATCACTTTGATATCTGCTCGTCAAACTAAGAGCATTGGACACATCCGGTCTAGTACACATGGCATACATGATGGAACCTATGGCGAGGCATAAGGCACTTTGCTCATAGCTTCCTATCATTTCCGTAGCTGGACATTGAGCCTTGCTCAATATCTTACGACAACATAGGCCTTTGAACCTTTCAATGCCTTATCCATTCGAACCTTTTCAGAACTTTGTCTAGGTATGTACTACGGCTTAAAGCTATCGAGCGTCTTTGTCTATCTCTATAGATTTTGATGCCCAATATATAAACAGCTTCACCTAGGTCTTTCATTGAAAACACTTGTTCAAATAACTCTTCACATCGTTAAGCATGTCGATGTCATTTCCAATAATCAATATGTCATCCACATATAGTACGAAGCGTCACAGAGCTCCACTCACTTTCTTGTAGATGCAAGCTTCGTAGCAATTTGGAACAAATCCAAAGCTCTTGATCACTTGATCAAAGCGAAGGTTCAACTCCGAGACGCTTGCTTGATCCATAAATGGAACGCTGAAGTTTGCATACTTTATCGGCATCCTTAGGATCGACAAAACCTTGGGTTGCATCATATACAACTCTTCATCAATGTTGCCATTGAGGAAAGCGATCTTGACATCCATTTGCCATATTTCATAATCATGAAGCGCAGCAATTGCTAATAAAATCGAATGGACTTAAACATCGCTACGGGAGAAAAAGTCTCATCGTAGTCAACACCTTGAACTTGAAAACCTTCGCAACAAGCCGTGCTTTATAGACCGTAACATTACCATCCGCGTCCGTTTTCTTCTTGAAGATCCATTTGCACTCAACGGCCTTTCGGTGCTAGGAGGGTCCACCAAAGTCCATACTTGGTTTTAGCTCATGGATCCCAATTCGGTTCATGGCTTCTAGCCATTTCTTAGAGTCTGGGCTCATCATCGCTTCCTCATAGTTCGTGGGTTCACTGTCTTCTACTAACAAGACAGTCAAGCGAGATTCTTGCCGTACCACTCGGGGAGGGCAGCGACCTTGTCGACTGCGACGTTCGATGTGACATCGTCGAGCTTCATGATCCTTGTCATTAGCTTCCTCTATTGTTGGTGCGGTGACCTTTGGAACAATTTCAGGTGCTGTGCTACTCTCCAATTCAAGAGAAGGTTCAATAACCTCGTCTAGCTCTACTTTCCTCCCACTCACTTCTTTCGAGAGAAACTCCTTCTCAAGAAAGGAACCGTTCTTCGACAAACACTTTGCCTTCGGTTACGTGATAGAAGGTATACCCAATAGTTTCCTTAGGGTATCCTATGAAGGCGCATTTCTCGCTTTGGGTTCGAGCTTGTCGGCATCAACTTCTTGACATAAGCCGCATCCCCAAACTTTAAGCGACAACTTAGGTTTAGCACCAAACCACGTTCATACGGTGTCGTCTCAGATTTAGATGGAGCCCTATTTAAAGTGAATGCAGCGGTTTCTAATGCATAACCCCAAAATGATAACAAATCAGTAAGACATCATCGATTGGACCATATCTAATAGGGTTCGATTCGGCGTTCGGACACACCATTCTTTGTGGTGTTAAGGTGGCGTGAGT
Source organism: Avena insularis (assembly GCA_023614405.1). Classification (NCBI taxonomy): domain Eukaryota; kingdom Viridiplantae; phylum Streptophyta; class Magnoliopsida; order Poales; family Poaceae; genus Avena; species Avena insularis. The sequence continues at coordinate 519,544,777 of CM042688.1, read as the reverse complement.
TGTGAAAGCGATTCCACTTGCTTTGAGATGCGTGAAAATCATAACTCAAATATTCGCCCTACGATCGGATCGTAGAAACTTAATCTTTACATTACGATGGTTCTCCACTTCATTCTGAAATTCTTTGAACTTTTCAAGCGTTTCAGATTTATGTTTCATTAAATAGATATACCCATATCTACTTAAGTCATCGGTAAAAGTGAGAAAATAGCGATATCCACGGCGTCGAAACACTCATTGGTCGCATACATCGGTATGTATGATTTCCAACAAGTCCGTTGCTCGTTCCATCATAACGGAGAACGGGGTTTTGATCATCTTGCCCATGAGGCATGGTTCGCATGTGTCAAATGATTCAAAATCAAGAGACTCCAACAGTCCATCAGAATGGAGTTTCTTCATGCACTTTACACCAATATGACCTAGGCAGCGATTGCCACAAATAAGTAGTATTATCACTATCTACTTTGCATATCTTAGCCTCAATGTTATGGATGTGTGTTTCATCCCTTCGAGATTTAGAAGAAATAAACCATTCACAAGGGTGCATGACCATAAAGATGTTACTCATATAAATAGAACAACCATTATTCTCGATTTAAATGAATAACCGTCTTGCAATAAACACGATCCAGAAATAATGTTCATGCTCAGCGCAGGCACATAATAACATTTATTAAGGTTTAAAACTAATCCGAAGGTAAAACTAAGGAGGCGTGCGGCGGCCATCACATCAACTCTTGATCCGTTGCCAGCATCGTCACCTCATCCCTCAAGCCGTCGTCTATTCCGTAGCTCTGTTTGAGTTACAAATATTAGCCTGAACGGTATCAAATACCCGAGCACTACAACGAGGGCTAGTAAGGAAAACATCAATAACATGTATATCAAATATACCTTTGATGGTGCCAGCCTTCTTGTCCGCTAAGTACTTGGACGATTCGCTTCGATGACCCTTGTCCTTGCAATAGAAGCACTCGATGTCGGCTTAGGACCAGACTTGAGCTTCTTCTCGGCAACAGCAGCGCTTACCGCTTTTCTTGAAGGGCTTCTTTGCACCTTTACCTTTCTTAAAGGAGGGCTTGTTGACCATCAACACATGATTATCCTTTTGATGTCCACCTCGCAGCCTTGACTTTGCGAAGAGCTCGGTGATCGTGTCGATGGAACCAATCTGATTGTGAGTCACTACAAAACTTTTGTAGCTGGGAGGGTGATTGCGAGAACCTGTCAATCTTGAGCTCCTCTGGAATCTTCTTGATCCAGTTGCTCAAAGGCGTTGAGTGTAGCCCGACATCTTAATGGCGTGCTCACTAACGGAACTCCTTCCTCCATCTTGCGATTAAAGAACTTCTGGAGATCTCATATCTCTCGAGCGGGCTGAGTCTGAAACATGGTTTTCAGCTCTTGAGAATCTCAAAGGGCAGGATAGTTTTCAAAACGATTTTGAAGTTCGGTTCCATAGCAAACAACATGGTGCTCTTAATCACACCATAATCATCTTTGAGCGGTGATAGACAACTCTCTCATCGGTAAGCCTTGATTCTGACGGGGGTTACCTAACGCTTTCTCAAGGACATAGTCCTTTTGTCCGAGAGAATGATTCTTAGATTGCGGAACCAGTTGGTGAAGTTAGACCCATTGTTTCTAAGCTTTTCTTTCTCAGCAAAACATTGAAGTTGAAGTTGGACTTGGCCATGTGATCTACAGTATTTGCAAGTACAATTTAGACTATGTTCATGATAAATAGTTCAACTTAATCAAATTACTAGATGAACTCCCACTAAATTCAACATCCCTCAAGTTGTTTAGTGAACACGATCCAAATTCACCACACCTAATCCGATCATCACGAGAAGAGATGTGGTTTCAATGGTGGACAACAAAGTGTCGATCATATCATTCATATGACTCATGCTTAACCTTTCGGTTCTTGTGTTCGAGGCCATGTCTGCATACATGCTAGGCTCGTCAAGTTAGACCAAGTATTTCAGCGTGTGCAAAAGCGGCTTGCACCGTTGTATGTGGCGTGAGTCTATAGCACCCGATCATCACGTTATGCTTGGACACGACGAACTTTATAGCAGTGCATACATGGGAGAACACAGTTTTATCTTGATCTTTAAGTGAGGAATCATCTTATAATGCTACCGTCGCGATCTAAGCATAATAAGATACATAAAAGGATAAACATCACATGCATATAACTTTAGGTGACATGGTATAGCCAATCTTCGCGCAATGATCTCCATCTTGTGCGTTCGGCATGATCTCCATCACTCCACCATGATTGCCTCCACCACGAATAGCAACTACAACTATTGCTAACTACTTAGCGATAAAGTAAAGCTATTACATGGCGTATAAGAAGTTGACTAGAGGTCATACACAATTATAAAGACAACCATATGGCTCCTGCGGTTGTGTACTCATCGACATGCAAGTCGTGAAACATTACAAAACATGATCATCGCATACATTATACACATCACATCTTGGGCCATACCATATCACAGAAAACACTCCTGCAAAAACAAGTTAGGCGCCTCTACTTTGTTGTTGCATGTTTCGTGGCTTATGGGAGTAGATGCTAAACGATTCTTACCTACGGAAAGCCACAGCGGTGATATTATGGTTGCCAAACTCCGATGTTAATCCCATGACAACTATAGTGAGAAAGCGGCATCCACCGGCCGCATGTATGGTACAAGCCACACGTCAAGTCGAGCGGTCTCATGAGCGACATCACGTAAGGTTGGCACTGGACCGCTTCAATCTCACTATCGCGCCATAATAAGAACACAAACAAGAGGCTTGCAGCAGAAAACATCAGCGCCCGCAACAACCATGTTGCGTTCTACTCGTGAAACACATCTACGCATAGATCTAGCTCGATACCCTTTGAAGGGTTTCACAGCATAGTAAATCAAAATTTTCTCTGAGGCGAGCGGAAGGAAAGCCAAGATCTAATCTAGGAGATGCAAACAACGAGAGAGATTGGATTAGATCTTCATACCCTTGAAGATTACATGCGGTGGAGCGTTCGTCGGAACATGGGTGATGTAGTCGCATTTCGCTTCTCCTCCTCACGATCCGATCCGATCTAGCACCACAAGTGGCGGTGCCTCCGTGAGATGCACACGCTGCAGCTCGGCGTCTCCTCCTTCCTCGGACCAGCAAGTAGGGTGGAGAGATAGATTGGATCTACAACACGGCGTGGTGTATATGGTGGAGAATTTCTGCAGCAGGCTTCGCCTACAAATAGTGGAGGGGAGAGAGGAGGCGGCAGGGCAACTAGGGTTTGGAGGAAGGTGTAGGTTGGGGGAGGGCGCACCAGCCCTCTATATATAGAGGGGGGTGCCAGCCCTGCCCATCCTCCAAGCCTATCTCTAGTTTAAGCGATTTAAACTTATCCCTTATCTAGAAACCCTATCTCTAGTTTAAGCGAGTTTAAACTTATCTAGGATCGGCTGGGCCCTATGGGGCCTTGTGCCCTGGCCCAATGCGGCCAGGACACTCCCTCATAGGCCCATGCCCCTCCCGGAAGGTGGGACCACGTTGGCCCCTTCCGGAAGGTTCTAAAGCTTAGGTACAATACCGATTAACTTGAAACAATTCGAACTCCAAAAACTGCTTTGCCTTATATGAATCTTATTCTCGGACCATTCCGAACCTCTCGTGATGTCCGGATCCCATCCGAGACTCGAACAAAAATTCATAAACCAAGTATCCAATCTATCCTAGCGTCGAGACATGTTAAGTGTGTGACCTGGGTTCGAGAATATGCAGACATGATCTTCTATCAATAATCAACAGCGGGGTCTAGGCACCCATATTGACTCCCACACATTCATCGATGATCATATCGGATGAACCACGATGCCAGGATTCAATCAATCCCATATATATATTCCCTTCGTCTCGCGATATTTTACTTGCCCGAGATTCGATCGTCGGTACCGTCATACCTAGTTCAATCTCGTTCACAAAGAAGTACTTTACTCGTTCGTAATCCAATATCACTTTGTGATTAACTCCTTAACCACATGCTTTCAGCGGTGTTGATATCGATTACCGAGTGGGCCCAAGTATATCTCCGACTTGGGAGGGACAAATCCCATCTCGATACATACAACCCAACAGATACTTTCGATCACCTGAGAGACACCTTTATGATCACCCTCTCATAGGATGACGTTTGATGACCTCAAAGCTTTCTTCCGATACCAGGGAGTTGCATTATCTCATGGTCTAAGGAATACAATATTTGACATAGGAAAAGCTTCGCAAAGATGAACACAATGACACGATCTAATTGCTTTGCTTAGTTTGGGTCTGTCCACCATATCATTCTCCCAATGATATGATCTCATTATCAATTGACAACTCATGTCTATGGTTAGGAAACCTTAACCATCATTGATCAATGAGCTAGTCCATAGAGGCGTACTAGGGACACGGTGTTGTTCACAAACCACACAAGTATTAATGTTTCCGCTTAATACAATTCTAGCATGGAATATAAACTTTATCATGAACAAGAATTATAATAATAACATCTTTATTATTGCCTCTAGGGCATAATTCCAACAGAGTTCGGGTCACGTCACGCCGCTCCTTCGGGTCCATGTTTTCCACCCGAGAGTGGTGCTTGTTTCCTTGGTTTCCGTTTGTGCTAGAGCCGGGTCTCATGGCGGAGGCGGCTTCGTCGCGCTTGGACTCAGAGGCTGCTTTCTTGCGTTTGTCGAGCGTCTCCTGCATCTTAACTTGCTTCTTGTGCTCCTCGATGAGGAGGTAGTGGTATGCCATCAGTAGGTCACGTGAGGAGTCCAGAGGTAGGACTATTTAGCTGTGACGGTAGCGGCGTGCCGACCCATCCTTCTTTGCTAAGTTGGATGAGGTGGCCCTGTTTTCGCCCGTTTCGCCGTTTACATCCCTACGGGTTGGGGTTGGCGGCAGGTTAGGCGTTTCCTCGTCGGTTTGGATGACTGGCGCCTGAGATAGCTCTGTAGATTGGTTGGCTGCCGCAGCTTTGGATCCGGAACCGTGGGTCCCTTCATCCGAAGGTGGATCGCCTGCAGATCGGAGTTGCGGCTGCTGCTGTAGAACTCATCTGTTGATGGTGACGTCGTAGCAGGGGGTGTGGAGCCCATAAGCGGGCCTGATTGGCCACGGGCACCCGCTCAGGGAGATGGAGGGTGCCAGTTTGTCCCACCTGGAAGCAGAAGCTCCCGAACAGAATTTCGAGTCCGTCGCCTACGGGCTCGAAATCCTTCATGGTATCCGGCGAGTGGGCGATGAAGTCGAAAGCGTCGAAGAGGAGGTGATTCTCCGTCCCCGCGGAGTTGTAGATCGATCGGGTCGGAACCGTCACGACCGCACAATCAGCAGCCCCAATTCCCACAGACGGCGCCAATTGACGAGGTTTAATCTCATCAATGCCCATTGTTATGGACTTGGGTTTTGTAGAAGATGGGGATGCTGGAGATCATGGCACGGTTAATAGACAAGCAACCAGGGGACACGAGATTTACCCAGGTTCAGGCCCCCGAAGGGAAAACCCTACTCCTGCTTGTCTGCTCTTTGATTACGGCGGAACCAAAGGTTACAAGGTGCGCAGATTCGATCTGGCATGGATGCGTGTGCGAAAGTATAAGTCGAGGTGAGTTGCCCTAGGACGTGCCCTCCTGGCCTTTATATAGACTTAGGCAGGTCCCGGGTGTAGTCCTAGTCGGTTACAAGTTCTAGGGTTTTACCCCTTTGAATTTCCTATCTCCGCTAGTCTTGCTCTCCAAGGATCCGAAAGCGTCATGGGCCTTGGCCACCCGAAAATCTTCATGGGCCAGCGTATATCTGCTGTGGGCCTTCCTTGGGCTAGACCAGGTATGCTGAAGTTACGTACCCGTAGGGTATAACCATGTCAATGTATTAATTAACTCTTCGGTGTTATGTGAATGTGCACATCAGGCTGGCACAACGACAAGGCATCAGAAAGGAGAACCCTCACGGGGAACCGTCCCGCAATTGGCACTAGGCTTGCGTAGGGGGACGATACACAAGGATAGTCCGTGTGAAGATCCCGCTATCCCTCAGGCCGCTCAGCCGCAAATGTACGAAGGGGAAAACAAACCCCTTGTGTATCAATGACGGGCACCACATCAACAACATCAAAGTAGGGGCATAAGAACAACACCTCCATAAGAAGGCCGCGCCCCAGAAGACAAGGACCTGTCACTCACTACTAGAGAAAAGGCTATAGGAGAAATTCTTATAGGAGGCACATTTAGACTATATGTGCATCCTATAAAATAGACGAGACACACTCCTTACCCATACGCCTCTAGTATAAAAATAGGCGAGGCGCATATGATAAGAATGCGCCTCCTATAATCCCATGTACGGACGGAGTCTAGCAGCCCTAAATTATGCGAGGCGCATTCTAGTCATATGCGCCTCCTATATATCAGATAGGCGAGGCACATATGGGTGTTGGTAGGTGCTCGAATATGCGAGACACATATGGTCATATGCGTCTCCTATACTTGATAATATGCGAGACACATATGGTCATGTGTGCCTCAAGTAACTCTTGCAGGCTCGGCTGGAGGTAGTTGTCCGCATAGGTGAGGCGCATATTGCTATATGCGCCTCCTATAGTTTGAATTATAGGAGGCACTTATTATGTAATATGCGCCTCCTATAACCTGGCACCACCTTTTTCCAGCTTTTTGCGCATGGAGCCAACTACCACCCCACTCACTTGTCTCACTTCTTCCTCCTCCACCAAGACAAATCTGGTCGCCCCTCCTTCTCCCCACCTCATTTCCCCCATTGATTCACCATAGAAGCTTTCTCAACCTCCATTGGTTGACACTCATATGAAAGTGAAGTCTCTTGCTCCTCTAGATCTACAAAATGTCCATTTACTTCTCCTCCGGCTCTCTTGTGCAAGTCATCATTGGAGGAAGCGTGAAGGCATTTCTTGCATGTATGCGCGTTGTCGGAGACACCGACTATATGATTGTGTTGTGGTGATACTTTTTGTGCAGGGATTTCATTTGAGATGCCAATTTTTTGCTGGAATGTCGATTCATTTCTTTTCCTGCGAATTTCTGGCACTCGCGGATGTCCTCTTTTTAGGGGAGGTCATGCTGAATTTTTCCGGCGATCTACGTCCATATATGCTCTAATTATTCTCTTTCTCTTTGTACCGCTCATGCGTCCATGGTCCAACCACTGATCAACAAAGCCCTCGTGGATAGGTGGATGGCATGCGCGAGGGCCTACATGGCACGCGCAAACAAGACAGAGATAAGATGTCCGTGGCGTGACTGCAAGCTGATGTATCTGATAAGGCATGATTCCGGAATGCTGGAGTCGCACCTGCTTCGATGAAGTTTCATGGATGGCTACACTTGGTGGATACGTGATGAAGAAGATGATGATGAGGATGTCAATAATGGTGAAGATCAAGATGCTGGTCACGATTACGAAGATCAAGACGCCGGTCACGATCACGAAGATCAGGGTGGCACCGGGCATGGACACGAAGATGATCAAGGTGGAGCCGGGCATGGACACGAAGATGATCAAGTTGGCGCGGGGCATGAACACGAAGATCAAGGTGCCGGCCATGATTCGAGCTGGCTGCGAGACCCTCATGTCCAAGATCTGCTTCTCAAGAAAACGAGTAACGCCAGAGCCACCGCTAGAGAGAAAGCTAAGATGGAGCAAATGGAGAAAGACGCGGTCACTCCATTGTTTGACGGATGCAACGACGGGGATACCTGTCTAAATGTAACGATCGGGGCTCTGGAGATGAAGGCGAAACACAAAATGACCTACGGATGCTTGATGACCCACAAGTATAGAGGGTGTATCGTAGTACTTTCGATAAATAGGAGTGTCGTTCCCAACAAGGAGCATAAGGTGCTGAATAGTGGTATGGAATAGGAAATCCCTGTGAATACTTAGAAAACGGATTTTTAGTGGTTTTCTGACAAAGTAACAAAAAAAAGATCAAGTAATAGAAGTGACAAACAAACAGAGCAACTGGCCCAATCTTTTCTTAGCAAAGGAAAAGCCGGTGGAAATACTTATAAGGACCAAACGTTCTCGAGGACACATGGGAATTCTGTCAAGTGCTTTCGCTACAAATAGCTGAGTACTCTTCTCTGGTGTTTGTAAGTGTTGTGTGGGTGAACCTATGCTAACATACTGCCCTTCCTAGGACTAATACATACTTCTGATTAAACCCCCTGCAAACATCCGTAACTACAGGAAAGTAATTAAGATATAAATCTAACCACAACCTTAAACTCTGAGATCCTACACTCCCTTGTGCAAAGGTGTCCTAACGGGGGTTCAGGTTTCTGTCACTCTGGCAACCCCACAATTAGTAGCCAAATACACAATGCATTCCCCTAGGCCCATAAATGGTGAAGTGTCATGTAGTCGACGTTCACATGACACCACTAGAAGAATAGCACCACAACTTAAATACTAAACCATTGAATAATAACTCATCACAGATTCACTACTAACAACATGACTTCTCCCATGTCCTCAAGAACTAAATGAACTACTCACAAGACATCATATGGATCAAGATCAAAGATGATATGATAATGGTTCCACTCATAAGCATCAACTACAATAGTAATTAACACCGGGAAAGTTTCCCCTAATGGACTAAGCAATATCCAACACAATTGTTACAGCGGGACGGAGTGGTGATGATGGTGCTGGAGGAGATGATGGTGTGGATGATGATGATCCCGAGGAAGCCTAGCTTGATGACGGTGTTGATGGCGATGGTTTCCCCTCTCAGGGAAGGAATTCCCCCGGCAGAAATCTGTCTACCGAAGAGATCTTTCTCTCTCGGTGTTTTCCGCCTCCCAGAGGCGGCAGAAGTCTATCTGTGGTCGCCCCCTGGTGTTAGGGTTCTGTAAGGAAGATATAGGCGAAGGGGCAGAGTCGGAGGCCGAGTAGGTGGGCCAAACCCACCCTAGGCGCGGGGTCAGGTGGGCCCACGCCTAGGGGTGTGTGGGCCCCCTGAGGCCCCCCTTCTCTCCTCCTTCTAGCTTCCTTTGTCTTCCGGTAAAATAATATGTTTCCATATTTTTCTGGTATTTTTCTGATCTTTGCAAAATTGCACCAAAACACCATCTTTTCCATCAGAATCCTGACTCTGACAGTTCATCCTCCAGGGATCATCCAACATGCATAAACAGATGAAAAGCCATAAGTAGTACCTCATAATAAGACAAATATCAATGAATAGAGGTAAATTATGATATATGATGGTGATGCAAATTGGGCGTATCAACTCCCCCAATCTTAGACTTCGCTTGTGCCCAAGCGAATACTGAGCTCAGTAAACATGTCCACAGGTTTATGGAGTGAAGTGTCGATAAAAGAATACGAACAAGAAGCATCACACTTACCATTGCACAACTCATAGAAGAAAGCAACTCACCATTATATAACTTAGATTGCAACCAAGTACAATAGTAACAAATAGAGATGCATAAAGATAAATCATAATTGGAGTTGGCAAACTTGTTCTTGGTCAGAGAACACCTGGTAAACAGTTTCACAAAAGCTTTTTGTAGAAGTTTCAAAACAGGAGCACTCTTTTCTCAAAAAGTTTTTTTTTCACAAGTGAAGGATTTCAAAGTAATACTCAATAGATAAGAGTTTTGTGCAAACAAAGGAGATAAAGAACATGATTGAATAAATCACCATATGAATGCTTGAAACACAACAACTCAAATGCTTGCTGGAGATAGAGAGGAAGTAAGTTTACTGACTCAACTGGTAACTAGGAGAAAGGTCCCTTCTTAGAGGGTAGCAGGGATTACAAGTCATTAAGAGATTCCAAAAGATTATGGTACTTACTAGCTTTGAGCCCTCATTGCCCCTATCATAAGCATCTTGAGATGATTAATATTAAAGTGAACAAATATGGAGTATATGCTTGACGAAATATAAGTTGTCAATCTCATGTCCCTTGAATAAAAGGGCCACTCCTCATGCATACTCAACTTTGGGTCCAGGTAAGTTCTTGTCATTGTAAGTATTTGCATATCATTGAGAACCGCCAACGGGGTACCCCTTGCACATGGCACATGAGCTTTCCCATAACCAAAATGACAAGGCAAGCAGACAATGAGCATCTCAGCAATCTTTTTATTTAGGATATGCATAGCTTTTTATTGAGGATGCTTCATAGATAGCTCACTATGGTGATGCTGCAAGTTTCCACCATGATTAAGCATGGCTTAGGAAAGCGGCCCAGGCGTTTCTCTAACACAAAATACAAACTCCATGGACTTACAAGTTCCCTCTTTATTTCACACCGTTGACATCCATAGACAAAAGAGCACGATATCAACTATGTACGACAAGGTACAAGTGCAATGTTGAAAACGTTCCCCGTGACAGCACGGTTCTGCTAATCCCAACGTATAGATTAAAGCATATACAACTTCGATGTCCACAATGGTTTAAGTTTATTAGGGGCAAGTAAATAAAGTGTGCCATCAAGTTCGTGAGAGCTTTACTAACTAGTTTTCACATAACAAAATACTTTTTAATTCGAAAGGTAGATGAAGCTTGAGAATTTACTAGGAATAGCAATGGCTACTAGGTAGATATGGTGGACTCAAATGGCAAAGGTTTTTGGTTCAAAGGGTTTTGGAAACATGAGAAGTATGCCTTCTCAAAACAGGTTTTTGGCTAGCAAGGCTGGGTAGCAAGCAAGAGAGTTGAAAGAAACAAGAAAACATACAAGTAATAAAGCCAAACATGCAATCTTCCTTGAAGACACAAAAGAATCTTAAATAAAGAATACCAAGCTTATGAGCCAACAAGAAAGAAAGCAAATGATACCAAATACCTGTAAGCTTTTTCTTTATTTCTCTTTATTAGTAATGCTACTAACCAGAACTCGGTTTGCCAAAACCAATTTAGATCCACTTGATGATCCCAGAGTGGTGCCAATACTGAACAACAAGATCCCTCATATAATAGAGATTGCAAACTAAAAATAAGAAGTGCAAAAAGTAAAAGATGAGACTTCTCATTAATATTCCAATAAAGGCACTCACACCAAGGGATACATAGATAATCAACTAAAGGAGAGATGCTTCCACATGCAAACCAAACTATAAAATAACCTTTCTACCACAGATATGAATCCACTAAAAAGGTAAAATATGAAAGATAATGGTGGTGATACCGCGGCACTCCCCCAAGCTTGGGATGCCAAACCTGATGATGATTCACTCCTTCTGTGGTGGTGTTCTTCCAACCCTATCTCCACGGGATTCTTGCCTTTGTCGTTGGCGGAAGCATGGTGCTCTAAACTTGAGAAGATTTCCTGACAGAAATAGATTGAAACGAAAACATGACGATAACACGATACACGAACCTCGGGGGATCCGGGGGTTATATATTATGAAGTTTCAATGCATAAGGAAGGTTTTGACATGGAAACGAATTGGAGACGGAGTCTGGGGGTGGAGAACCCCCCTCAGGCACGGCGAGGCTGGGCCCGCGCCTGGGGTGGGTTTGCCCACCCCGGGCTCCGTTTCCTCTTCATTTTCGTCTCGTAACTTCCCTTATGTATTAAAAACATCAAAAATATAAAAAGATTAAAGATTCGCAAACCTTCTGTTTTCACCAATACCTATTTGAAGACGAATTCTGCAGTTTCTGGTGTTTGGTTCTTGATAAATTCTTCCGGAGTCACCATTTGAATGACATCCACTTCTTCATTGTAAGAATCTCCAGAAATATAATGTTTTAGTCTTTGACCATTAACCACCTGTGTTGTGTCATCCTTCAAAGAAGAGATTTTTATGACACCTGAATGGTACACTTCCTTGATAACAAAAGGTCCTTCCCATTTGGAGAGTAGTTTCCCTGCAAAAAATCTGAGACGAGACCTATACAAAAGAAATTTCTCACCAACATGGAACTCGCTTTTGAGAATTCTCCTATCATGCCATCTTTTTTACTTTTTCCTTAAAGAGCCTAGAATTTTCGTAAGCTTCCCCTCTCCACTCATCTAGATTACTTAAATCGAGCAGTCTTTTCTCACCAGCAAGTGTAAAATCTCTATTCAACTCTTTCACTGCCCAATAAGCTTTGTGTTATAATTCTAAAGGCAAGTGACAGGATTTCCCATAGACCATTTTGTAAGGAGACACCCCCATAGGATTTTTATAAGCAGTTCTATAAGCCCACAAAGCGTCATTGAACTTTTTAGCCCAATTTTTTCTAGATCTATTAACGGTCTTCCGCAAGATAGATTTGATTTCCCTATTGGAAAGTTCTACTTGCCCACTAGTTTGGGGGTTATAAGCTGAAGCTATTCTGTGGTTTACATCATACTTAGCGAGAGTTTTTCTAAAACCCCCATGAATAAAATGGGAGCCTCCATCAGTCATGAGATATCTAGGTACACCAAACCTAGGAAAAATGACATCTTTGAGCATTTTCAAAGAGGTCTTACCATCAGCACTGCTCATAGATATGGCTTCTACCCACTTTGTAACATAATCAACAGCAACAAGAATATGAGTATACCCTTTTGAAGGAGGAAAAGGCCCCATAAAGTCGAATCCCCAACAATCCAAAGGTTCAATAACAAGAGAATAATTCATAGACATTTCATTGCGTCTAGAGATGTTACCTACTCGTTGGCATTCATCACAGGATAAGATAAACTTCCTTGCATCTTTAAAAAGATTAGGCCAATAAAATCCAGATTGTAAAACCTTCTGTGCAGTCCTATCTCTAGCATGATGTCCTCCATAAGCACTGCCATGACATTTTCTCAATATCTCTTGTTGTTCAAATTCTGGAACACATCTTCTCATAATGCCATCTACTCCTTCCTTGTATAGGTGTGGGTCATCCCAAAAGTAATGCCTTAGATCATAGAAGAATTTCCTTCTTTGTTGAGCTGTAAAGGTTGGAGGCAAATACTTGGAAACAATAAAGTTAGCATAATCAGCATACCAAGGATTCTCATGTGGACTTACCCTTATTGTAGCTAACTGCTCATTTGGAAAATTATCATTAACATGCAAAGGGTCACAAGAAATGTTTTCCAAACGAGATAAATTATTAGCAACAGGATTATCATCACCTTTCCTATCTACAATATGGAGATCAAACTCTTGCAAAAGCAACACCCACCTTATAAGCCTAGGCTTAGCATCCTTCTTTGTCATAAGGTACTTAATAGCTGCATGGTCAGTATGAATGTGTACTTAGAATCAACAATATAAGGTCTAAACTTATCACACGCAAAGATTACAGCCAAGAACTCTTTTTCAGTAGTAGCATAATTCTTTTGAGCAGCATCTAGAGTCTTTCTAGCATAATGAATAACATTCAGCTTCTTGTCAACACATTGTCCAAGGACAGCACCCATAGCAAAGTCACTAGCATCACACATGATTTCAAAAGGTAAACTCCAATCAGGTGGTTGGACTATAGGAGCAGTTGTTAAAGCTTTCTTCATAGTTTCAAAAGATTCCTTACAATCATCATCAAAAACAAAAGGTACATCTATTTGAAGAAGATTATTAAGGGGCTTTGAAATTTTGGAGAAATCTTTAATAAATCTCCTATAGAAACCAGCATGACTAAGGATACTGCGAATACATTTGATATCCCTAGGACAAGGCATCTTCTCAATTGCTTCAATTTTGGCTCTGTCAACTTCAATACCTATTTCCGAGATCTTATGCCCAAGAACAATTCCTTCATTAACCATGAAATGACATTTCTCCCAGTTAAGAACAAGGTTTGTTTCTTCACATCTCTACAAAACTTTATCAAGGTTGTGCAAACAGTTATCAAAAGAAGTTCCATAGACGAAAAAATCGTCCATGAAAACCTCCACAATTTCTTCACAAAAACCATGAAAGATAGTAGACATACATCTTTGAAAGGTAGCAGGAGCATTACATAAACCAAAAGGCATACGCCTATAAGCATAAGTACCATAAGGACAAGTGAAAGTGGTTTTCTCCTGGTCTTGTGCTTTCACAGCGATTTGAGAAAACCAAGAATAACCATCAAGAAAGCAAAAGTGAGTCTTTTTGGACATTGTAACATCCCAAAAATACTAAGCTTGGATCATAAAACTCTAATCATCAAGATTAGGGTTAACAAAAACTTTTCTAAATAAAGTCATGAATGCATGCATATGTGTATGCATGGATTTTTAATTCCTTTAAAAACCACCTTGTTTGTTTGCTCCATTGCTTGTAAAATGTTTCTTAGGTGAAATAAAAATCATCTAAAACATTTCCCACACTTTTCCTAAAGACAAGTAAATCAAAAAAAATATATTAAGGGAATGGTCATTTTGACCAATTTAACTCCCATGCCTACTTTGGCTATCTCAAACTTTCAGAACTTAACAGAAACTTTTCTGGATCTTTGCACCCCTTGAAAGTACTCCTAACAAAGTATCAAGGCCCACTTTGTGATCATCCAGAAATTTTCAAAGGCAGAGTTTAAATGCCAATTCAAAATTGAATCTTCTTCATATGGGAAGATCCCACTTTTTCAAAAACCACTCAAACAAGCTCAACTTTCAAAACCCAAGCATCTGCAGACTCACCAGCACCAATCTAGCAAACCCACCAAAAATCATTTCAAAATTCAAAACTTGATTTCATGCGGCCATTTCATCAAACAGGTTGAAGACACAAATCAAACAAAACATCAAACACTATAGTGTGCAGTAAATTTGGCCTAACTTGTTCCCTAGTTAGCTCACACACAGCTCAGTAGATCATCTAGGAAGTTTAACCACGGACTAGCACCCCTGTGAGATTGCCATTGTCATCAATGGTGAACAGCCGAGCACACCCTTGTCACCCCATTGTGGACAACAGGCTAGAGGAAGAACTAGCCGTGCCAACCTTGTCTAGGAGGCAGCCCACCGTCCACCGCCACTCACTGTCCCAGCCGCGAGCGTTGCCAAGCCCTGGACCACGCGCACAAGCCGCGCCCAGACCATGCCAAGCGTGCGCCAGAGCGCCACCCTCTACCATCACCCACAGACCGCTGACCGCCCTCACCGCGTGCACACACGATCGCCATCAACCCAGGAGACCGCCAGACATCCCCGTTTGCCGCCCCGTGCCGCACCGCCACCGCCCGCCGTCAAAAACGCCGCCTCTGCCGCGCAGAGCACCGCCCGTTCCAGACCAAACAACACCGCCCCATGCCCTGAAACCATGTCGTTGAGCATCACCAGGAGACACAACACCGTCCCCTACCCTTGCCCATGCCAATAGCCGCCTGTAACATCGCCCCCGACGAGCTCACTGTGTGCCCCAACTGTCCCCTCGCTCGACTATAAATAGAGGCCACCCCCGCACGATTTGTTCACACCATCTCACTCCCCTCTCCTCACTGATCGTGCCACACCATTCTCAGAGCAAGGTGAGCACCACCTCGTCGGAATTTCACTGGAGCCTGCCGCTGCCAGAGAAGAAGGGAGCCAGCGATTGGAGCCGCCCCAGGAGCTGCCGCGACCACCCCTGAGTTCGCCGTCGTCGACTTCGTCGTTCGCCCGCCTCGCCGACCCTCGCCAGCACCCCGGTGAACCCCCAGCGACCCTCACTGGCCGCGCTAGGTTTTGTCCTCGCCGGAGTTGTCTCGCGTCGACGATGACTCCGAGCCGTTAGATTAGAACTAGATCGAATGACCCACGTTGCCCCATACCGCTTCGCCCAGCCCCGTGTGACTGACGAGTGGGGACACCCACTTAAGCAGCCTGCGGGAGCACTGCGCTTAGCAGGCCGGCCCAGTAACTTTTCCCCCGCAGCCCAGTTATTCAAATTGAATCTTTTTCTTTTTAATTCAAACACACTTCTGAACCCATTTTCAAAAATCAATCTAGATCGATTCAGTGCACCAAATTGAATGAAACCAATTTTGTTGGAAAGGACTATGAATGCTGAATCCAAGCCTATTGGATTCAAGTCATTTGGATCTATAGATCACCCATGGTAAAAATAACAAGGCAGAAGCTTTTCTGCATTCAAACATTTTTCAAATTTAAACCATAATAGCTTTGGAGTTGATTCCAACTCTCAAAAATCACATTTAACCATACCTTTCAGAATATATACAAACATATAGGTTTACTTGCAGAAATATTGTTCAAGTAATAAAAGAATGCTACATAAGCATTTCTACCCACTTTAATTAATTAAAATAAAAGGGTAAAACCTTATTAAATTGTGACACCACTTTAAATCACATTCCCATGGACTACAATATGTGGTGATGACATGTGTCAACATGATCCCATGTTTAGTTTGGAGAATATTAAATCTTAAGTAGTTTTTCAATGAGTGGAAATTACTTTTCTAAAAATAAAAAGGAATTAAACCAGGCCTTAACCTTGTAATGTTAGAGATGATGCTAGATCATCTATAGGACCCTTGTGTGTGATGATTGCAAGTAGTTAAGTATTGTTTGATGATTGTGTACCTCGTATTTATTCATAGACGCTAGTACCGACCAAGGATACGAGGAGGAAGGAGGATACTACGAAGAAGAAGCCGAGGAGAACTTCAACCACTGCTCTGCACAAGGCAAGCTTATATTGACACTGATGCAAACCTAATACTACTAGTGAATGTGCAAGCTAACCCTCTCAAAATACCCTACTAATGCCACAAACCCATACTTGTGCTATGACTACTATATGCCTTAAGCATATGTGATCATATACACTTGATAAACCAATCCTAGTTTTATGTGCAAGCTTCTTACTTTATTTCTTTATCAAAGCTTACTTAGATTTTGGTAGATATTAGACAGTTGCTGAAGGTTGCATAAAGAGCATAAAATTTGGCCTAAGTTAGAAACCTTGATCTCAACCTGAGACTTAAGGTTGTACTTCGTTGAAAATCCACTAGTTACCACCCCTCATTAGTACCACCCCCACTTATAGATGCTAGTGCTAAGCATAAAACTTGATCAACCTTAGATGGGAATACTTGGTGGAAAAATGGTTATGAAAACCTTGGAATGATGGATCATTCTATTGAAATGTTTTGGACATGTGTTTCTGAACACTTGATGATTTTGGTAATGAAAATGTTGAGGCATGAGCCTTATCCCTTTATAAAACTGATGGTTGTCTGGATGCGATACCATTCCAATTTTATCATACAACCACAATACCCGAATACTGGGTAGGGCTTGACTGGAAACTTATATCCCTTAGTATTAGTTCCCTCACGGCCAAGGTCTGAGCTGAGGCTACCTTGTGAAGATTGTCCACCTGTGCAGTACCCAAGATGACAGTTGGTCATGGTTGGGAGGCCAAACTCACAGGAGAGGTGCTTATACTAGGGTGTGTAATCGAAAGGTTAGGATTGATTATCCGCATACTGAGTATGGTGAATTCAGGATTTGTTCCTGACGGATGTATCGAATGTTGTGGTGAAAGTGTACAATCTCTGCAGAGTGTGAAACTATTCGAGTAGCCGCGTCCGCGGTTATGGACAGTTGGAGTGGCCATACTGTTCCCCCGTCAGACTTTTCAAAGTGACCTATGAGATGAATTGAGACCTTGACTTGACCACAACAGAGTTGTGATGTGAAATACAAGTTCCCATTTAGGAATTATAAAATTGTGACTAGCTTTGGAACTTAGTAGAGATAAATCTGGCTTTTGCAAAACAACCCTAGAGCCTAGTGTCCTATTATCCAAAACCCCCTTACCTGTTAGTATTAGTTTGTGAGTACTTAAAGAGTACTCATGGCTTTTCCACAGCTATTCCATGGCGGACTATGAAGAGGAGTATTTGGAAGATGGACCCCAGGAAGGTTACGACAACTAGGATCATCTCCCATCGTCAGCATTGCCTGTGACCCCGAAGATGGAGCTTTGCCTACGCTACCGTTATTATTACGTATTCCGCTGCTTGAGGTTGTCTTAAGAACTGGATCATGAGATCCCTATTTGTGTAAGAACTTATGTATCGTTTGTAATGGATGATGTACTATGGTATCCAATTTTGTTATGTCTCGCAAAAATGGTAATCCTGGGATTGCGATGTATGTCATAACAGGCATCCAGGATTGAAAAATGCAGGTGTTGACAAGTTGGTATCAGAGCCATCCTGACCATAGGAGACCCTAGTTAGACTGGACGTTGAACCAAAAACTTAGTTTCAAAACCAAAGAAAAACAAATATTTACAAAAACTTATTCTCATTCTTATCTCTTTGATTCTTTCATAAAAATTCATGTTCCTCAAAAACTCTTGCAAAATATATAAAATTTTGACACACTTGATCACTCTGCTAATCTACTCATCCTCTATTTTTATAGATGGACGTGAAGTACAGCAAGTTTTATCTGTTGGGGAATGGAGGAGACCTTATCTTTGAGAGGGATCTGGATCAGCTTTCGGAACTTACGGGCGTCACTTTTGAGTTCTTCGGAGCTCAGCTCAATGATCAAGGAGGAGAAGATCTGCAGTGGCTAATTGTTGCAAGTCTCAGAGGAAAGATTGAATCTCCCACTACGGAAGGAATTCAGTTTACCTTTAGAGAGAACAACTGGCTCGATGGACTTGCCAGAGCAATGCAGGAAGCTCTTTCCCGTCTGTGTGGGCAGAGCGTCAATCAGATCAAGGGAACCCGCTTTGAGTTTTTCCCAAGGCGTGATGCAAATGGACAACCACTGTAAGCCCCATACCACCCCGAGCTGAATACTAAATTGGACCACCTTAGCTTCATGATGTATGATCGTCAGCAGGAGTTGGACAACTGCCGTGACTATTGCAACCACAAGTCTGCCATCATCAAAATGAAGGATCAGACCATAGCCATGCTAGCAAAGGATCGCAAGTCTCGTCGCCGTCTGCTCGACAAGAAGGAGCGCATTATTGCCCGCCTTCGTCACCGCATCTCATCTCTGGAGGAGACCATCCATGAGAGAGACATGCAGTTGGAGGAAAGGGAGAATACCGGAGAGGATCTTCGTGGAGACCCTTACTCCTATCTCAGCGATGACGATGATTTTCTGGAGGATCAGGCCATGGACTTCTTCATCGATGAGGATGATTTCGCCTTCATTGATGATGATGAAGATGATGAAGCCACAGACTCCAAGGAGTAGTAGCACTTGAGCACTAGCGTAGTGAGTAGTATTCAGTCCCACTGTATCGTAGTTTCCAGAATGGTTCTTACAACCATCTGTTTTTCCTTGTTGTGGTGTGTGTTGTACTGTGTGCTATGAATGAATGAATGAGTGAAAAAGCAAGTTGCTAAAAAAACTGAGTCAAAACCTTTAAAACTTTTCAAAGACCCCAAAACCTTAGAAATTTCCCTCTTTTCTCATGATCTATATAAATCTTCAGATGCCACGTGGAGGAAGTGGTTCAGCCCCGGACCCGATGTTGCAGATTCTGCAAATGTTGACTTCTGACCGCGAAGCTGAAAGAGCGGAACGTCAAGCCAACCTAGCCACTCTGCAACAGATAGCCCAGCTAGCCCACGACAACCAAGGCCATGGAAATCAGGACAACCATGGATCTAAGCTCAAGAATTTCCAGAATACCAACCCACCTGTTTTCACCAAGTCAGAAGAACCCCTAGACGCCAATGATTGGCTGCAAACCATGGAAAATAACTTAGAAGTAGCAGGAGTGGAAGCCAACGAGAAAGTTCTGTTTGCCACCCATTATCTAGCCGGAGATGCCAGGGCATGGTGGAACAGTGTTCGTGCAATGACCGGAGGCCAGATGATGACCTGGAAGGAATTCAAGGTCAAGTTTAGTAGAACCCATGTGCCACCAGGTTTAATCAAGAGAATGAGAGACGAGTTTAGAGAGCTGAAGCAAGGAAGGATGACTGTAGTGGAATACCATGACAAATTTTTGTCATTAGCTAGGTATGCCCCGGACGAGATAGACACCGAAGCCAAGAAGAAAGAAAGATTCCTGAATAGTCTGCATGACGAGATGCAGACGATGTTAGTCAATATACCCTTTGCGGATATTGAAGCCCTTGTCGACTCTGCTATCCAGATGGAAGGAAAGATCAACCAAGCCAATGAGAACCGCAAGCGTCGCATGATGCATCAACCCGGAACCCATCAGACCCAAAAGTATCACCCCAACCCATCTCCAGGATTTGCCCCAAGAACCAATAGACCCCCTATGACCCGTCCGACTGTGAGATCCAGGCACATGGCTTAATAGGATTGATAGGATACCCATATCAACAAGTTGCAACTTCTTTTCCGGAAGCTCATTCGAAAAGAACTCTAAGGTTAAGCGTGTTTGGCCTAGAGCAATTCTAGGATGGGTGACCGACCGGAAGTAAAGAAGGGTAACGTGCGAGGACAAAGTGCGCAGAAAAAGACTAGTGTTGGTCTAGGGGGGCCAGTCTAGATATCCTATTAAGTGGAGACACCCCGGGCTGTGGAGTGGACGGTGTTACAAGTGGTATCGCCCTTGCGATTACTTGGTGTGTGCGGGTTAGTGGCGGGACATGTGGAGCATGACGTGTGTGGCGGAGTGGACGACATGGCACATGTGGGCACTAGATGCCTAGATGCCAGCGTGCCAAGAGGGACTGGTCTCTGGTGTGCTTGATCGATCGATGAGGGCATCGATCTTATAAAGGGTGGGTGTATGTGAGATCCAGGCACATGACTTAATAGGATTGATAGGATACCCATATCAACAAGTTGCAACTTCTTTTACGGAAGCTCATTCGAAAAGAACTCTAAGGTTAAGCGTGCTTGGCCTAGAGCAATTCTAGGATGGGTGACCGACCGAAGTGGGTGGCAAGGGTGCGCAGTGAGGACAAAGTCTTGAAAAAAAAGACTAGTGTTGGTCTGTGGGGCCAGTCTAGATATCCTATTAAGCTGCCAGGAGTGACACCCCCCGGGCCCAGGAGTGGACGGGGTGTTACACCGACCTACCCCAACCGTGGAAACCCTAGACCCGGAGGGAATCACAACAACCCCGGAAACTCTAGCAATTTCACCCGTGCCCCACCCAAGTTCAACACCAACAATGCTACCGCTAACACCAACACTGCCCCGAGGACTAGAAGCAATGCTGTGCCTGTCGCAGCCAAGGACAAATCACAAGTGACCTGCTATGACTGTGGAAATAAAGGACACTATTCCAACGAGTGCTCCAACAAGAAGAATGCTATAGCCCCTAATGCCAATGCCCCAGCTCAGCAACAGCGTCGTGTCCAGCCAGGAAGAAGATTTTCCCTAGGGAATTCACTCAACGGCAACGGTCATCTTTTTCTCATGCATGCTGAAGAAGCTCAGGAAGCGCCAGACGTCGTGCTGGGTATGTTTTCTGTTAATTCAGTACTTGCAAGAGTGTTGTTTGACTCTGGTGCATCACATTCATTTGTCACCGAAGAATTTGCATGCACTAGTAAAATTCAACCAACCAAATTGAAGCATGTGATGATTGTTCAAATCCCCGGATCAACCACCAAGGCTAGGAAAATTTGCAAAGCCGTCCCTATCCAAATCCATGGCATAGATTTTTATGCTAATCTAATAGTACTCGGAACTAAAGGTTTGGAAGTAGTACTAGGAATGGATTGGATGTCCAAACATAAGGGATTGATTGACTATGCCAAGAAAGCCATCACCATGACCAGTACAACTGGAATGTCAGTCGAGCATATATCTGAAACCTTACCTCGCCAATTCAAATGCAATAAGATTATAGCCCAACCTACCATTGACCAAGTCCGGATAGTCTGTGAATACCCCGATGTATTTCCAGATGTTTTGCCCGGTATGCCCCCAGATCGGGATATCGAGTTTATCATTGAACTAATCCCCGAAACAGGACCCATAGCCCAGAGACCCTATAGTATTAACCCATCGGAGTTAGAAGAACTGAAGAAGCAACTGGATTCCATGTTGGAAATCAGATTGATTCAACCAAGTGCGTCACCCTGGAGATCACCTGTCTTGTTTCTGGACAAGAAATACGGAGGTAACCATTTGTGTACGGATTATCGGAAATTGAATGATGTCACCATCAAGAACAAGTACCCCTTGCCCAAGATAGAAGATTTGTTTGATCAGTTGACCGGTGCCCAGGTGTTTTCTAAGATTGATCTTAGAACTGGTTATCACCAACTCAAAATTCGTGCAGAGGATATTCCAAAGACTGCCTTTACCACCAGATATGGATTGTATGAGTATACAGTCATGTCTTTTGGATTAACCAATGCCCCCGCTTATTTCATGAACCTCATGAATAAGATTTTTATGGACTTCCTGGATAAGTTTGTCGTTGTTTTCATCGATGACATTCTGATTTATTCCAAATCAGAAGAAGAACATGAGCTACACCTAAGGACCATTCTTGGAACCCCTTAGAGAGCATCAGCTGTATGCAAAGTTTAGCAAATATGAATTCTGGTTACAGGAGGTAGGATTCCTCGGTCACATTGTATCAGCCGGAGGAATTGCTGTTGACCCTGCCAAAGTGAAAGATGTAGAAGATTGGCAAGCCGCAACCACCCAAACCCAAGTTCGTGCTTTTCTCGGATTGGCGGGATATTACCGCAAATTCGTAGAGGGATTCTCTAGTATCGCCAGACCCATGACCCAATTGCTGAAGAAGGACAAGAAGTTTGAATGGACCAACAAATGTGAAGCAAGTTTTCAAGAACTCAAGAGGAGATTGATTTCAGCCCCAATCTTGATCATGCCGGATATCACAAAGCCCTTCGATGTGTATTGTGACGCATCCAAGATCGGTCTCGGATGTGTGCTAATGCAAGAAGGCAGAGTTATATCTTATCTATGTCGACAATTGAAGCAACATGAGAAAAACTACCCAACCCATGACCTCGAACTCGCAGCCGTAGTTCTAGCCCTGAAAACATGGAGACATTACCTAATGGGAAACCGTTGTGAGATTTATTCGGATCACAAGAGCCTAAAGTATATATTCACTCAGAAAGAGTTGAATATGAGGCATATAAGATGGATTGAGCTAATCAAGGATTATGACCTGGACATTCACTATCACCCTGGTAAAGCCAATGTGGTAGCAGATGCCCTTAGCAGATTGCCGTGCCGCTTGAACTCCATGATTTTGAAGGAGCAACCAAGTTTGCACAAGGAGATGGAAGATTTTCGAATAGAATTAGTAAGTGAAGGATTTTTGGCTAGCATAGAACTTCAGCCCACTTTGATCAGTCAGATTAAAGAAGCGCAGAAGGGAAATGCTAGTATCGATGGAATCAAGCGTCAGTGTCGAGTGCAGGCATCGGTAAAGTACCTGGATTCACCGAGGACGAAGAAGGAGTTCTGTGGTACAAAGGACGCTTTTGTGTACCAGCAGATTCGGAGTTGAAAGAAGTTATCTTGAAGGAGGCTCATGATACTCTTTATTCTATCCATCCCGGAGGAACTAAGATGTATCAAGATTTGAAAGAGCAATTTTGGTGGCATAAGATGAAGAGAGAAATCGGAAGCTATATCGCCAAGTGTGATATATGTCAGCGAGTCAAGGCAGGACATCAAAGACCCGCTGGATTGTTGCAACCTTTGCAAATTCCAGAATGGAAATGGGATTCTGTAGGAATGGACTTTATCACTAGACTACCTACTTCTAGTAGGGGAAATGACTCTATTTGGGTCATAGTGGACAGATTGTCCAAACTCGCCCATTTCTTGCCCGTAAAAACCACATATCAGAGTTCGAAGCTAGCGGAGTTGTACATCGCTAGAATCGGGTTACCTGAGTCCCCAAGAACATAGTATCGGATCGAGGAACTCAGTTTACGCCGAGATTCTCGGAAGAAAGTCCAAGAAGGTTTAGGAACCGCCTAGATTTGATCAGCGTATCATCACCCTCAGACCGATGGACAAACGGAGCGAGTAAATCAAATACTCAAGATATGCTTAGAGCATGTGTGCTAGAATATGGATCCAAGTGGGAAGACTGTCTGCCATTTGCAGAATTTTCATACAACAATAGTTACCAAGCCAGTTTGCAAATGACCCCATTTGAATTTATGTACGGAAGAAAGTGTCGCACCCCTTTGAACTGGTCGGAAGTAGGAGAGAGTCAGATCTTCAGACCCGACATCCTCTGAAGCGAAGAGAAGGTTCACAAGATTCGTGAGCACCTCAAAACCGCCCAATCCCGATAGAAGAGTTATGCCGACAAGAGACGTCGAGACCTCGCCTTCAATATAGGAGATTTTGTTTATCTGAAAGTGTCGCCATTGAAGGGAACACAGCGTTTCCAACTCAAAGGAAAGTTAGCCCCCAGATATATCGGACCTTTCAAAATTCTGAACCATCAAGGAGAAGTATCATATCAACTGGAACTACTGAAGAGATGTCAGTTGTGCACAATGTGTTCCATATCTCGTTACTTCGCAAGTGTCTCGAAGTCCCCGAGAAGACCAAAGTGTTCAAGAATATCGATCATCGGACCATAGAGATCAACAATGACCTGACCTATCCTGAAGTACCCATCCGCATTTTCGAAGAAGCTTTTCGAACTACCCGAACCCGAAGCATCAAGTTTCTCAAGATTCAGTGGAGCAACCACACAGAAGAGGAAGCTACACAGGAGCCGAAGATCACATCAGGACGGAGTTTCCCGATCTCTTCAAGTCCTAGGTAATCTTTTCGTCCTTTTTCAAATCTCGGGACGAGATTTTGTTTAAGGGGGGAAGGTTTGTAACATCCCAAAAATACTAAGCTTGGATCATAAAACTCTAATCATCAAGATTAGGGTTAACAAAAACTTTTCTAAATAAAGTCATGAATGCATGCATATGTGTATGCATGGATTTTTAATTCCTTTAAAAACCACCTTGTTTGTTTGCTCCATTGCTTGTAAAATGTTTCTTAGGTGAAATAAACATCATCTAAAACATTTCCCACACTTTTCCTAAAGACAAGTAAATCAAAACAAATATATTAAGGGAATGGTCATTTTGACCAATTTAACTCCCATGCCTACTTTGGCTATCTCAAACTTTCAGAACTTAACAGAAACTTTTCTGGATCTTTGCACCCCTTGAAATTACTCCTAACAAAGTATCAAGGCCCACTTTGTGATCATCCAGAAACTTTCAAAGGCATAGTTTAAATGCCAATTCAAAATTGAATCTTCTTCATATGGGAAGATCCCACTTTTTCAAAAACCACTCAAACAAGCTCAACTTTCAAAACCCAAGCATCTGCAGACTCACCAGCACCAATCTAGCAAACCCACCAAAAATCATTTCAAAATTCAAAACTTGATTTCATGCGGCCATTTCATCAAACAGGTTGTAGACACAAATCAAACAAAACATCAAACACTATAGTGTGCAGTAAATTTGGCCTAACTTGTTCCCTAGTTAGCTCACACACAGCTCAGTAGATCATCTAGGAAGTTTAACCACGGACTAGCACCCCTGTGAGCTTGCCATTGTCATCAATGGTGAATAGCCGAGCACACCCTTGTCACCCCATTGTGGACAACAGGCTAGAGGAAGAACTAGCCGTGCCAACCTTGTCTAGGAGGCAGCCCACCGTCCACCGCCACTCCTTTGTCCCAGCCATGGCGTTGCTAAGCCCTGGACCACGCGCACAAGCCGCGCCCAGACCATGCCAAGCGTGCGCCAGAGCGCCACCCTCGACCATCACCCACAGACCGCGCGCCGCCCTCATCGCGTGCACACACGATCGCCATCAACCCAGGAGACCGCCAGACATCCCCGTTTGCCGCCCCGTGCCGCACAGCCACCGCCCACCGTCGAAAACGCCGCCTCTACCGCGCAGTGCACCGCCCGTTCCAGACCAAACCACACCGCCCCATGCCTCGAAACCATGTCGTTGAGCATCGCCAGGAGACACAGCACCGTCCCCTACCCTTGCCCATGCCAATAGCCGCCTGTAACATCGCCCCCGACGAGCTCACCGTGCGCCCCAACGGTCCCCTCGCTCGACTATAAATAGAGGCCACCCCCGCACGATTTCTTCACACCATCTCACTCCCCTCTCCTCACTGATCGTTCCACACCATTCTCAAAGCAAGGCGAGCACCACCTCGCCGGAATTTCACTGGAGCCTGCCGCTGCCGGAGAAGAAGGGAGCCAGCGATTGGAGCCGCCCCAGGAGCTGCCGCGACCACCCCTGAGTTCGCCGTTGTCGACTTCGTCGTTCGCCTGCCTCGCCGACCCTCGCCAGCACCCCGGTGAGCCCCCAGCGACCCTCACTGGCGGCGCTAGGTTTTGTTCTCGCCGGAGTTGTCTCGCGTCGACGATGACTCCGAGCCGTTAGATTAGAACTAGATCGAACGACCCACGTTGCCCCATACCGCTTCGCCCAGCCCCATGTCACTGACGAGTGGGGACACCCACTTAAGCAGCTCGGGGGAGCACTGCGCTTAGCAGGCCGGCCCAGTAACTTTTCCCGCGCAACCCAGTTATTCAAATTGAATCTTTTTCTTTTTATTTCAAACACACTTCTGAACCCATTTTCAAAAATCAATCCAGATCGATTCATTGCACCAAATTGAATGAAACCAATTTTGTTGGAAAGGCCTGTGAATGCTTAATCCAAGCCCGTTGGATTCAAGTCATTTGGATCTATAGATCACCCATGGTAAAAATAACAAGGCAGAAGCTTTTCTGCATTCAAACATTTATCAAATTTAAACCATAATAGCTTTTGAGTTGATTCCAACTCTCAAAAATCACATTTAACCATACCTTTCAGAATATATAAAAACATATAGGTTTACTTGCAGAAATATTGTTCAAGTAATAAAAGAATGCTACATAAGCATTTCTAGCCACTTTAATCAATTAAAATAAAAGGGTAAAACCTTATTAAATTGTGACACCACTTTAAATCACATTCCCATGGACTACAATATGTGGTGATGACATGTGTCAACATGATCCCATGTTTAGTTTGGAGAATATTAAATCTTAAGTAGTTTTTCAATGAGTGGAAATTACTTTTCTAAAAATAAAAAGGAATTAAACCAAGCCTTAACCTTGTAATGTTAGAGATGATGCTAGATCATCTATAGGACCCTTGTGTGTGATGATTGCAAGTAGTTAAGTATTGTTTGGTGATTGTGTACCTCGTATTTATTCATAGACGCTAGTACCGACCAAGGATACGAGGAGGAAGGAGGATACTACGAAGAAGAAGCCGAGGAGAACTTCAACCACTGCTCTGCACAAGGCAAGCTTATATTGACACTGATGCAAGCCTAATACTACTAGTGAATGTGCAAGCTAACCCTTGCAAAATACCCTACCGATGCCACAAACCCATACTTGTGCTATGACTACTATATGCCTTAAGCATATGTGATCATATACACTTGATAAACCAATCCTAGTTTTATGTGCAAGCTTCTTACTTTATTTCTTTATCAAAGCTTACTTAGAGTTTGGTAGATATTAGACAGTTGCTGAAGGTTGCATAAAGAGCATAAAATTTGGCCTAAGTTAGAAACCTTGATCTCAACCTGAGACTTAAGGTTGTACTTTGTTGAAACTCCACTAGTTACCATCCCTCATTAGTACCACCCCCACTTATAGATGCTAGTGCTAAGCATAAAACTTGATCAACCTTAGATGGGAATACTTGGTGGAAAAATGGTTATGAAAACCTTGGAATGATGGATCATTCTATTGAAATGTTTTGGACATGTGTTTCTGAACACTTGATGATTTTGGTAATGAAAATGTTGAGGCATGAGCCTTAGCCCTTTATAAAACTGATGGTTGTCTGGATGCGATACCATTCCAATTTTATCGTACAACCACAATACCCGAATACTGGGTAGGGCTTGACTGGAAACTTATATCCCTTAGTATTAGTTCCCTCACGGCCAAGGTTTGAGCTGAGGCTACCTTGTGAAGATTGTCCACCTGTGCAGTACCCAAGATGACAGTTGGTCATGGTTGGGAGGCCAAACTCACAGGAGATGTGCTTATACTAGGGTGTGTAATCGAAAGGTTAGGATTGATTATACGCATACTGAGTATGGTGAATTCAGGATTTGTTCCTAACGGATGTATCGAATGTTGTGGTGAAAGTGTACAATATCTGCAGAGTGTCAAACTATTGAATAATGGCGTCATGATTATGGACAGTTGGAGTGGCCATATTGTTCCCCCGTCAGACTTTTCAAAGTGACCTGTGAGATGAATTGAGACCTTGACTTGACCACAACAGAGTTGTGATGTGAAATACAAGTTCCCATTTAGGAATTATAAAATTGTGACTAGCTTTGGAACTTAGTAGAGATAAATCTGGCTTTTGCAAAACAACCCTAGAGCCTAGTGTCCTATTATCCAAAAACCCCTTACCTGTTAGTATTAGTTTGCGAGTACTTAAAGAGTACTCATGGCTTTGTCCCTGGCTATTCCCATGGCCAGACTATGAAGAGGAGTATCTGGAAGATGGACCCCAGGAAGGTTATGACAACTAGGATCATCTCCCATCGACAGCTTTGCCTGTGACCCCGAAGATGGAGCTTCGCCTACGCTACCGTTATTATTACGTATTCCGCTGCTTGAGGTTGTCTTAAGAACTGGATCATGAGATCCCTATTTGTGTAAGAACTTATGTATCATTTGTAATGGATGATGTACTATGGTATCTAATTCTGTTATGTCTCGCAAAAATGGTAATCCTGGGATTGCGATGTATGGCATAACAGGCATCCAGGATTGAAAAATCCGGGTGTTGACAGACATCCTCTCAAGCATTTGATCAATAAAGGGCAAATGATAATGATCTTTCTTAGTAACTTTATTAATATTTCTAAAATCAATGCACATTCTATACCCAACTACTACTCTCTGGGGTATAAGCTCATTATCCTCATTAGGCACAACAGTAATTCCTCCTTTCTTGGGAACACAATGAAGAGGGCTAACCCATTGACTATCAGCAATAGGATAAATAATACCACCATCAAGGAGTTTTAATACCTCATTTATTACCACTTCCTTCATTTTAGGATTTAAACGGCGCTGGTGCTCAACAACTGATTTTGCACTAGGCTCAATATTAATAGCATGCTGACATATAGTGGGAGAAATTCCTTTTAAATCATCAAAAGTATAACCCATAGCTCCTCGGTGCTTCTTCAATACCTCCAATAGCCTTTCTTCTTCCTTCCCTGAAAGTTTAGAACTAATAATAATAGGATATATCTTCTTATCATCAAGATAAACATATTTAAGATCATCAGGTAAAGGTTTTAATTCGAAAACAGGATCCTCTTGGGGTGGTAGTGTGGTACCCAAATCTTCCACAGGTAAATTATGCTTAAGCAACTCAGGCTGACGAAGGAAAACCTCATCAATCTCATCTCTTTCTTTCATAAAGGCATTGCTTTCATGATCTTCCATGAACTACTGCAAAGCATTGTTAGGAGCAAGAGAAATAGAAGACAGTTGTTCAACCTTGAAATCCTGATCAGGTAATTCATTTTCATAAGGGGTTTTGGCAAATTTAGAAAAAATAAACTCATAAGATTCTCCATCAAACTTAGTCAAAACCTTTTCCTTCCTACAATCTATGATAGCCCCACAAGTATTAAGGAAGGGTCTAGCAAAGATTATAGGATAGGTTTTACTAGCTTCTTTACCAAGTACTAGAAAATCAGCATGATATTTAACCTTACCACAAAGAACCTCCACATCCCTTACAATACCAATGGGGCAAACTTGCTCTCTATTGGCAAGGTGAATAACCACATCAATGTCTTCAAGCTCACAAGTACCAATCTCATGCATAATTTCCCTGTAAAGCTCATAAGGAATAGCACTAGAACTAGCACCAATATCACATAAACCATAGTAGCAATGATCACCAATTTTAACAGAGAGCATAGGCACACTAGCTTTTCTAGCCTTACTAGGATGAGAGATAATATTAGAAGCGTCTTCACAGAAGACAATATACTCACCCTCTATATTTCTAGTAACAAGATCTTTCACAATAGCTACTACAGGCTCGATATCAATCAGCTCACCGGAACCTACAGTTTTCTTTGCGCTTTTGTTAACCACATTAGCCAAAATAGAGTGCTCCCTTACCTTTGAGGGAAAAGAGATCTTCTCAACATAAGGTTCAAGCAAAATAGGATCAACAGTACAAACCTCTATACTGGCAGGAACGTGGGTAACAATGTCTTTATAAGGAGCATGGTACTTGTCCCACTCTTTCTTGAGAATCTCAATATAAGAGGCAAAAGCATTAAAACATTCCGCAAGAACTTGAGGATCAAGGACAAACTTATTGCTAATATCACGGAAGTTATTAGTTGCCATAAAAGATTTAATGCACTCATAATCATAGTTTATACCTAACTTTCTTCCTTTGTCATTTTCCTAAGCCTCGGTGTTATCTTGTATACGGTCTGAGATCCCATTTAGCTTCTTCCTTCATACTTGTGAATGATCCAGCACAAGAAGCATCTAATAAACCTTTATCATCAAGAGAAAGCCTAGCATAAAAGTTATTGAGAATAATATTGTTAGGGAGTCCATGAATAGGACATTTAAGCATTCGTAGGTTCAATCTCCCCCAAGCTTGAGCTGTACTTTTTCCATCAAGAGGCCAAAAGTTATATATAAGACTTCTATCCTTTTGGATTTCACTAGGAGGATAAAATTTAGAGTAAAAGAGAGATGCCATCTCCTCCCATTCCATGGATTGACCATTCTTTAGCTGTTTATAGCATGCCTCAGCTCTCCCTTTCAAGGATATGGAGAGTAACTTCTTCTTCACCTGTTCAGTTGTGATACCTGCACACTTAAACAACCCGCATAATTCATGGATATAAAGCAAGTGATCACCAGGATGGACAGTTCCATCCCCAAAATAATAATTATCCATGACACGATTAAGAATACTCGCAGGTATCTTAAAAGGATCTATCTCAACAGGTGGTGGTTCATCTACTACCATAGAGGTGGTAGTAGTTTTCCCAAACAGAAAACCAAGTGGGTTATTCATATTGGAAACAAAGTAACAAGCAGTAACAAAAGCAATACTCATAGTGAAAGTTTCCCTTACCATTTCCACTCTTCAATAGCGCTTCACTCCCCGGCAACGGCGCCAGAAAATAGCCTTGATGACCCACAAGTATAGGGAGTGTATCATAGTACTTTCGATAAATAGGAGTGTCGATCCCAATGAGGAGCAGAAGGTGCTGAACTATGGTATGGAATAGGAAATCCTTTTGAATACTTAGCAAACGGATTTTTAGTGGTTTTCTGAGAAAGTAACAAAACAAAGAGCAAGTAATAGAAGTAACGAACAAACGGAGCAAGTGGCCCAATCCTTTCTTAGCACAGGACAAGCCGGTGGAAATACTTATAAGGACCAAACGTTCTCGAGGACACATGGGAATTCTGTCAAGTGCTTTCACTGCAAATAGTTGAGTACTCTTCTCTGGTGTTTGTAAGTGTTGTGTGGGTGAACCTATGCTAACATACTGCCCTTCCTAGGACTAATACATACTTGTGATTAAACCCCCTGCAAACATCCGTAACTACGGGAAAGTAATTAAGATATAAATCTAACCACAACCTTAAACTCTGAGATCCTACACTCCCTTGTGCAAAGGTGTCCTAATGGGGGTTCAGGTTTCTATCACTCCGGAAACCCCACAATTAGTATCCAAATACACAATGCATTCCCCTAGGCCCATAAATGGTGAAGTATCATGTAGTCGACGTTCACATGACACCACTAGAAGAATAGCACCACAACTTAAATACTAAACCATTGAATAATAACTCATCATAGATTTAGTACTAACAACATGACTTCTCCCATGTCCTCAAGAAATAAACGAACTACTCACAAGACATCATATGGATCAAGATCAAAGATGATATGATAATGGGTAACAATCTGAACATAAACAATAATCCATTGGTTCCACTCACAAGCATCAACTACAATAGTAATTAACACCGGGAAAGTTCCCCCTAATGGACTAAGCAATATCCAACACAATTGTTATAGCGGGACGGAGTGGTGATGATGGTGCTGGAGGATATGATGGTGTGGATGATTATGATGATGATCCCGATGAAGCCTAGCTTGATGACGGTGTTAATGGCGACAGTTCCCCTCTCCGGGAAGGAATTCCCCTGGCAGAAATCTGTCTGCCGGAGAGATCTTTCTGGCTCGGTGTTTGCCTCCTCCCAGAGGCGTCGGAAGTCGATCTGTGGTTGCCCCCCTGGTGTTAGGGTTCCATAAGGAAGATATAGGCGAAGGGGTGGAGTCGGAGGCCGAGCAGGTGGGCCAAAACCACCCTAGGCGCGGGGTCAGGTGGGCTCGCGCCTAGGGGGTTGTGGGCCCCCTGATGCCCCCTTCGCTCCTCCTTCTAGCTTCCTTTGTCTTCCGGTAAAATAATATGTTTCCATATTTTTCTGATCTTCGCAAAATTGCACCGAAACGCCGTATTTTCCATCAGAATCCAGACTCCGGCAGTCCATCCTCTAGGGATCATCTAACATGCATAAACAGATGAAAAGCCATAAGTAATACCTCATAATAAGACAAATATCAATGAATAGAGGTAAATTATGATATAGGATGGTGATGCAAATTGGGCGTATCAATGCTAGGGACAACAAAGCTACATGGATGTAGAGTGGAAACACGGGACCTGCTGGGATTCTCGGGATTCAAAACTGTTACTGTTGCAAAAACTTTGATGTACAAGGAATTAAGGTCTTATGTCAACCCCTTACACACTCGAGGGATCCTACTCCACAAATACACCCAGTTTTTCACAGAGATGACAAGTTTTTCAGAACAAAACGAGTATTGCATTGCACTTCTCCAACACACTCTCTCTCTTTAGCCACCAGGCCACGATCCTCACCACCTGGGTGGAGGGAAAACCGCTAGCGGTCTAAAACCCGTGTTCGGCAAACCTCACATTCTTAGGACCAATGCCTCAGGGTTGAAAAACCAACACCGTTATGTAACTTCACCTCCATAGTCCGCCTTACTCAAACGTCGAGCAACCCAACCGGCATATGAATTGTCAAGGAAAATTTAAAGGGAGCAGGTTGTGGGAATATAGGAGAGTGCACTGGGTGACGACCTAGGAACTCTCATGGGTCCTACATTACTGATGGCTGTGAAAATAGCCATCTTTCTCCACGTTTAAATCACATTTTTAGTATAATAAATGACCAAGAATCTCTCATGCCACTAATGACTAATTATTGCAAAGATATGCATTCCTTTTTTAAGTCATGTTGTGGAGGAAAGCAAACTTTTAAGGCAAAATCGTGATCTATTAATGAAGATTATGAGGTTGCCTACACAACCAAGTAAACCAGGGTCGAAACCGAGCCTCACAGGGGCTCTAGTATATTAGAATGTGCCGCCCATAAATTTTATCTTTATTAAATCATTACACATGAATATGTGTATTACTACCTTTATCCCATATGATGTGCAGCTGCGGGTGAATCTTCAACCATGACCTATCTCCACCCATTGCAACAAACAACGTTCTAAAGTAAACTATAAAGGTCAGGTAAAGGAAGATAAAACGAATAAACAAGTCTTGTAGACGTGTCTCATTTAATTTTCATTTAGCATTTTTTATTCAGGTTCGGTTAAACCTAGGTCTACTAGAGAAAAAACTACTATACTACATCCGTAAATCTGGATCGAAGGTATTAGTTACCTCTGATATAATTGGTATGAGGTGAATATAGGCATTACTCATGAGGTACAAACACCCGTACACATCCTAAAATATGACATGCAATCCCATAATACACGTCGGGAGAGTGAGGGAGTCATGTCTAGACAAGGCGAAGGTGCCTACCTGGGAACGAGTTAACATAGCCTCGGCCCTACACCACTCTGGTCTCCGGACCACAACCTTCACTTCGGCCATAGGGCCATGACCTAGAAGCTTGTAAATTTTTGCGTCATCATCAAAGGATTTGGACCTCCTAGACCTACCACCTCGTCAGCTCTCGACTACCCCCACCCAACACACTCAGATCTCACGAGGAGAAGTATACGGGACAAAGACAATATATGTTAAGCACAAAAATTTGAAGGGATGGTGAAATATTTATATTACTGCCAGAAGGAGGCTTTTTTATAGAAGGATTTCGTGGCTCCGACAAGAGGGAACCCAGAAACGGGAAGCAAAATACCCCTGTGCAGCTAAGGCCTCCTTCCGCGAGGAATTAGGCTGAATTCGTTGCGAGGACGGATGGCTGCGTCTAGTGCCTCTACAGAATCAGCAAGGACCTCATCGTCCCTGGTATAGGACACAAGCACCTCATCAAGACTAAGATGCCCCTAGAGGACCTCCTTATCCGGTCAAGCCTTCTCCTCCTTTAGAAAGCTTACCATGAACTCCTTCTCGGCGAGCTCGGCATGAGCCCTGTCCCTCTATCCTCCGATGACCTCCATTGCCTCCCAGTTCTTCTAATGAAGATCCTCCTAGATCTTCGACTGGTGGCGAAGGTCGACGTTCTCGTTGATTGACCGGGACACGGACTCCCGGGTGATGGCCAGGACCTCCTTCTCAGCTACCAAGGTTCCTCCCAGCCTCAATAGCTCCCTTAGCAGGAACCAACGGTCCGCCAATTCTAAATCAAGACCCTTTAGCAAGCTATCGATCATCGTCGAGATCGAATGACTCTGCTCGAGAACAGAGAAGGAAGGATTTAGTAGGAAAGCTACGTTAAGGTTGAAATGCTAATGCAGGGATCTAATGTTTGGGGGAAAAGATGGCTCTCTTACCGCATCGCTCCTAGATTGACGGTCGACAGATGGTTTCGTTGCCAACGGGCCCATCCCTTCCTTGACTGGGAAGAGAGGGAGAAGGAGATCAGACCTGGAGGTCCTAGGAACAGAACACCAAAGGTCAAAGAAGAAAACGATGATACCAGGGGAAGAAGAAACCCTTGGGGAAACATCTGCAGGATAAGTAAAAGTGTGAGAGAAGAGTAATACCCATCATTATCAGAAGATTGGTGCGTGGGAACACTTCTTGACGATGCCACCAGAACATTGTGCGCCACCATGGTCTTCCCGACCTGAATCACCCTTAGGCAGCCAAGGATCACCGCCTCGTCAAGAGGCACAAGAAGCAGTGGGGATCCCCTAAACTGGTGGCGGGCTCTCGACGTCCTCTCCTCGTACTGAGTACGCCGAATTTGTCTCCATGGAGGGAGCTATTGTTGTCATCCATATATTGGACGCTTGGAAACAATGGTTTTTTATGGAGTGGAGGAGAAGAGTTGGAAGGGATGCAAACAGAAAGGTGAGTAGTGGTATTTATGGGAAAATAGCCCTGAAAGGTCACGGCTCATGAGATGAGGTCCGTGGAGTTATGGAGGATTCCACTCAAGAGCAGGAGCCTAAGGGACAACTCGTCTTAGAGGCAGGAAATTTACTCTACATTCACGCAAGGTCACATCCCATCAGTCAGCATTATGGGCAGGAATCTTATTATGATCACCACCTTCAATTTCACCAGACAGAACAGGTTCCCACGCGCCATAAGAGCTTTGAGAAGAAACATTTATTGGGAAGACCACTCCAACCGGTTCAGATTCAGGTCCTCACGGCCATGAAAAAGATCTTCTCATCATACCTTCTTAGGTCACAGGAGAAGTTAAAGCAACACACAACATTATCGATTACGTTATCCTAGACTAGACCTAAACCCCGCTATGGCCTCATTGTATCAGATGGGTCTAGAAGCAAGGTTCCAACATAATAAGAGTTATGGATACCTTCTCGACCCCTCGGTTTGGTACTCCATGTCACATAAGGGACATCTCCCTCAAACCTCCTATGGTCATTAAAGGTATCGACACCTCTACACAAAAAGATCATTCTTTTCCCTTTTGTTATTAACCCTTTTACATGACCTCATCGTAAGCCCGTTACCCTAGGTATCTAAGATGGGAAGGCTCATCAGACCTACTCTGAGAACAAGCATACATGAAGGTTTGCGCGATCGAGACGTCTACACATGCTAGAGACTTAACGTCAAGACCTCAAACATTCACAAGGACCTTGCATCGCAAGATCAAGAAGTCATTGATCTCACCAGGCGGAGGTTGAATATGAGTTACACCAACTCTGCTATAAGGAATGCCTCCTTATTAAAGGTACCGATCAGGGGCTTTTCGGTGATGGTGGGATCAGGATTGTACCCCGACATGGGCCTGAACCCACGATTCCTACCTACGACGATCAATTTCCTGAATGCCTGCATCTAGAAGCTCTCGACTGACCTACTCTCAACTGACCTGACCTGTGGGGCTGCAAGATGACTCTCTGGAGATCCCGAAGACCAGACGTTAGTGCAAGGGATATTGGAGATCGCGATTACGTGCAAGACAAGATGAAGACCTGGCATGACTAAGAAGGACTCGGCCATAATCAACGCCTATAATTACCCGAAGATATTCACACCCGAAGGACACGCCATAACTGCCATGTCTTCACCATTAGCCTTAGTCATAGCTCTAGATTCATATCTCTCATCGGGTACCATTATAAACCCACCGAGATCATCTTGTAGACACATTGTATGACCTCTCGATCCCCTTACGAATAAATTCTTAGGGATTCCTCCCATTATACACACATTTCTTCTTTGAGATCCAAAACTGCTGACTCAAGCCATCCACCGAACAAATAAACTCTTTCGCATTCCTCGGAAATGAGACCGCAGACGAATCGTGGAAACTATCATTCGTCAACCACCACGCCTCCGTGCTGTTGGAAGTGATCGCATCTGTCTCTTCACCTCATCTAGCTGGATGAAGAAGGAGGAGACGCTATCAAGCTGTACGTGTGCACACGTCGGAGGTGACGTTCGTGCGGTGCTAGATAAGACCGGACCGCGAAGAAAGTATGAGACTACATCATCCACGTTTGTAAGAACGTTTCCGCTCGTGTTCTACAAGGAATGTAGATCTAATCTCTCTTTCGTTGGTAGCATCTCGTAGAATTTTTTTATATGTTGCGAATCCATCGATAACTGCGTGAAGACACCATAGTGTTCTCGCCAAAAATCTGGCAGAATCTAAAAAGACCGGTGACATCGTTTGGTCCATCTCTAGACTCTTAGCAAGTTGCAAAATTTTACCCTGAAAAACAAAAGTTGGAAAAGTCTGGAATTTTTGCTTATATACCACACTTTCTTTCTAAAGTTTGCATATTTGTCCCATGACCACCATATATAGGTGACACACCAAATAACATCGTGTGCAAGTTACAAAATAAAACGAAACAAATATGCAAATCCTCGACGAAAAGTCAAGGAAGAGAGTGCAATTAAAGGCTCGACAACACTGGTAGCCGACCTTGAAGTTTTGGGCAACTGCTTGTTGCATGGGGTCAATCTTTGTTTCCTCCACAATTTACTTTGACAACGTACGATTGTGAGGTCCCAATTGCGGGAAGGAGAGAAAAGTCAGCCCTAGGTAGGCAAGCAATTAGATCCACGCGGCAGCCTGTGAGGGCTCGTCCGACGTGGACAGGCAGAGGGAGGTCTATTTACCCTTATGCCCCTGCTGGGAGGCTGGTCAATGCAAGGAAAAGCAAGCAGAGTAGTACTCCAACCAAAGCTCTGCTCTTTCTTCTTCTTCTTCCTCCTCCTCCTCCCGTACGTCCCGCCTATAAATACAGGCTCGCCTCCTCTGCTCTCCATTGCATCCACTTGCAGACCGTACCAAGATCTATTGGTAGGTAGCTTCTTCTTCTTTTGTTGTTGCTGCGTGGATCAGCTATCCACGCGCTGTGCTAATGGCGATCCTCGGCGTTGCCGACCACAGCAGCAGCAGCAGCAGCAGCCATGGTCCCCAGAAGCAGCAGCAGCTTACGTCGGCCACCTGCAAGGAACCGGCAGCCTCTCCCGAGTCGTCGAAAGAGGAGGAGGAGGAGCTCAAGGGCGTGCGGCACCTGTGCGAGCGCGGCATTACGGCGCTCCCGCCCCGCTACGTGCTCCCACCATCCGACCGCCCGGCGCCCGCTCCCGCCCGCGGCATCCCGGTCATCGACCTCGGACGCCTCCGTTCCCCCGTCGCCTCGGAGCGCGCCGCCGAGCTGGCCGCCATGGACGCCGCGTGCCGCGACCTGGGCTTCTTCCAGGTGGTCAACCACGGGGGCGTGGACAGCGCCATGATGCTGGACGTGGCGCGGCGCTTCTTCGCGCTGCCGCAGGAGGAGCGGGAGCGGCACATGTCGCCGGACATCCGGGCACCGGTGAGGTACGGGACCAGCTTCAACCAGCTCAACGACGGCGTGCTCTGCTGGCGGGACTTCCTCAAGCTCCTTTGCAACCCGGCCAAGATGGACGACGTCGTGCCGTCCTGGCCACACAACCCCGCGGACCTCAGGTAAGTAATTGTCATGCATGCAGCTCTGCTCATCAGGAAAACTTATCATGATGCATGTCCATCGCCAATATTAATTTGGATAATCCCTTTTGCAAAAGCGTGCTAGTATAAGTTTAATTAGTACTACCCACGGACTAAAAATTAACAAAACTAGTACGTACCTATTTGTGTAAGGATGTAAGATTCTGAAAAAAAAAATTCAAACACATATATATTGAGTTGAAACTTACCCATGGAAATCTCAGAGTCAATAATACCACCATTTGCTAAGTTTCATGACAAATGAAAACAATAAATACGACTCAAGTTTCAAACTTGCACTATCGTAGATTTGTCTAAATTTATACATAGGTAGGCACTATTTAGCATACAGATACATCTGAATTTAGATAAATTTGTGACATCTTTTTATAATGGAGCCGAGGGAGTAAATATATTATGCTAAGTTTCATTAAAATGTTCAGATTTACCATGGTTCCACAAAAAAATCTATGGTAATTTTTTAAAGTTTCATGACCAAATTTTTGCCCACGGTGTGGAAAATCCAGTCTACACAACTTATCTGCCCCCCTAAGTAAATTATAATGTTGGTACTTTTATGCTAGTGCAAACCACTAAGCTTTTTATTTATTTGGATGGTAACTATACAGTGGAAGAAGTGCATGCACATAGAGATAGGAATAACCTGAAAACAACACAAGATAACTACTACTACTACTACTAAAGTAGGTTCCACACTAGAAGCTGCAAGTAAAGGGAATGAAGCAGTTCCATTCATTCACTGCATGTTCTTGTAAAAAACAGAGGTTGATTTTGACACCTCAATCTATTGTGAGATTGAACTGAGGTGGACATGACCCAGTACATATAGACAGTATCTCTGTCAGCTTATGCTGTCTGCTGATGCAACGAAATCCAAGTCAAGAAGATATCATGCATCTATGCGCACACCATATGTCAAGGTAGCATGCAGAAATAATTGAGACAAGGTAGGTAGCTAGGTAAAAAGAACGGCGCAGCCTTTTGCAGGCAGGCAGCCAGCCAGCCACCATGTCGTATATCGATCGTGTCAGTCTCACTCACCAGGAGCACAAAAAACAACCTACTTTCCGGCTGGCTGGCAGGATAAAAAACGAATCAAATCCAGCAGGAGATCCTCCAATATATTCACTATGTCTGTCCACCTAGAACTACATCCATGGTTATTATTACTTTGTTGCAAAACAAAAAGAAGATCCATGGATGTTCATTACTTTTACTTTTTAGATTAGCACTACAAACTGACATGTGGGTCTTCCTTCCCATTTTCGCCTTCTGCAGGGTGGTGATGTCGTCGTATGCTCGTGCAAACCAAAGGCTCTTCAGGGAGCTAATCTCTGCGGCGCTGGAGGCGATGGGGATCACCGGCGGCGACGTGCTGGAGGAGCTCGACAACGGGACGCAAATGATGATGGTCAACTGCTTCCCGGCATGCCCGGAGCCAGATCTGACGCTAGGGATGCCTCCACACTCCGACTACGGGTTCCTCACCATCCTCCTCCAGGACCAAGTCAATGGTCTCGAGGTCAACGATGGCCAAGACTGGCTCCTTGTAGACCCCCTTCCCGGGGCGCTCATCGTCAATGTCGGTGATCACCTCGAGGTACGTACATACACCTCTCTCTTGAGCTTGTCGATATGTAAGAACCTATATATAATTAGTTATGTTTTGGACCAATAGTTTTTGTTAATCTCAACATCCCATCAATATGATACAACCGCAGAAGAGTTTAAGCCATCTTTTCTCTATACTAAGATGCACACACACATCCCAATCTAAGAGCAAAATAGACTGGCACTAGCAAAGTGGCGACAATCTTTACCAATTAATATAGAAAGTGCATAATTGATCTGGTAGTAACTTTTTTTTTTGCTCGTGGAACCTTTTACAAAATCTTATCTTCACATCAAGAAGATATAACCACAATCTTTTACCCCCCGATCTCTGCATAGCAAGATGCACGTGGGATAAAAACCCAATCTTCCTAGCGGCAGTAGAAAGTGTATATATGATGGAGCAATCAAATCAGGCCAGCTGTTGGTTTTGTTACTTATATATGGAGGATATATATGTAGAGAAAAGCATATCTTTTTGGGAAAAAGAAGATAAGCAATAGTATAAGAGAATCTAGCTGGAAAAGTCAACCAGGTAGGCGACGACGCGTGTAGATAACAAAAGTTTTCAGTTCCAGGAAGCTAGCTACGCTAAACATAGACTGCTACTAGTTAACTAACATGAGATGGATGGATTGATTGGAAAGATAAGATTTGTTTAGTTAAAGGAGAATATGTAAAAGGCAATACTAGTAGCATATATGTGTAGGACAATGCATGCTGGTACCTTAGAGCTAGCATCATCTACCTCGTCCCAACACGTGTACAAACTAGCTAGCTAGCCTCGTCTCTTTTGACTTTGCTCTGTGTCATATCGATCACTTCACATATATACAGAAAACGCAATAGGTTTATGATGCACTATACTTATCTTTTTATTTGATAAAGCAACCCAACTATGATGATTATTCTATCTCAAAGCATGCCGATTAAGCAAAGGTCCATCTAGCTAGGCATAGACTAGCCTGTCAGCACGTGTATATGTTGATTCTTATTCCAAACTATTAAGCAGTGCAATCAATATGTATGTATTTCCACATTTTCTATTTTTTTTTTTGAAACTCAGTACAGACGGGTTCTCATGCATGCAGATATTCAGTAACGGCCGGTATAAGAGTGTGTTGCATCGGGTGCGGGTGAACTCCACACGGTCACGGATCTCGGTGGCCTCACTCCATAGCCTTCCGTCGGAGCGGGTCATTGGCCCCGCACCCGAGCTGCTCGCAGATGGTATCCCACGACGCTACTTGGATACTGACTTGGCCACCTTTCTCGACTACCTCTCCTCCGCCGAAGGGAAGCACAAGACCTTTCTCCAGTCTAGAAGGATCACTTTGCCATCATCATGATAGGCATCATCATCACCACCACCACCACCAATATATATATATATATATATATATATATATATATATATATATATATATATATATATATATATGTATTGTCCGGTCCAATCAGTTATTTATAACTAGTAGTAGTTACTGTAGTAGCTATGTATATTGCGATCAAGGTCAATCATTATTAATTAGGTAGTTTGATTCCTAATTTTGGCTATTTAATTAGCCATCGAATGGCGAAAGGGTTTATGTAGGCTCCTCCCTGTGTAATTAGCTAGTGTCATGACATATGAAGGATGTATGCCTTGTTTTGTTGTTCAATGAGAAAATAATATTGAGTAAAGTCGATTTTTAACACGAGGAGCGTCAAAGTCAATTTCAGGAGGGAGTTTCATTGTCGGTACATTAACATAACGACTAAACATACTTTGATATTTACGAGATTGGATTTTGTGCCAGAATTGAAAATATTTAGACATGCTAGAGGGACGGAGCTGCCTTATTGGCATTGGGGTCAGCTAAACCCAACGAAAACTTGCAAATCCTTCACTAATTTGTATTAAGTGATATTTATTCACTAGTAGAAAACAGGCCATCCGTTCGCGCTCCCTCAGAGCATTAGTCCTGGTTGCGCCACCAACCGAGACTAATGCTGGCACTCGTCCCGGTTCGAGCGGGCACGGGACCCGGAGGTATGCGTCCCGGTTGGTAACGGGGCATACGTCCCGGTTGGAGCCAGCAACCGGGACTAAAGGTTTGGCCACAACCACGTGGCGTGGCACACACCTTTAGTCCCGGTTGCTGGCTCCAACCGGGACGTATGCTTCCGCCCCCCCTCTGCCTCCACTCTGTTTTTTCTCTTGGTGGACGGTGTGAGGGGTGTGCTAGTTTTTTCTCTCCTATGCATGCATTGAAGGTGTTTGATAAAATGTTTGAGTGAATAATCCCGTTCAATTTCTCTTGGTCAAAGGTGTGATGCACTTGAGCTTTCTCCTCTTTATTTCCCTCGATCGAGGTTAGCAATCTTATCTTTTCTCTGTCATTGATACAATGCATGTGTCGATGTGAATTGGTCATTTCACTATTTATGATGTCCTGTTTTTTGATAAACTTACTTATATGATGCAGATGAACGGTCGGGAATGGATGTATGGTGACCGACGCGTAGCCGGGTATATGAAAGGCGTGGATAAATTTATCGATGTGGCTACGGCAAACAAAGAGAATGGTTTTATACGTTGTCCATGTGTTCAATGTCGGAACAACAAGGAGTACTCTTCCTCGAAAATCATTCGCGGCCACCTGATTATGAAAGGTTTCATGCCCAACTATAATTGCTAGACCAAGCACGGGGAAAGAGGGGTTATGATG
Source organism: Avena insularis (assembly GCA_023614405.1). Taxonomy (NCBI): domain Eukaryota; kingdom Viridiplantae; phylum Streptophyta; class Magnoliopsida; order Poales; family Poaceae; genus Avena; species Avena insularis. Next base: position 519,501,951 of record CM042688.1, on the reverse strand, counting down.
GAAGATGATGATAACAACTATCATCATATGTTTCCTGAATACAGTGATACTGCAATGGAAGATAATGGAGAGGAAAGAGGTGAAGAACGGGCATCAGATGAGCCGGCTGATGAACTTGGTAGGGTCATTTCTGATGCAAAGCGAGACCGTGAAACAGAAAATGAGAAGTTGAAGTTAGAGGGCATGTTAGAAGATCACAAGAAATTGTTGTACCCAAATTGTGAAGATGGCAGCACAAAGCTCGGTACTCCACTGGAATTGTTGCGATGGAAGGCAGATTGTGGTCTAACTGACTCCTCATTTGAGAAGATGCTGAAAATAATGAAGCCGAAGTTTCCAAAATATAACGAACTTCCCGAGAGTACCTACGAAGCAAAGAAGACTCTCTGTCCTCTGGGATTAGATGTGCAAAAGTTACATGCATGCATTAATGACTGCATCCTCTACCGCGGTAAGGAGTATGAGAATTTAGATAAATGCCCGGTATGCAATGCGTTGCGGTATAAGATCAGACGAGATGACCTTGGTGATGTTGAGGGAGAGCACCTCCGGAAGAGGGTTCCTGCTAAGGTTATGTGGTATGCTCCTATAATACCAAGGTTGAAACGCATGTTCAGAAACAAAGAGCATGCCAGGTTGTTGCGATGGCACAAAGAAGACCGTAAGAAAGACGGGAAGTTGAGACACCCTGCTGATGGGTCACAGTGGAGAAAAATCGAGAGAGACTTCCCAGGCTTTGCAGGTGACGCAAGGAACTTATGGTTTGGTCTAAGTACGGATGGCATGAATCCTTTTGGGGAGCAGAGCTGCAGTCACAACACCTGGCCCGTGACTCTATGTATCTACAACCTGCCTCCTTGGTTGTGCATAAAGCGTAAGTTCATTATGATGCCAGTGCTCATGCAAGGCCCGAAGCAACCGGGCAACAACATTGATGTGTACCTTAGGCCATTAGTTGAAGAACTCTTATAGTTGTGGGGCAAACCAGGTGTACGTGCATGGGATGAGAACAAACATGAGCCATTTGATCTACGAGGGTTGTTATTCGTAACCATCAATGATTAGCCTGCTCTTAGTAACCTTTCAGGACAGGCAAACAAGGGATATAAGGCATGCACACACTGTTTAGATAAGACTGAATGTACATATTTGCATAAATGCAAGAAGGTTGTGTACCTGGCGAATCGACGATTTCTTCCGACCAATCATCCCATAAGAAAGAAAGGCAAGCATTTCAAAGGTGAGGCAGATCATCGGAAGAAGCCTGAACTCCCTGCTGGTGATGATGTATTTGGTATGGTCAAGGACATAGAAGTAATCTTTGGAAAGGGTCCCGGCGGTCAATCAGTTCGAGCAGCGTCGCTCTGGAGACACGCACCCATGTGGAAGAAGAAATCTATATTTTGGGAGCTGCCATATTGGAAAGTCCTGCATGTCCGCTCTTTAATCGACGTGATGCACGTGACGAAGAATCTTTGCGTGAACCTGCTAGGATTCCTAGGCGTGTATGGGAAGATAAAAGATACACCAGAAGCACGGGAGGACCAACAAATTATGAAAGACCCAAAGAACATGCATACACATAACAAGACGGATAAAGGGCGTCACTTAAGTCGTGCCAGCTATGCTCTTACCAAAGCAGAGAAGGAAATCTTTTTTGAAGTCCTTTACAGTATCAAGGTGCCGTCGGGCTTCTCATCTAATATAAAGGGGATAATAAATATGGGAGAGAAAAAGTTCCAAAACCTGAAGTCTCATGACTGTCACGTGATTATGAAGCAGTTACTTCCGATTGCATTGAGGGGGCTTCTACCGGAAAATGTTCGAGTACCCATTGTGAAGCTCTGTGCATTCCTCAATGCAATATCTCAGAAGGTAATCAATCCAGATATTCTGCCAAGGTTACAGAAGGATGTGGTACAATGTCTTGTTAGTTTTGAATTGGTGTTCCCACCATCCTTCTTCAATATTATGACTCATCTCCTGGTTCACCTAGTGGAAGAGATTGCCATTCTCGGTCCGGTATTTCTGCACAATATGTTCCCCTTTGAGAGGTTCATGGGAGTCTTAAAGAAATATGTTCATAACCGTGCTAGACCAGAAGGAAGCATCTCCAAGGGATATGGAACAGAGGAGGTCATTGAGTTTTGTGTTGACTTTATTCCTAACCTTAAGCCGATTGGTGTTTTTGACTCGCGGCATGAGGGAAGACTAAGTGGAAAAGGCACGCTGGGAAAGAAAGCAATGATATGTAGGGACGGGGATTCTTTCACTAAAGCACACTACACAGTTCTACATAATTCCACCTTGGCAGCTCCGTATATCGAGGAACACAAGAATATTGTACGCTCCAAAAACCCGGGGAAGCCTGAATCATGGATTACAGATGAACACATGAAGTCTTTCGGTGGTTGGATGCGGACACATCTCTTGAATGACACCACTGTTGGAGATCAGCTATACTTGTTGGCCGCGTCACCATCTTCTACTGTATTGAATTTCCAAGGATACAAAATAAATGGGAATACATTCTACACGATTGCCCAAGATAAAAAGAGCACCAACCAAAATAGTGGTGTCCGCTTTGATGCAATAGACGAGAATGGACAAAAGGACACATATTATGGTTACATAGAGGAGATATGGGAACTAGACTATGGAGTCTCTTTTAAGGTCCCTTTGTTTCGCTGCAAATGGGTCAACCTGAATGGGGAAGGGGTAAAGATAGACCAGTTGTACGGAATGACAACAGTGGATCTCAACAATCTTGGTTATAGAGATGAACCATTCGTGCTAGCCAATGATGTGTCTCAGGTTTTCTATGTGAAGGACATGTCCTCCAGACCGAAAAAAGAAAAAATATGCAAACGAATACATCATATGATGAGCCAAAGCGTCACATAGTTCTTTCAGGGAAAAGAAACATCGTGGGAATCGAGGACAAGACAGACATGTCAGAAGATTATAATAAGTTTGATGAAATTCCGCCCTTCACAGTGAAAACTGACCCAAGCATTCCGCTAAGTAAAGAAGATGCTCCATGACCAGTTTCTCATATTAGGGAGTGCCTCTATGACCAGTAAAGAAGATGCTCCATGACCCAAACTATATCAATACGCCTCGGAGCTAACTAATTTCACATATTAGGGAGTGCCTCTATGACCAGTTTCTCGGAGATGCCGGAGGACTGGGATCCATCGGCATCTCCCTGAAACTGGCCGTAGTGGTGTCCCTGCTCTCGAAAACCATCTTGGAGATGCCTCAAACTGGCTGGAGGACTGGACTCGCAAGGATGCCTATTTATAGTACAAGCAACTCGGCATAGTGTCGACACTTACGAAATAATATCGACACTCACCCCTATCATTAGTGCTGACTCGTGTTTTGTCCCGGTTGGTGTCTCCAACCGGGACTACAGGTTGATCTTTAGTCCTAGTTGGTGACACCATCCGAGACAAGGTACACGCCGCACGACATAATGTCGACACTCACCCCTATCATTAGTGCTGCCTGGCCCAGCCTGCCGAAATTGTCCATCCCGGGTAAAAAGGACAAATGTCTGCCGAATCGGCAGGAAGTGGGTCCGGTTTGTACTATAGAGATCCAATGCAAGTTCTAACGATCATGTTCGAGGTTTCATGGCTTTCGGTCCAAATGACCGATGTTATGTGCTGAATCACGGCATAGTTTGTGATGTTGTGCCCATATTATGCATGTGTGTGGACATTGGTATGGATAACAATGTTGGAGGAGGACGTTTTCCTTTTTGTTGCACGGAAAAGCCCTTTTCCATTTTCCGAGCGCAAAAAACAGGTCGTTTTGTGATGTAACCACCAAAATGCCGTTTCAGAATGCTACCGTCCCATTTTCCTAAAATACTAGACCACCTTACATGGACTATCTCCCAACCGGGATATCTCAAACCTTTTCGTCCATCCCGGGTAAAAAGGACAAATGTCTGCCGAATCGGTAGGAAGTGGGTCCGGTTTGTACTACACGTACATGATCTATCGCCCGTGATTTTTTGAAAAAATCATTTTTAGACTCGCAACATGTGGTTTCTTTAGAGATACAATGCAAGTTCTAACGATGCTCGTCCCCTTTCTTCATGCACACCGGTTCGACCATAGTTAGAAATTCAGATAATTCAAAACGGGCATAATAAATTCAAAAAAAATCTGAACAATGAAAATCCTTCGCGTGATGTCATATTATGTTACATAGTTGAAAGGAAAAATACCAGACTTGGTATATTGATCATGTTTCGAAAAAACCTTCACAAAATGACCTATCATGTTCGAGGTTTCATGGCATTCGGTCCAAATGACCGATGTTATGTGCTGAATCACGGCATAGTTTGTGATGTTGTGCCCATATTATGCATGTGTGTGGACATTGGTATGGAGAACAATGTTGCAGGAGGAAGTTTTCCTTTTTGTCGCACGGAAAAGCCCTTTTCCATTTTCCGAGCGCAAAAAACGGGTCGTTTTGTGAAGTAACCACCAAAATGCCGTTTCAGAATGCTACCGTACCACTTTCCTAAAATACTAGACCACCTTACATGGACTATCTCCCAACCGGGACATCTCAAACCTTTTCGTCCATCCCGGGTAAAAAGGACAAATGTCTGCCGAATCGGTAGGAAGTGGGTCCGGTTTGTACTACAGGTACATGATCTATCGCCAGTGATTTTTTGAAAAAATCATTTTTAGACTCGCAATATGTGGTTTCTTCAGAGATCCAATGCAAGTTCTAACGATGCTCGTCCCCTTTCTTCATGCACACCGGTTCGACCATAGTTAGAAATTCAGATAATTCAAAACGGGCATAATAAATTCAAAAAAAATACGAACAATGAAAATCCTTCACGTGGTGTCATATTATGTTACATAGTTGAAAGGAAAAAATACCAGACTTGGTATATTGATCATGTTTCAAAAAAACCTTCACAAAATGACCTATCATGTTCGAGGTTTCATGGCTTTCGGTCCAAATGACCGATGTTATATGCTGAATCACGGCATAGTTTGTGATGTTGTGCCCATATTATGCATGTGTGTGGACATTGGTATGGAGAACAATGTTGCAGGAGGAAGTTTTCCTTTTTCGCATACGGAAAAGCCCTTTTCCATTTTCCGAGCGCAAAAGCGGTCGTTTGTGAAGTAACCACCAAAATGCCGTTTCAGAATTCTACCGTCCATTTTCCTAAAATACTAGACCACCTTACATGGACTATCTCCCAACGGACATCTCAAACCTTTTCGTCCATCCGGGTAAAAGGACAAATGTCTGTAGAATCGGTAGGAAGTGGGTCCGGTTTGTACTACAGTACATGATCTATCGCCGTGATTTTTGAAAAATCATTTTTAGACTCGCAATATGTGGTTTCTTCAGAGATCCAATGCAAGTTCTAACGATGCTCATCCCTTTCTTCATACACGGTTCGACCATAGTTAGAAATTGAGATAATTCAAAACGGTTCCCTTGATTCTTCGCCGTTTCTTCTACTTGATTCTTCCGCCGTTTCTTCCGCCATTTCTTCCGCCTTGATTTTCCTTGGTTCTTCCCGCCAGTTCTCCCCTTCAGTTATCTTCCTGCCATTTCTCACTATATATATATGTAGGGTTGGCCTCCATTGTCATTGCACATCTCTAGACTCATATCTGCAACCTCATCACTCTTTCCCATGACTTCCACTGTAGCACTAACTCCCAGGGAGGCGGAGGCGCTTTGCGCCTCGAACTACCCTGCCCGCTGACTCTGTGTCCCCGTCGTTTGGATCTTTGGCCGAGGCGTCGTGCAGTTCCTCCTGTCCCTCTAGGTGTGGCGCGTCGGATGGCCATCATGAACCACTACTACTTTGATCTCACACCGGAGCAGCGGAGGAATCCCAGATGGCATCCCGACTATTTCCCGACTTGGTAAGCCTTCTTCGTGGATCGGCGTGAGAGGGCACTCGCCAGGCACGAGGAGGACGGCCCACCTCCTCCGAACTTCAGCGAGGCCGGCCGTCGGCTGTGGTGGCGCGGCCGGACTCTCCAGAGCGTCATGGCCTACGACACGGCCACCGACTCTAGCCCCCGCCTGCGCTACCCTCAAGTCCAGCCCACTCGTACTCAGCCTTCAAGGTTCAACTACGGCGACCCCATCGACGATAGGGCGAGTATTACAGGTGTAGGCAGGAGCATGACTGAATTATTCCAACATTGCAAAACAAGTTCGGCCGATTGTGGCTTAATCTGGCCATGTATCTTAATTTTCAGTTCTTCTATATAACTTTGTGTTAGTTGTGTTATGTACTTTAATTCCAGTTCTATCGTAATCAAATTTTCTTTCCGTCCTTTTTTTTTCCGCCCATTAAAAACAGAAAATGGTTTTGAATTACTTATTCAAATCCAAACACTTTTTATGTTTAAAGTTTTTCTAAATTCCAAATTGATATTAAAAAAATATAAGTTAATTCATTTTTAATTGTAAATGGTTCATATTTTAAATGGTTACATTAATTATTTTTTAAAACAGAAAATGATTTTGAATTACTTATTCAAATCCAAACACTTTTTATGTTTAAAGTTTTTCTAAATTCCAAATTGATATTAAAAAATATAAGTTAATTCATTTTTAATTGTAAATGGTTAATATTTTAAATGGTTACATTAATTATTTTTTTAAACAGAAAATGGTTTTGAATTATTTATTCAAATCCAAACACTTTTTATGTTTAAAGTTTTTCTAAATTCCAAATTGATATTAAAAAAAATATAAGTTAACTCATTTTTAATTTTAAATGGTTCATAGTTTAAATGGTTACATTAATTATTTTTCAAAACAGAAAATGGTTTCGAATTAGTTATTCAAATTCAAATACTTTTTATGTTTAAAGTTTTTCTAAATTACAAAGTAATTATCATTTAAAAAATATTACAAATTTAAACCCCAAATAAAAAATAAGGCGGGAACAGAGAGAAAATACCTGAAAAAATTTGAAAACAGGGAAATATGTCCTGGTTGGAGCCACTAACCGGGACTAAAGACCCCCTACGCGTGCGCCCCTTCATCTGCTGAAAAATTGGAGTATACGTCCCGGTTGGTGGCTCCAACCGGGACGTATGACCCTTTAGTCCCGGTTGGAGCCACCAACCGGGACTAAAGATGCCCTACTAGTTAACCATGCCCCTTCTCCTTCTTCCCCGTTCCTCTTTCTCACTCACCCGCAACAGAGATCGCTGCCGCCGCGAGGACAACCGCTCGGACGCCGTCAGGCTGCCCAGCCATCATCTCGTTGTCGGCCTCCACGCGTCGCCTCGCTGTGCTTATCCTCCTCGCCGAAGGAATCGAAGCCGCGCGACTGGAATCGACCATGTCTTCCCCGTCACCGACGAGCTCCGCCATTGCCATCACCGTTGCTGCCGATCTCCTCCGTCCCCGCCAAGGCTACAAACGCGTCGAGGGTGAGCTTGTAACTCTCCGGGACCCCTTCTTTCCTCCCCTCACGCTCTGTCCTTCTCCCGCGCCGTCCACCGCCGCTGCATGTCATCGCGTGCCCTATTCCGGTGACCAAATCCGGGCGGTGCCATCATAGTTAGGTTCGCCTCGACGCCCTCTTTTGAACAAACCCGCGCACGCCCCCTCCCGAGCCCTCTAGCGACATCGCCGGCCACCGCACAGTGCTCACCGGTGAGCCGAGCGGGCGCCGAGGTGGCCATATTGGCAGCCTGGTCGACCTGCCTGGTCCACCGGCCAGCCCCAGTGGGTAGACTGTGCACTGGTGAAAAATAACCAGGGTTCGGTGGGTCCTGCTTGCTTGCGTGGAGGCTGAGTTGGCACTAGGGCCCATCTGTCAGTCTCACTGGCTAGGGGTCGCCCCGGTGTAAAAACTATTTGCCTTTTTGTTTTTAATTCCAGAAAATGATTTAATATTGTAAAATCAATAACTTATTGTTTATAAGTCAGAAAAATACAAATAATATATCAAATTGTTCAGAAAAATGAAACCTATCTATTTAACCTATAATCATGCATTGTTCAACAACTTAAATGACAAGTATAATTAGAAGAACAAATGCACCCCTCTCATATGTTCCGGAGTTTCCCAAAGTTAGGGTTTTCACCCCTCGGAACCCCGATTAAATCGTTGAGCATGTCTTAGGGTTACATTCCAATGCAAATTAACTTGTCATATCATCATACTTGCTTGAGCATTGCATCGATGCCATGTGTTGATTGTTTCCCTTTCATTTTGGTGTTTATATTATTAGGTTTATTATTAGTCAGGTATTATTAGGTTTATTAATTAGTTTGGTATTATTGGTCTTCGGCCCCACTGGTCAGTCACTGTGGGTAGCCCCAGACCTAATTCACATTGTCAAGCAACTTAAAATCCCTATCTTAGATAAGGAATCATTAATACCCCTTAGGTGCATGTGGGTTCGACGATGTGCCTTCGCCAGGGCATTCCGAACCCTCTTAAATCGATTCCAATATGGTATTTTGTTAGTATCTAGTGTTACCTATCTGCTGGATAGTTTCCCTTTTGTAGCCTTATACTCATGTTCCCCTCTCATATGCATCCGAGGTTTCTCCAAACTAGGTTTTACACCCCTCGGAACTCCGGAATATTAATTTTAGTTGATTTTAGCTAGAGTTACCTATCTACTACACAATTTCCTTTTTGTAGCTAGGTTTAGGGTTTAGGGTTTCTCTTCATTTTTATTATTGTGTATGTATATATTAGGGTTTCTCTTAATTAGGGTTTATATCTCTCAACACCGTACCTAACTTTCTCCCTTAGCCGCTTTGACTTATTCGTTTTTCCACCTATGCAGAAAATATGGACCCACACGTCAGAGACGAAGAAAAGGAAGAGTTGATCCAAGGTGTGATCCGTGGGGAAGAAAATTTAGACGTATCAACGTTTCTGAACAACTCCGGTGAGGGTGATCCTCTTTTTACCGGAATAGACGACTTGTTTGAGGTTGAAGGTGTTGCCTTCCGAGAGGGAGAAGGCGACGCCTTGTGTAATCGAGAAGACGACCGCTCCGGAGAGGTGCATGTAATATAATTAATTCATTAATTAATCATCTGCTATCTATATAGAAATAGTAACGACGATCTTTCTTCTTTTATCCCTCCGGATCGAAGGAATCTACTGAAAAGAGCAGACGAGGCCCAACCAAAAAGTTGCAAGACCATGAGAGGTTCAGGATCGAAGATGTAGCTGAAGACGGCAAACCGACGGCTCCCGAAGTTATCGCAAACAAATTTGTGGCACAATGCGGAGTAATCGTTAGGGACTTAATCCCGATCACCATTAGAAATTGGAATAGGCCTGTTAATGCGGATGAAGAGGGACATGTTTATTTGTCCCTAACCACGCCAAAGATTTACTGTGGAAGAGGCTCATGGTTAATTTCAAACTACCGAAGATAGAGCTGGATCCAAATGCAGAGGATCCAGTTGAGGACGCCTTACAACATGGGAGAGCCATGGAGGCTAAGGTCAGGGAGTGGGCTTTGAAGAAGATGGCCCAGTGTTTCACCAACTGGAAGAAAAGATTACACCTTGACTATGTTGTGAAAAAGAAGACTCCCGATTTCAAGAATATTCAGTTTGAGAAGATAAAACCATTCTGTGCTGAGTTTGTGGAATACAAGACATCAAAAAAAGCTAAGAAAATGTCTGCAACGAATAAGCTGAATGCTTCTAACAAGAAGTATCACCATACTATGGGGCAAGGTGGCTACAGGGCTGGCATTCCTAAGTGGGAGAAACTTGAGAATGAACTGCGTGCTAAAAAGATCACCCCAGAGACAGACGATTGGGTAGAACATGCAAGGAATTGGTTTTACGGGCATGGGGGCACGTTGGACTCGGAAGGGAGGTGTATATATAACATACGACATAAAGAAGACCCCTTGCCAATCGAGAGGATGAGAAAAGTAGTAAAGGCTGTTAAAGATGGGGACTTCATTCCCGATAGAGAGAATGATGAGCTCACACTCGCCCTTGGAAATAAGGAACATGATGGACGAACACGAGGCACAAGAGGCTCTCAACCATGGAGGACTGGGTTTCCCGAAGAGAGGAAGAAATATCTTGATAGAAGCCGTTAGAGGAGAAAGGATAGGGCGGAAGTTGAAGCAGATAGTCAGAAAGAGCGAATGCGTTTAATTGAAGAACGATTAAAGCAACAACAAGATGAAATTAACGCACTTAAAGAGCAAAGTACTATCGGCCCATCTCAGCAACACACTGCATTCGGTGCTACCAGCCTATCGAATAATCGAAAAAGTAGTGTGGCTTCCACCGAGATCCCGGGTGATGACAATGGCGATGACGATGGTGCACCGACGATGGCTCCTGTTGGCTACCCAGTGTATGATATCACAGAGATGACACACTGCGAGCTACATGTCAAAGTTGTGAACATATCAATGAAGGTGACGGTCGGCTATGCCTTACCAATTGGACCCACACCAACTTACCACTGTCGTCCAGTTCCAGAGGGCTACGCTGTTGTCGGGGTGGATGAAATCATGCCCACCTTTGAAGTTTTGGATCTTCACTACCCTACAGGTGAAGGGGATGTGACTATACTGGGAGACGCAAAAAACGTCACCATTCTATGGCCAAAGGAATGTATTGTGCTTCGAAATCACACGCCAAGGCCATCTTCGCCGCCGCCTCACCCGTCTCCAGCGAGGTCATCGCTGCCGCGGGAGCCGTCTTCGTCGCCTCACCCGGCTCCGTCACCTCACCCAGCTCCGTCTCCTCACCAATCTCCAGCGCAGCCATCGCCGCAGGAGCCATCGCCGGTGCCTCAGGATAAAAAGCGTAAGCGTACCGCTACTCTGCGTCGTGGTAAGCGATCGCCTAAATGTAAACAAGAGCCTCTTCCAAAAGTACCAAAGGTTCCTCCCAAGAGAGCTTATGACTGTACTGAAGAGGAGACCGCGGTGATCGTTGATGCGGAAACGACAGCGTTTTTCGCTAAGCTGAGGCGGCCGAAAGAGCCAAAGTTCCCCAGCACGAAAGAAGAAAAAGCCAAAGTGTTGAAAATGCTAAAGTCTCTTCATCAACCCGAGCCAAAGCTGTCATCAAACTATGAGCGTTCTATTCTCAAGTCACATGCGGCACAACAAGCCTCGAAGAGCAGTACTGATGCAAGCGAGAAATCTGTTGCCCAGCTCGGAGAACAAGCAAAACAGTCTTGCACCACTCTCAAGGTGATTTCCCAAACCAATGTGGGGTCGAGCAAATATGGGGCCGAAGAGCAGTATGATCCAGAGGTAGTGGCACAATACGGAGAAGCTGTCGCTGCTCAAGGTATGAGTATTGCCTAGTACTTATCCCAGTTAGAGTACTTCTCCGTGAGTGAAGTAGCATACAAATACCAGTACGACAAACCTCTCGTCAAACCTGAGGAGGTAAATAATCTTCCAACAAAAATGCGAAGATTGCATAACTGGTACCTGCATGCCACAAAGGCCGGGCTAATCGGATAGTCTTTGAAGGTTACAAAAATGCATTATGGGAAAGATATGGATGACATGATATCCATTGAATTTGATGAACTATTTCAATTATTCAATCAAGACGCCTTGGACAAATTGATCATCAGTGCCTATTGTCTGTAAGTACTAATTATGTAATTAATTTAGTCTCCAGATATCTCACCTTGTTTATTGCATGTATATAATCATACTGTAATATGCAGAATGAAGATTCTCGAATGCAGTAGAGGACAAATCTATGACATTGGCTTCATTGACCCATATTGGGTTCATCAAGCTAATCTCAAAACAAACCCCCAGGATACGGAGGATAATATAGTACACGCGTTAAGGTTTCAAGAAACCAAAAGGGAAATACTATTTCCTTACAACTTCGAGTGAGTGTTATTGTATACACTTTCTATTTCGCTTACTCGATGTTAAGTATATAATTGATTAGTTATGCATTCGCAGCTACCACTATATTCTGTTAATCATTCAACTTGACAAAGGGCATGTACTAGTCATGGACTCGAAACATAAACCCCTTGAGACGTGGAAGGACACACAGATACTTCTCCAGCGGTAATTCTAATCATTACGACACTATATCGACAACGTTCGTGAATTTTATGATATCAAGTACTTAATAACTTATTTTATTCGTTTTCTTCACCGGGCAGCGCTTGGAAAAGGTTCACCAAAAAGGCTAGGGGTGTTTGAAAAGAGGAGCTTACATTTGAAGCACTAGATGTAAGCAACACTAGCTATATCCGCGCATCTCTTTGATTCTAGTTTTGATACAGTTATTATCATGCTTGATTATTATTTTGATTGAACTATGTTCTCGTAAAGTGCCTGACGCAGGGACCAGGTAACAATCTATGTGGATATTATGTTTGCGAGTTCATCCGGCAGACGTGCGATGAGAAGGGCAGAAATTTAGAGCAACTCTACGTACGTAAACAATTTCCATAGTTTTTAATTACAATCAAATTGTGTTTAGTTTCATTCATATAGGCTGACTCCTTTTTTAAATCAGATCGAACGTCTAAGGGACGGTCTTCTGCCAAAGGATCGCGTACGAGCAATTCAGGAGGAATTGGCGGGATTATTGGATGCAGAAGTCCTAGACCCAAAAGGGGAATACTATTCGGCTGTATATAGACAATAGGGATTGTACAAAGAGCAACTTTTGTATGTAGTGCATGAACTCGATCCGTGTATCGAATGTAATATTGTCATGATGATCTTGTGTAATATAATGGTTCCTTCATTGATGAGTGCAAAACACTAAATAAACAATAAATCAACCTAAATGAATTCTCTGCCGCGGCACAAAAAGTGGCGAAAATGCGCCATGCTGGCAACAAAATGTGCCAAATGAATTCTCGCATGACAGAGAAATGGGCCAAATCTCTGCCGCGGCAGAAGGTTATTTGTCCCGGTTCGTGTTACGAACCGGGACTAATGCTCCACCCCCCTCGCGCTCTGACGCCGCCACGTGTGCCCCCATTTGTCCCGGTTGGTGGGGCAACCGGGACTAAAGGTTGGGGCTTTAGTCCCGATTGCCCCGTCCCGGTTGGGAAACCGGGACTAAAACCCCTTACCAACCGGGACGCATGGCACGTTTTCTACCAGTGATTAAAAGGTTACATACTTGACCCCGTCAACAATTTTTTCTAGCTTCTTCCCTGGCTAGTGTGGGAAAATACTTGAGTTCAACAATCTTCATATCTCGATTTTGGCTATAGGTTAGGAGTGTGTCAAAGGGCATTTCCCTCCTGAAGTGCTTTTTGCGTAGATGACAACATGTTTTTTCGACTAACCGTTTTCTCAAGTGTGTATATGTTTACTCTATGGCACAAGACGGTTCCTTGCCTCTCAAAAGGATAAAGAGCAAAGACGATGTTTCTAAGTTTTTATTTGCTTCGAGTCGCTGATGCATGTAAAATGCATGCATGAATTTGTAGTTTATTGTCACATGTTTTACATTAAATGCATACATGTTCGACTACATATTTGTATCATTTGAATGTTATATCCATGTTTTACATTGATTTATAGATATTTACCAATGATCTTCTTTATTTGGGTTATAACTCTACAGAAGAGGAAAACCCAGTTTTCATATTTTCAGGGACCTAAATAAAGTCAAATGGACCTGGGATTTTTCGAGAATTAATGTTTCGCAAAGATGAAGACTTGGAGTACTTGGACCTCACAAGAAACCAGGCGTCATGGCCCAGGGAGAGGACCTCACCACCCATACTCTTTCCCTCCTGGAGCGTCAACAACCATTCATCTTCATCCCTAATTCGGAGTTTTGACCTAAAAATGCCTATAAAAGTCCCTTAGGGCAACCTCGAACAAAGCGGAGGGGAAACATAGAGACATCGAAGCAGAGCCAGAAACCAGTGAAGATTGGAGAGGGAAATACCACCAGAGCGGACACCGGTTGGATCTACAACATAATCAACACCATATCCATGATGAAGAGGGGGTAGTCCACCTCTAGACTATGGGTTTGTAGCAGTAGCTTGATCTACATATCTCTCATCCTATCATTGTTTTAGGACCATATATATGAGGTGCCCAACATTATTATGGTCATCTATATATATAATTTCTATGTGACGAATCTTTGTTTTATGAGATGATATTTTATATTGGATTTCTATCATGTGTAAGATGCATATTATATACCCTGTTCTTAAGTACTTGTTTTGATCATACTTGTATGCAAAAACATGTGTGGGGGAACATATGTATTAGAAGGAGTAACATGGTGCTGGAGATTGGAAAGTGACAGAAAACTCTAGACCAACCTATAGTTTTTTACCATTTTGTTACTTTACTAGGATAAAGTGAATGCATGTGTTATATTCGTCTTGTGACAATACAAATGTTTATTTCAAGGTGGCACCTTTTTTATTCCAACATCATGTCGAAGTACCTAAGATTATACGCTGTTTATTCCTAATTCTGGATTGCATGGAGTTTTTCCTTTTAGAAGGGTATAAGTGATATGTGTTGCATCATTTTTATATTAGGACATGATACCCATATGAATGCTAATCAAGCACATAATAAAGTTCCAACTGATATGATATCACCTATAAGAGGTTTTTATGCTCATTACAACTTATGAGAGAGTAGATAAGCAAAGCCATAAACCCCTGTCCAATTCGCGAAGAATGGGATTTGAGGACAAGAAATTGGTTCCTTAGGCATGGGAGTACGTATGACGAACTTACAGGGGACCTTGTTTGCAGTGACGGGATAAAGGTCCCCAGGAGTGCATGGCTAAAAGTGGTGCAAGATATTAAAGATTAAATAAAACAGTTTCATCCTGATAGAGAGAAAGACTTGCTGACCTTGGTCCTCGGGAATCGCGAACATGGAGGACGAGTCCGAGGCCTTGACGGGGGTTTCACGTGGGAGACTGGGTTTCTAAAGGACCAAGGTACCTATAGACGCCGAACAAGAGCAAAGTAGCGACGAAAGGAGGAGGAGGGAGACAAGTTGAACCAGCTGCTAGCAAGACTTGACAAGCAGCAGCAGCAGATCGATGAACTTAGAGGAGCAGCGCGCTTGCAAGATCCTCCACTTGATATTACCGTCAACCCATCTCAGTGGAGAAGCAGCGTGGCTGAACTGAGGTCTCGTCTGACGATGCACTCTATACATATGGCGGTCCCGGCTACCCCGTGGATGGAATTAAGGAGCAGATATCTTATGAGATCCATCATAAATTAAAGAACGTATCTGTGAAGGTGGCGGTCGGATCTGCTTTATCTTGTCCGCATGACTACTAGGAAAATGGCTATAGGTAATCATCATATCCGTGGCTCACATGGTTGAAGTGCCCCACGGCTAAAACAGGCGTGACTCACCTATGGGCAGTGCCCTACTAGTAACTAGAACAACCGTGGCGCACATGACCATAGTGCCCCACAGATATGTGTGGGCTAGGGCCCTGTTGGCCGCACGCCAAACATTTGTAGCGCACATATGGCAGGTGCGCTATGGTTGTTAGTGCCAACTGTGGCGCACATGGAGGGGGTGCGCTACGCCCCCCCTCTGCTGTGAAACGGCCAGACACATCCGTGGCGCACTATGGCATGTGCGCCACAGATGTTACTCCTCCCTGTGGCGCACTAGGGCAGAGTGCGCCACAGATGTGTCGTTTTTTTTGACAGCACTTTATGTGCACATGTGTGACCACATCCACCACCCCACACTTCACTTTCCCCTTCTTCTTCCTCCTTAGGTCAAGTCGGGATCTTCTCCTTCCCACCTCAATTTCTCCACCCATTCACCATTTTTAGCATGTAGAACTTGCCTTGGATGTTACATAAGTAATAGAGGAAGGTCTTCGGTCTCTCATCTCCTTCTCCGGTCTCGCGCGCACCTCTTCTTTACATCTTTCTCGCGATCGGTCTCTCATCTCGGTAAGTTGTCCATGTAAGGATGTGTTCATGTGTATATGGATGATGTGCTCATATGTATGTAGATGATCGATGCTCATGATGTGTGTATGGAGAGGATCGATGGTCATATGTGTGTATATATGGAGAGTATCGATGATGCTCATGCATGTGTGTATGGAGAGGATAATGATATGTTCATGTGTGTATGGATCGATCTCTCTCTCTCTTGTGTTTGTATGTGAACAAGTTGCCATTTGTTTTTCCAAAATGTTGATTCATTTCCATTTTGGCAAGACTTTGGCATTTCGCAAAGGTCCTAATTTTAGGATAGGTCATGCCGAAATTTTCTATCGACCATTGCATGCATGCATTCATTATGTGGTTCTAATAGACTTCTAATTGTACCGTGTACACCGTGCAGGCAAAAATGGTCCGCATAATGAGCGAAGGCATTGTGGCTAGATTTTTGAAATGTGCGACGGCCGACATGATACGAAATAACAAGACGGATATAAGATGTCCGTGCAGAAGATGCAAACTCAATTGGGTGATCGACCCAGATTCTGGGAAACTGCAGGCGCACCTGCTCCGCCATGGTTTCATGGATGGATACACTCGTTGGATAAGCGATGACGAAGACGATGGAGACAGTGAAGGTGGCCAACATGACGATGATCATCATCACGGCGAGAACGGGCGAGATGATGAAGAGTCTCTTGGAGATGGTGAAGGTGCGGAAGCAGACCGGGATGATGATGATCTAGATGCCGGAGGAGCAGACAACGATGGAACAACGTCAGGCTGGGTGCAGGACCTTTATGTGCAAGAGCTGCTTCTCAAGCAGACGAGTAACGCCAGGGCGGCCGCTAGAGAGAAAGTCAAGCTTGCGCAACTTGAGAAAGACGCGGTTACTCCATTGTATGAAGGATGCAGGCCCGATGATACCCGGTTGAATGTAACGCTCAAGGCTATGGAGATGAAGGCAAAACACAAATTGAGCGACGCAAGCTTCGACGATATGATGGCATTCTGGGACGATCGTCTCCCGGAGGGAAACACATGTCCAACTAGTATCGAGGGCGCCAAGAAAATCGTCTGTCCTCTCGATCTACCGCACGTTAGATATCATGTATGCATCAACCATTGCATCATTTATCGGGGAGAGGACGCGGAGAAAACCACATGTCCGGTGTGCAGCGTGAGTCGTTACAAGAAAGGGAAGAAAGCACCTCGAAAAGTGGTATGGTACTTTCCTATCACTCCTCGTCTGCAGCGCTATTTCGCGGACCCTAAGGAAGCGAAGCTCATGCGATGGCATGCGGAAAGGAAGAAGCCAGGAGATGATGATGATGACCCCGAAAAGGATGAGCTGCTGACGCACCCTTCAGATGCTAGCCAGTGGAAAGCATTGGACCTCGAATTCCCAGAATTCGGTGGAGATTAGAGGAACATTAGGCTTGGCACAAGCACCGATGGACTCAATCCATTCGGTAGCCAGAGCAGCACGCACAGCACTTGGCCCATGTTTGTATGGATGTACAACCTCCCTCCATGGTTGTGCATGAAGAAGAAGTACATACAAATGAGTATGCTAATTCAAGGGCCGAAACAACCTGGTACCGACATCAATCTGTATCTCGGGCTGTTGAAAGAGGAGCTAGCCACGTTATGGGAATCTGGAGCCAATACTTACGACGCGCCGACAAGATTATTTCACTATGAGAGCCGTTGGTCACTACGGTGCAAGACTATCCAGGTTGTGGGTATATCTCGGGCAGGTTATCCAAGGATTCGCGATGCATTAGGTGCATGGATAACACAAGCTATCTCCAACTAGAGAAAGATCCAGGGTCATCGAAAACCGTGTTCATGGCGCACCGGAGGTGGCTCGGCAAGAATGATCCATGGAGAAAACGTGGAGACCTGTTCGATGGCAAATCAGAGATCCGAGGAATCACAGAGCGTAGGAGCAGCGAAGAAGTGGAAGAGTTGCTGAAAAACTGGAAAGATTGTCCTAAGCCTGGAAAGAAGCGAAAGAGGCAGCAACAAGACAAGCCGCTGATGAAGGTATGGAAAACAAGGTCTTTTTTCTGGGAGTTCCCATACTGGAAGTTTCTCCGCACGCCTCATAGCCTCGACATTATGCATATCACGAAAAACGTGTGCGAGAGTCTGGTCGCCACCATAATCAACATGCCAGATAGGACGAAAGATGGTCCGAAAGCAAGGCACGACCTGATATGCTTGGGTATCCGGAAGGAGCTTCACGGAGGACACACTACTCCTGATGATCAGGAAGATGACGATGATCATGAGTCGGAGACGACAGAAGGTCGTCGGAAGGGTAAAAAGTTCAAGAAGAACGAATATTACTGCCCTCCTTCTTGCTTCACTCTAAGCTAGGATGAGATCAAACAGTTTTTCAAGTGCCTTCTAGGAGTCAAATTTCCTTACGGCTACGCGGGCAAGATAAGAAGATACCTAGACGAGGCGAAGCAGAGGTTCAGTGGCATGAAGTCTCACGACTATGCCGTGCTAATGACGCAGGTACTTCCGGTCGCACTAAGAGGGATAATGGACGAGCACGTCCGTGAAACGTTATTTGGCCTATGCAAGTTTTTTGACGTCATCTCTAGGAAGTCGATTGGCGTGAATCTGCTCGGGAGGCTATAGGAGGAGATCGTGGTGATACTATGTGAGCTTGAGGTCTACTTCCCACCCGCATTCTTCGACATTATGGTGCATCTGCTGGTCCATGTCGTGGAGGACATCGTACAACTCGGGCCGATGTTCCTCCACAGCATGATGGCGTTCGAAAGGATGAACGGACACATCAAAGGATACGTTCGCAACGGTCCCGTCCAGATGGAAGCATAGCCAAGGGCTTTCTGGCCGAAGAGTGCATCTCTTTCTGCACGAATTATCTAGACATCGAGAACCCTGTCGGTCTTTCCGTCAACAGGCACCTTGGCAATCACGGATTTGGTCACCGAGAGGGTCGTCGCATACTGCATGCAGACTTCGATTTTCGATGCGTAGACTTTGATCGAGCAAACCTCGTCGCGCTACAACATTTAGAACTGGTTGATCCTTGGGTACAGAAGCACAAAAGGTTAATCGAGAAGAAGTACAGTGACCGGGGCATACAGAGGACGCATGGAGAAATAATCAAAGATCACAACTCAGATTTCACGCGTTGGTTTAGGCAGACGCTCCTTGATAATCCCCCACGATCGCATTCTTCTGACACGGAAAAGATCATATTCACCTTGTTGCAGGGACCGATTCAAAACCTGGTGACCTATCAGGCGTATGATATCAACGGCTACACATTCTACACGGAGGAAAAGGACAACAAGTGTGATTATCAGAACTCAGGCGTAATGTCGGAATTCTACACCGATGACAACGTGAAGGAAAGATTCTACGGAAGAATCGAGGAGATCTGGGAGCTCGACTACTGTGGAGAAAAGGTGCCGATGTTACGTGGTCGATGGGCAAAGAGCGTCAAAAGAGAAGACCGGTATTTCACAACCATGGTTATACCAAGCAGCCAAATCCAAGGCCGCGGCAAACGTACGCAAAAAATGAACCGTGGGTACTGGCTACCAAAGTGGACCAATGTTTTTTCATTACCGACCCGACAAAGCCTAGCCGTGTTGTCGTGAGGAGAGGAAAAAGAAACATCATCGGAATGGATGGAGTCACCAACGAGCAAGACTTCGACTAGTACGGCGATCCAAAGATTGAAGATGACGACGACTACGATGCAACAACATACATCACAAGAAGAAAAAGGATAACCCTACCCAAAAAAGGTAGCCCGTTCGAAAGAAGAAACATTAAAGTGCCGGGGCTAAATTATTCAACCGCGACAAAGAAGGGAAAAAAGATTGTAAAACGCTAGCTCAAAAAATATTGTAAAACGCGTGGTCGAAAGAGATTGTAATATTCATGGACAAATTATTATGACATATTTGAATCATATTTAATTTGTACCACTTTTATGACATATATTATCACTTTCGAGCATTTTTGGAATATTTAAAAGTATTTTAAAAACAAAACAAAACTTTTATAGAATATACCACCACTTTTGGGCATTTTTGGAACATTTAAAAATATTTTTAAAATAAAATAAAAAAAGGTGGGACCAGTGGGATAGGGCAGTGTTAGTTGTCTATAGGGGTGGCCGCGCCTTCTTATGTGACTACTAGAACCGAGTTAGGCGTAGCGCCCCACGCCCCGCACGCCTCTTCTCCCCATCTCACATCAGACACCGCCGCCGATCTCAACCGTGCCCCGCTGTCGCGCTCTCGATCCGCCACTACCCTGCCAGCTGCGCGTGGAGGAGGAGGAGCCCGAGCCGTGCGCGTCCGAGGAGGAGGAGGAGGAGCCGCCGTCGTCCGCCCGCCTGCCCGCCCGCCGTCGTCCGTCCGCCTGCCCGCCGTCGTCCACCGCCGCTCCCTCCTGGTGAGTCCCCTTCCCACCTCCCCTCTCTCCCTCTCTCTCCCTTTCTTCCTCTCTCCCTCTCTCTCAACTGTAGTTGAATGCATGAATGAATGCAAGCTATTAATCTGAAATGAATGAATGAATGCAAGCTATCAAAAACAAGACAGTAGCTTGATTTAGGTTGATTTAGCAGATTAGATTAATCTGAAATGAATGAATGAATGCAAGTTATTAGAACAAAGATATGCAGATTAGATTTAGGTTTAGGTTGACAGTGAGGTTTAGGTTGATTTAGGATTAGATTTAGGTTTAGGTTTAGGTAGTAGCAGTAGCTTGATTTAGGAGGTGAGCCTACCCTCTCTCCCTGCCCACACGGTTCCTTCTCCATTAGAGGCAACTGAGCCTGCTTCGCAGCTTGCAGTGGCTTGAGCTTAGTTAGGGTTCCTAGTTCTAGAGTAGTAACCGGAGAGATACAAGGCGGGGACAAATAGCGAGGACATATACAGGGCCAACACTTAGAAATCTGGAGCTTTGGGTTCTACTTAGGGAAGGGGAATTGGGAAACTATGGCTCATCTGCTCATGTCGCTCTAGATTTTAATTGTTGGTGCTTAATCATCACTTGATGTAGTTAAGTCTCAGTCAAGCACATCAATTGTTGGTGCTTAATCTGGAGCATGAGGTCTCAGTCAGATGTAGTTAAGTCTGGATGCAGCAGTTTGCTCCTCTACTAGTCAAGCACATGCCAAACAATTTTTTAAAACTAGTACATGGTTGCGCTCTATCTAAACTAAAGTAAGATGGGAGTTGCTAAAGTTTGTATGTTGCCATTCTGGAAACCTGCAGTAGCCTTTACACGATTACTGATTCATTTCAGTCTAATAGTTCAGTCATCAGTTGTCTAAACATTTTATAGGTTTTATTTGTTGAGGTAATTATTTGTTGCTGTCAATTGCTTGCTGTCAGTTCCTGTTTATAGCTTGTTGAGGTAATTATTTGTTTGTTTGCTGCTGTCAGTTGCTGTCAATTGCTTGCTGTCAATTATTTGTTGAGGTAATTATTTGTTTGTTGAGGTACATTTTATAGCTCATGTTGCTGTCAATTTATTTGTTTTATAGGCTTTGGCTCAATTTGCTTGCTTTCAATTGCTTGTTGTCAAGTTTGTAGGCTTGGGTTTTATTTGCTGCTGTCAACTACTTGGGTTTTATTTGCTGCTGTCAATTGCTTGGGTTTTATCTACTGAGTCACTCAATTGTGGATTGAAGTATTTGTGCTTTAGGGTTCAAAATGAAATATTTAGGTAGATCTTAAGTTTTAAATTTGTGCTTGTGCTTGTGCTTGTGCTGGGAATCTTCAGTTTTAAATGTCATATGGCTATGCTTAAATTGATAACAAAAGTATATATGGTTGTGGCACTATGCTGGGACTGGATGGATGTGGTTGTGAAATGGTTTGGAAGGAAAAATAGAGTAGTGTTGGTTTTGCTACTATACGTCTTTGGGACAACAGCACCTTGAAATTGTGCTTGTGCTTGTATATGAAGCACTTTATTATGTGTGTATGCAGGTTCTTGTATGAAATGAGTCCCGATTTTTGGCGGAATGTTGATTAACTTCCGTTTCGGCAGAAACCGGGCACTCCTAGTTTAAGAAAATTAGCAAAGGTCATGCCGGATTTTTCCGTGCATTTAACCAATTATTTGTTTTTTATTAGTGCGAAGATGTGTGACAACGACGAGGCTGGATGTTCTAAGCGCATCAGCGCTGAAGGAGAACTCAGACCTCCGAATAAACAATTGACATTCTGGGAGGCGGCCCAGCGGCTAGAAGACGATGAAGAATACCATCCTTCGGAGAGCGAGGATGATGAGATGGAAGACATGGAGGAAGAAGCCGAAGGAACGGCGGACGATGAAACCACTAATGGCGGCGAGGGCACAGGGAGTGGTAGCAATCCTCCTAAGAATAATAAGAAGAAGCCGAAGGACCGGCACCCGAACACGGTCGGCACGGTCAGGGAGGAAATTACCAAAGTGAGCCCATCAGGGGTTCCTTTGGAGCCCGCCCTTGTCGCCAAAGGGTACGGTGGGAAAGTGGCGGCGATCACCCGGAAAACCATCTCGATCAACACCGAGAATCTCCGGCATAAAGATAATGGCCACTTGCGCACACTCCTCTTCGAGAAGCTGCACGCAAGATACAAGTTCCCGCTAAGTATCGTAACACAAATTATCATGGGAATGAAGTAAAAAAATCCGCCCTCACAAAGATGAGCACCGCCCTGGCCAGCTGGAGAACCCGGATAAAGAAGAAGATCTATAAAGAAGGCAAAAGTCTCGAGGAGATCCAGAAGATTGACCCGTAGATCACCGAAGATCAGTTCCGGGAGTTCAAGGAGAGGTGTGAATCCGAAAGAGCCCTGGCCAATAGTAATCGGGGAAAGGTGCTGCAGGCGATGAATATAGGTCATCACCATCTCGGATCTGGTGGATACAGAACCACGGAGGCCAAATGGAATAAGGAGGACGAAGAGTATAGATCCAAGGGGATAGAAAACCCCTTTGCTAAATTCGAACCCGGGCAGGTTCGAAACTTCATCAGGGCCCGTTACCATGTGGACCCAAAAACCAAACAACTCACCACGGATCGTGCGGTGAAGGAATTCGAGGAAATTGTGGTAAGTATAATCTAATTACCGCGGATCAACTCGATTGCAATCTAATCGATGATCTAAATGATTCACTGTTACTTCTTCTGCAGGAGGAGGAAATTGTTGCTAGTCATGGATCCCAGGGTTCCTCATCCCAGGGGTCGACGGCGGCCACCCGGTGGGATAACCCTTTTAACAGGGCGATGAACCGGGCCAAGAAAATAGAGCCGGTTACGAAGAAGCCGTCATCGGCTGGCCGTCTGGCCGGCCTCGGGGGTAAGAATTGGGTGGATCATTTTGGTCCACCGCCGAGGACGCATGTGGCGCCGTCGGGAAGGAGCGAGGAGGAAAACCGCGAGGTTCAAGAACTTAAGGCACAAGTGGCGCGGATCCCGCAGATCGTCCAAGACAACCTGGCAATCACCCTCACGTCCTTCCTGCCTACCTTGGTGGAGTCAATAGCGAACTGGAGTGCGGGTGGTCGAGTAGGGCCGTGCCCGATTCCAAGCATGGTCAGCAGCCACTCGAACAACGCGGCGCCGACAAATCAGGTGAACTACATGTTCGTGACTCCGCCCGCTAGCACCGCGGCGCCGCAAATGTTGGTGACTCCCCCTGCCATCACCGCGGCGCTGGAGTACATGTTGGTGCCCCCTGCCATCGTCGCGGCGGCACCGTAGCTCCAAGCACCGTCGGTAGGGAGAATACACCGGCGGCCCGATACATGTTTGAGAGTTCTGACCAAAAAGTTGTCATTTCCATGTTTTATGTCCGTTTTCATGAGCTATACCCCACAGTGTTGGTGTGCTAGGGGCTTTGCATGGCACGTAAGACCCGATACACGTTTGAGAGTTATGACTAAAACCGCGTCATTTTTTTGTTTTACGGCCGTTTTCATGAGTTATTGCCCATAGTTTCGGGGTTCAAGGGGGATTTACAACGATCATAAAACCCGATATATATTTTAGGGTTATGACCAAAAACTAGTCGTTTTTGTGTTTTATGGTCGTTTTCATGAACTATTTTCTATAGTTTCGGAGTTCCAGGAGGATTTGCATGGCCCTGAAGACCTGATACATGTTTAGGGCATGATCAAAAACTCGTCATTTTCGTGATTTATGGCCGTTTAATGATCTATTGCCCATAGTTTTGGGGTTCAACGGCGATTTGCATGGCCCGCAAGACCCACTACATGTTTGATAGATATGACCAAAAACTAGTTGTTTCACGATTTATGGCCGTTTGTTGAGCTATGGCCCACAAATTCGGGGTTCTAGGGGGATTTGCTTGGCCCACAAGATTCGGTATGTCTTTTAGAGTTATGAAAAAAACTCGTATTTTTGTGTTTTATGGCCGTTTTCATGAGTCATTCCCCACAAATTTGGGGTTCCTTGATGATTTACAACGACCGTAGGTCCCGATACATGTTTGAGAGTGATGACCAAAAACTTGACTTTTTCATGTCCTATGGCCGTTTTCATGGGCTATTTCCCACAACTTTGGGGTTTCAAGGGGATTTTCATGGCCCCTAAGACCCGATACATTATTGAGAGTTCTGACCAAAAAGTTGTCATTTCCATGTTTTATGTCCGTTTTCATGAGCTATACCCCACAGTTTTGGTGTGCTAGGGGCTCTGCATGGCACGTAAGACCCGATACACGTTTGAGAGTTATGACTAAAAACCCGTCATTTTCTTGTTTTACGGCCGTTTTCATGAGTTATTGCCCATAGTTTCGGGGTTCAAGGGGGATTTACAGCGATCATAAAACCCGGTATATATTTTAGGGTTATGACCAAAAACTAGTCATTTTTGTGTTTTATGGTCGTTTTCATGAACAATTTTCTATAGTTTCAGAGTTCCAGGAGGATTTGCATGGCCCTTAAGACCCGATACATGTTTGGGGCATGATCAAAAACTCGTCATTTTCGTGATTTATGGCCGTTTAATGAGCTATTGCCCATAGTTTTGGGGTTCAACGGCGATTTGCATGGCCCACAAGACCCACTACATGTTTGATAGATATGACCAAAAACTAGTCGTTTTCATGATTTATGGCCGTTTGTTGAGCTATGGCCCACAAATTCGGGGTTCTAGGGGGATTTTCTTGGCCCACAAGAGTCGCTATGTCTTTTAGAGTTATGAACAAAAACTCGTATTTTTGTGTTTTATGGCCGTTTTCATGAGTTATTCCCCACAGTTTTGGGGTTCCTTGATGATTTACAACGACCGTAGGGCCCGATACATGTTTGAGAGTGATGACCAAAACCTTGAATTTTTCGTGTCCTATGGCCGTTTTCATGGGCTATTTCCCACAAGTTTGGGGTTTCAAGTGGATTTTCATGGCCCGTAAGACCTAATACATGTTTGAGAGTTCTGACCAAAAAATCTTCATTTCCGTGTTTTATGTCCGTTTTCATGAGCTATACCCCACAGTTTTGGGGCATGATCAAAAACTCGTCATTTTCGTGATTAATGGCCGTTTAATGATCTATTGCCCATAGTTTTGGGGTTCAACGGTGATTTGCATGGCCCGCAAGACCCACTACATGTTTGATAGATATGACTAAAAACTAGTCGTTTTCACAATTTATGGCCGTTTGTTGAGCTATGGCCCACAAATTCGGGGTTCTAGGGGGATTTGCTTGGCCCACAAGATTCGGTATGTCTTTTAGAGTTATGAACAAAAACTCGTATTTTTGTGTTTTATGGCCGTTTTCATGAGTTATTCCCCACAGTTTTGGGGTTCCTTGATGATTTACAACGACCGTAGGGCCCGATACATGTTTGAGAGTGATGACCAAAAACTTGACTTTTTCGTGTCCTATGGCTGTTTTCATGGGCTATTTCCCACAACTTTGGGGTTTCCAGGGAATTTTCATGGCCCCTAATACCCGATACATGTTTGAGAGTTCTGACCAAAAAGTTGTCATTTCCATGTTTTATGTCCGTTTTCGTGAGCTATACCCCACAGTTTTGGTGTGCTAGGGGCTTTGCATGGCACGTAAGACCCGATACACGTTTGAGCGTTATGACTAAAAACGCGTCATTTTTTTGTTTTACGGCCGTTTTCATGAGTTATTGCCCATAGTTTCGGGGTTCAAGGGGGATTTACATCGATCATAAAACCCGGTATATATTTTAGAGTTATGACCAAAAACTAGTCGTTTTTGTGTTTTATGGTCGTTTTCATGAACTATTTTTTATAGTTTCGGAGTTCCAGGAGGATTTGCATGGCCCTTCAGACCCGATACATGTTTGGGGCATGATCAAAAACTCGTCATTTTCGCGATTTATGGCCGTTTAATGATCTATTGCCCATAGTTTTGGGGTTCAACGACGATTTGCATGGCCCGCAAGACCCACTACATGTTTGATAGATATGACCAAAAACTAGTCGTTTTCACGATTTATGGCTATTTGTTGAGATATGTTCCACAAATTGAGGGTTCTAGGGGGATTTGCTTGGCCCACAACATTCGGTATGTCTTTTAGAGTTATGAACAAAAACTCGTATTTTTGTGTTTTATGGCCGTTTTCATGAGTTATTCCCGACATTCTTGGGGTTCCTTGATGATTTCCAGCGACCGTAGGGCCCGATACATGTTTGAGAGTAGTGACCAAAAACTTGACTTTTTCGTGTCCTATGGCTGTTTTGATGGGCTATTTCCCACAACTTTGGGGTTTCAAGGGAATTTTCATGGCCCCTAAGACCCGATACATGTTTGAGAGTTCTGACCAAAAAGTTGTCATTTCCATGTTTTATGTCCGTTTTCATGAGCTATACCCCACAGTTTTGGTGTGCTAGGGGCTTTGCATGGCACGTAAGACCCGATATACGTATGAGAGTTATGACTAAAAACGCGTCATTTTTTTGTTTTACGGCCGTTTTGCCCATAGTTTCAGGGTTCAAGGGGGATTTACAACGATCATAAAACCCGGTATATATTTTAGAGTTATGACCAAAAACTAGTCGTTTTTGTGTTTTATGGTCGTTTTCATGAACTATTTTCTATAGTTTCGGAGTTCCAAGAGGATTTGCATGGCCCTTAAGACCCGATACATGTTTGGGGCATGATCAAAAACTCGTCATTTTCATGATTTATGGCCGTTTAATGAGCTATTGCCCATAGTTTTGGGGTTCAACGGCGATTTGCATGGCCCGCAAGACCCACTACATGTTTGATAGATATGACCAAAAACTAGTCGTTTTCACGATTTATGGCCGTTTGTTGAGCTATGGCCCACATATTCGGGGTTCTAGGGGGATTTGCTTGGCCCACAAGATTCGGTATGTCTCTTTGAGTTATGAACAAAAACTCGTATTTTTGTGTTTTATGGCCGTTTTCATGAGTTATTCCCCACATTTTTGGGGTTCCTTGATGATTTACAACGACCGTAGGGCCCGATACATGTTTGAGAGTGATGACCAAAAACTTGACTTTTTCGTGTCCTATGGCTGTTTTCATGGGCTATTTCCCACAACTTTGGGGTTTCAAGGCGATTTTCATGGCCCCTAAGACCCGATACATGTTTGAGAGTTCTGACCAAAAAGTTGTCATTTCCATGTTTTATGTCCGTTTTCATGAGCTATACCCCACAATTTTGGTGTGCTAGGGGCTTTGCATGGCACGTAAGACCCGATACACGTTTGAGAGTTATGACTAAAACGCTGTTTTTTTTGTTTTACGGCCGCTTTCATGAGTTATTGCCCATAGTTTCGGGGTTCAAGGGGATTTACAACGATCATAAAACCCAGATATATTTTTAGAGTTATGACCGAAAACTAGTCGTTTTTGTGTTTTATGGTCGTTTTCATGAACTATTTTTTATAGTTTCGGAGTTCCAGGAGGATTTGCATGGCCCTTCAGACCCGATACATGTTTGGGGCATGATCAAAAACTCGTCATTTTCGTGATTTATGGCCGTTTAATGATCTATTGCCCATAGTTTTGGGGTTCAACAACGATTTGCATGGCCCGCAAGACCCACTACATGTTTGATAGATGTGACCAAAAACTAGTCATTTTCACGATTTATGGCCGTTTGTTGAGCTATGGCCCACAAATTCGGGGTTCTAGGGTGATTTGCTTGGCCCACAACATTCGGTATGTCTTTTAGAGTTATGAACAAAAACTCGTATTTTTGTGTTTTATGGCCGATTTCATGAGTTATTCCTCACATTCTTGGGGTTCCTTGATGATTTACAGCGACCGTAGGGCCCGATACATGTTTGAGAGTAGTGACCAAAAACTTGACTTTTTCGTGTCCTATGGCTGTTTTGATGGGCTATTTCCCACTACTTTGGGGTTTCAAGGGAATTTTCATGGCCCCTAAGACCAGATACATGTTTGAGAGTTCTGACCAAAAAGTTGTCATTTCCATGTTTTATGTCCGTTTTCATGAGCTATACCCCACAGTTTTGGTGTGCTAGGGGCTTTGCATGGCACGTAAGACCCGATACACGTTTGAGAGTTATGACTAAAAACGCGTCATTTTTTTTTTGTTTTACGGCCGTTTTCATGAGTTATTGCCCATAGTTTCGGGGTTCAAGGGGGATTTACAACGATCATAAAACCCGGTATATATTTTAGGGTTATGACCAAAACCTAGTCGTTTTTGTGTTTTACGGTCGTTTTCATGAACTATTTTCTATAGTTTCGGAGTTCCAGGAGGATTTGCATGGCCCTTAAGACCCGATACATGTTTGGGGCATGATCAAAAACTCGTCATTTTCGTGATTTATGGCCGTTTAATTAGCTATTTCCATAGTTTTGGGGTTCAACGGCGATTTGCATGGCCCGCAAGACCCACTACATGTTTGATTGATATGACCAAAAACTAGTCGTTTTCACGACTTATGGCTGTTTGTTGAGCTATGGCCCACAAATTCGGGGTTCTAGGTGTATTTGCTTGGCCCACAAGATTCGGTATGTCTTTTTGAGTTATGAAAAAAACTCGTATTTTTGTGTTTTATGGCCATTTTTATGAGTTATTCCCCACATTCTTGGGGTTCCTTGATGATTTACAACGACCATAGGGCCCGATACATGTTTGAGAGTAGTGACCAAAAACTTGACTTTTTCGTGTCCTATGGCTGTTTTCATGGGCTATTTCCCACAACCTTGGGGTTTCAAGGATTTTCATGGCCCCTAAGACCCGATACATGTTTGAGAGTTCACCAAAAAGTTGTCATTTCCATGTTTTATGTCCGCTTTTCATGAGCTATACCCCACGCTTTTGTGTGCTAGGGCTTTGCATGGCACGTAAGACCCGATACACGCTTGAGAGTTATGACTAAAAACGCCATTTTTTTTGTTTTACGGCCGCTTTCATGAGTTATTGCCCATAGTTTCGGGTTCAAGGGGATTTACAACGATCATAAAACCCGTATATATTTTAGAGTTATGACCAAAAACTAGTCGCTTTTTGTGTTTTATGGTCGCTTTCATGAACTATTTTCTATAGTTTCGAGTTCCAGGAGGATTTGCATGGCCCTTAAGACCCGATACATGTTTGGGGCATGATCAAAACTCGTCATTTTCGTGATTTATGGCCGCTTAATGAGCTATTGCCCATAGTTTTGGGGTTCAACGGATTTGCATGGCCCGCAAGACCCACTACATGTTTGATAGATATGACCAAAAACTAGTCGCTTTCACGATTTATGGCCGCTTGTTGAGCTATGGCCCACAAATTCGGGTTCTAGGGGATTTGCTTGGCCCACAAGATTCGTATGTCTTTTAGAGTTATGAACAAAACTCGTATTTTGTGTTTTATGGCCGCTTTTCATGAGTTATTCCCACATTTTGGGGTTCCTTGATGATTTACAACGACCATAGGGCCCGATACATGTTTGAGAGTGATGACCAAAACTTGACTTTTCGTGTCCTATGGCTTTTTCATGGGCTATTTCCCACAACTTTGGGGTTTCAAGGGATTTTCATGGCCCCTAAGACCCGATACATGTTTGAGAGTTCACCAAAAGTTGTCATTTCCATGTTTTATGTCCGCTTTCATGAGCTATACCCTACGCTTTTGGTGTGCTAGGGGCTTTGCATGGCACGTAAGACCCGATACACGCTTGAGAGTTATGACTAAAACGCTGCTTTTTTTGTTTTACGCCGCTTTTCATGAGTTATTGCCCATAGTTTCGGGGTTCAAGGGGATTTACAATGATCATAAAACCCGTATATATTTTAGAGTTATGACCAAAACTAGTCGCTTTTTGTGTTTTATGGTCGCTTTTCATGAACTATTTTCTATAGTTTCGAGTTCCAGAGGATTTGCATGGCCCTTAAGACCCGATACATGTTTGGGGCATGATCAAAACTCGTCATTTTCGTGATTTATGGCCGCTTAATGAGCTATTGCCCATAGTTTTGGGGTTCAACGGCGATTTGCATGGCCCGCAAGACCCACTACATGTTTGATAGATATGACCAAAAACTAGTCGCTTTTCACGATTTATGGCCGTTGTTGAGCTATGGCCCACAAATTGGGTTCTAGGGGATTTGCTTGGCCCACAAGATTCGGTATGTCTTTTAGAGTTATGAACAAAAACTCAGATTTTTGTGTTTTATGGCCGCTTTTCATGAGTTATTCCCACATTTTTGGGGTTCCTTGATGATTTACAACCAATCAGAGGGCCCGATACATGTTTGAGAGTGATGACCAAAACTTGACTTTTTCGTGTCCTATGGCTGCTTTTCATGGGCTATTTCCCACAACTTTGGGGTTTCAAGGGGATTTTCATGGCCCCTAAGACCAGATACATGTTTGAGAGTTCTAACCAAAAAGTTGTCATTTCCATGTTTTATGTCCGTTTTCATGAGCTATACCCACAGCTTTGGTGTGCTAGGGCTTTGCATGGCACGTAAGACCCGATACACGCTTGAGAGTTATGACTAAAACGCTGCTTTTTTTTGTTTTACGGCCGCTTTTCATGAGTTATTGCCCATAGTTTCGGGTTCAAGGGGGATTTACAACGATCATAAAACCCGTATATATTTTAGAGTTATGACCAAAACTAGTCGCTTTTTGTGTTTTATGGTCGCTTTTCATGAACTATTTTCTATAGTTTCGAGTTCCGGAGGATTTGCATGGCCCTTAAGACCCGATACATGTTTGGGGCATGATCAAAACTCGCATTTTCGTGATTTATGGCCGCTTAATGAGCTATTGCCCATAGTTTTGGGGTTCAACGGCGATTTGCATGGCCCGCAAGACCCACTACATGTTTGATAGATATGACCAAAACTAGTCGCTTTTCATTTATGGCCGCTTGTTGAGCTATGGCCCACAAATTCGGGTTCTAGGGGATTTGCTTGGCCCACAAGATTCGGTATGTCTTTTAGAGTTATGAACAAAACTGATTTTTTTGTTTTTATGGCCGCTTTTCATGAGTTATTCTCACAGTTTTGGGGTTCCTTGATGATTTACAACCACCGTAGGGCTGATACATGTTTGAGAGTGATGACCAAAACTTGACTTTTTCGTGTCCTATGGCTGTTTTCATGGGCTATTTCCCACAACTTTGGGGTTTCAAGGATTTTCATGGCCCCTAAGACCCGATACATGTTTGAGAGTTCGACCAAAAAGTTGTCATTTCCATGTTTTATGTCCGTTTTCATGAGCTATACCCCACGCTTTTGTGTGCTAGGGGCTTTGCATGGCACGTAAGACCCGATACACGCTTGAGAGTTATGACTAAAAACGCGTCATTTTTTTTTGTTTTACGGCCGCTTTTCATGAGTTATTGCCCATAGTTTCGGGTTCAAGGGGATTTACAACGATCATAAAACCCGTATATATTTTAGGGTTATGACCAAAACTAGTCGCTTTTGTGTTTTATGGTCGCTTTTCATGAACTATTTTCTATAGTTTCGAGTTCCGGAGGATTTGCATGGCCCTTAAGACCCGATACATGTTTGGGGCATGATCAAAACTGCCATTTTCGTGATTTATGGCCGCTTAATTAGCTATTGCCCATAGTTTTGGGGTTCAACTGATTTGCATGGCCCGCAAGACCCACTACATGTTTGATAGATATGACCAAAACTAGTCGCTTTTCATGATTTATGGCTGTTTGTTGAGCTATGGCCCACAAATTCGGGGTTCTAGGGTGATTTGCTTGGCCCACAAGATTCGGTATGTCTTTTAGAGTTATGAACAAAACTCATATTTTTGTGTTTTATGGCCATTTTCATGAGTTATTCTCACATTCTTGGGGTTCCTTGATGATTTACAACGACCGTAGGGCCCGATACATGTTTGAGAGTAGTGACCAAAAACTTGACTTTTTCGTGTCCTATGGCTGTTTTCATGGGCTATTTCCCACAACCTTGGGGTTTCAACGGGATTTTCATGGCCCCTAAGACCCGATACATGTTTGAGAGTTCACCAAAAAGTTGTCATTTCCATGTTTTATGTCCGCTTTTCATGAGCTATACCCACGCTTTTGGTGTGCTAGGGCTTTGCATGGCACGTAAGACCCGATACACGCTTGAGAGTTATGACTAAAACGCGCCATTTTTTTGTTTTACGTCGCTTTCATGAGTTATTGCCCATAGTTTCGGGGTTCAAGGGGATTTACAACGATCATAAACCCGTATATATTTTAGAGTTATGACCAAAACTAGTCGCTTTTTGTGTTTTATGGTCGCT
Source organism: Avena insularis (assembly GCA_023614405.1). Lineage (NCBI taxonomy): Eukaryota > Viridiplantae > Streptophyta > Magnoliopsida > Poales > Poaceae > Avena > Avena insularis. The sequence continues at coordinate 519,469,261 of CM042688.1, read as the reverse complement.
TTCATGAACTATTTTCTATAGTTTCGAGTTCCAGAGGATTTGCATGGCCCTTAAGACCCGATACATGTTTGGGGCATGATCAAAAACTCGTCATTTTCGTGATTTATGGCAGTTTAATGAGCTATTGCCCATAGTTTTGTGGTTCAATGGCGATTTGCATGGCCCGCAAGACCCACTACATGTTTGATAGATATGACCAAAACTAGTCGCTTTTCACGATTTATGGCCGCTTTGTTGAGCTATGGCCCACAAATTGGGTTCTAGGGGATTTGCTTGGCCCACAAGTTTCGGTATGTCTTTTAGAGTTATGAACAAAAACTCGTATTTTTGTGTTTTATGGCCGCTTTCATGAGTTATTCCCACATTTTTGGGGTTCCTTGATGATTTACAACCACCGTAGGGCCCGATACATGTTTGAGAGTGATGACCAAAACTTGACTTTTTCGTGTCCTATGGCTGTTTTCATGGGCTATTTCCCACAACTTGGGGTTTCAAGGGATTTTCATGGCCCCTAAGACCCGATACATGTTTGAGAGTTCGACCAAAAGTTGTCATTTCCATGTTTTATGTCCGTTTCATGAGCTATACCCCACAGTTTTGTGTGCTAGGGGCTTTGTATGGCACGTAAGACCCGATACACGCTTGAGAGTTATGACTAAAACGCTATTTTTTTGTTTTACGGCCGCTTTTCATGAGTTATTGCCATAGTTTCGGGTTCAAGGGGATTTACAACCATCATAAAACCCGTATATATTTTAGAGTTATGACCAAAACTAGTCGCTTTTGTGTTTTATGGTCGCTTTTCATGAACTATTTTCTATAGTTTCGAGTTCCAGGAGGATTTGCATGGCCCTTAAGACCCGATACATGTTTGGGGCATGATCAAAACTCATTTTTCGTGATTTATGGCCGCTTAATGAGCTATTGCCCATAGTTTTGGGGTTCAACGACGATTTGCATGGCCCGCAAGACCCACTACATGTTTGATAGATATGACCAAAACTAGTCGCTTTTCACGATTTATGGCCGCTTGTTGAGCTATGGCCCACAAATTCGGGGTTCTAGGGGATTTGCTTGGCCCACAAGTTTCGGTATGTCTTTTAGAGTTATGAACAAAACTCAGATTTTTGTGTTTTATGGCCATTTTCATGAGTTATTCCCACATTTTGGGGTTCCTTGATGATTTACAACCACCGTAGGGGTCTGATACATGTTTGAGAGTGGTGACCAAAACTTGACTTTTCGTGTCCTATGGCTGTTTTCATGGGCTATTTCCCACAACTTTGGGGTTTCAAGGATTTTCATGGCCCCTAAGACCCGATACATGTTTGAGAGTTCACCAAAAAGTTGTCATTTCCATGTTTTATGTCCGTTTTCATGAGCTATACCCCACGTTTTGGTGTGCTAGGGCTTTGCATGGCACGTAAGACCCGATACACGCTTGAGAGTTATGACTAAAACGCTGCTTTTTGTTTTACTCGCTTTTCATGAGTTATTGCCCATAGTTTCGGGGTTCAAGGGGGATTTACAACGATCATAAAACCCGGTATATATTTTAGAGTTATGACCAAAAACTAGTCTTTTTTGTGTTTTATGGTCGTTTTCATGAACTATTTTCTATAGTTTCGGAGTTCCAGGAGGATTTGCATGGCCCTTAAGACCCGATACATGTTTGGGGCATGATCAAAAACTCGTCATTTTCGTGATTTATGGCCGTTTAATTAGCTATTGCCCATAGTTTTGGGGTTCAACAGCGATTTGCATGGCCCGCAAGACCCACTACATGTTTGATAGATATGACCAAAAACTAGTCGTTTTCACGATTTATGGCCGAATGTTGAGCTATTGCCCACAAAATCTGGGTTCTAGGGGATTTGCTTGGCCCACAAGATTCGGTATGTCTTTAAAGTTATGAACAAAAACTCGTATTTTTGTGTTTTATGGCCGTTTTCATGAGTTATTCCCCACATTTTTGGGGTTCCTTGATGATTTACAACGACCGTAGGTCCCGATACATGTTTGAGAGTGGTGACCAAAAACTTGACTTTTTCGTGTCCTATGGCTGTTTTCATGGGCTATTTCCCACAACTTTGGGGTTTCAAGGGGTTTTTCATGGCCCCTAAGACCCGATACATGTTTGAGAGTTCTGACCAAAAAGTTGTCATTTCCATGTTTTATGTCCGTTTTCATGAGCTATACCCCACGCTTTGTGTGCTAGGGGTTTTGCATGGCACGTAAGACCCGATACACGTTTGAGAGTTATGACTAAAAACGCGTTGTTTTTTGTTTTTCGGCCGTTTTCATGAGTTATTGCCCATAGTTTCGGGGTTCAAGGGGGATTTACAACGATCATAAAACCCGGTATATATTTTAGAGTTATGACCAAAAACTAGTCGCTTTTGTGTTTGATGGTCGTTTTCATGAACTATTTTCTATAGGAGTTCCAGGAGGATTTGCATGGCCCTTAAGACCTGATACATGTTTGGGGCCTGATCAAAAACTAGTCATTTTCGTGATTTATGGCCGTTTAATGAGCTATTGCCCATAGTTTTGGGGTTCAACAGCGATTTGCATGGCCCGCAAGACCAACTACATGTTTGATAGATATGACAAAAACTAGTCGTCTTCATGATTTATGGTCGTTTGTTGAGCTATGGCCCACAAATTCGGGGTTCTAGGGGGATTTGCTTGGCCCACAAGATTCGGTATGTCTTTTAGAGTTATGAACAAAAACTCGTATTTTTGTGTTTTATGGCCGTTTTCATGAGTTATTCCCCACAGTTTTGGGGTTCCTTGATGATTTACAACCCACCGTAGGGCCCGATACATGTTTGAGAGTGATGACCAAAACTTGACTTTTTCGTGTCCTATGGCTGTTTTCATGGGCTATTTCCCACAACCTTTGGGGTTTCAAGGGATTTTCATGGCCCCTAAGACCCGATACATGTTTGAGAGTTCGACCAAAAAGTTGTCATTTCCATGTTTTATGTCCGCTTTCATGAGCTATACCCACAGTTTTGTGTGCTAGGGGCTTTGTATGGCACGTAAGACCCGATACACGCTTGAGAGTTATGACTAAAAACGCTGCTTTTTTTGTTTTACGGCCGCTTTTCATGAGTTATTGCCCATAGTTTCGGGTTCAAGGGGATTTACAACGATCATAAAACCCGTATATATTTTAGAGTTATGACCAAAACTAGTCGCTTTTTGTGTTTTATGGTCGCTTTTCATGAACTATTTTCTATAGTTTCGAGTTCCAGAGGATTTGCATGGCCCTTAAGACCCGATACATGTTTGGGGCATGATCAAAACTCGCTATTTTCGTGATTTATGGCCGCTTAATGAGCTATTGCCCATAGTTTTGGGGTTCAACGATGATTTGCATGGCCCGCAAGACCCACTACATGTTTGATAGATATGACCAAAACTAGTCGCTTTCACGATTTATGGCGCTTGTTGAGCTATGGCCCACAAATTCGGGTTCTAGGGGATTTGCTTGGCCCACAAGATTCGGTATGTCTTTTAGAGTTATGAACAAAACTCAGATTTTTGTGTTTTATGGCCGCTTTCATGAGTTATTCCCCACATTTTTGGGGTTCCTTGATGATTTACAATGACCGTAGGTCCTGATACATGTTTGAGAGTGGTGACCAAAAACTTGACTTTTTCGTGTCCTATGGCTGTTTTCATGGGCTATTTCCCACAACCTTGGGGTTTCAAGGATTTTCATGGCCCCTAAGACCCGATACATGTTTGAGAGTTCGACCAAAAGTTGTCATTTCCATGTTTTATGTCCGCTTTCATGAGCTATACCCCACGCTTTTGGTGTGCTAGGGGCTTTGCATGGCACGTAAGACCCGATACACGCTTGAGAGTTATGACTAAAACGCTGCTTTTTTTTTTGTTTTACTTGCTTTCATGAGTTATTGCCCATAGTTTCGGGTTCAAGGGGATTTACAACGATCATAAAACCCGTATATATTTTAGAGTTATGACCAAAACTAGTCGCTTTTGTGTTTTATGGTCGCTTTTCATGAACTATTTTCTATAGTTTCGAGTTCCAGGAGGATTTGCATGGCCCTTAAGACCCGATACATGTTTGGGGCATGATCAAAACTCGCCATTTTCGTGATTTATGGTCGCTTAATGAGCTATTGCCCATAGTTTTGGGGTTCAACGTGATTTGCATGGCCCGCAAGACCCACTACATGTTTGATAGATATGACCAAAAACTAGTCGCTTTCACGATTTATGGCCGTTTGTTGAGCTATGGCCCACAAATTCGGGTTCTAGGGGATTTGCTTGGCCCACAAGATTCGGTATGTCTTTTAGAGTTATGAACAAAAACTCAGATTTTTGTGTTTTATGGCCGCTTTCATGAGTTATTCCCACATTCTTGGGGTTCCTTGATGATTTACAACGACCGTAGGGGTCTGATACATGTTTGAGAGTAGTGACCAAAACTTGACTTTTTCGTGTCCTATGGCTGTTTTCATGGGCTATTTCCCACAACCTTGGGGTTTCAAGGATTTTCATGGCCCCTAAGACCCGATACATGTTTGAGAGTTCGACCAAAAGTTGTCATTTCCATGTTTTATGTCCGCTTTTCATGAGCTATACCTACGCTTTGGTGTGCTAGGGCTTTGCATGGCACGTAAGACCCGATACACGCTTGAGAGTTATGACTAAAAACGCTGCTTTTTTGTTTTACGGCCGCTTTCATGAGTTATTGCCCATAGTTTCGGGTTCAAGGGGATTTACAACGATCATAAAACCCGTATATATTTTAGAGTTATGACCAAAACTAGTCGCTTTTTGTGTTTTATGGTCGCTTTTCATGAACTATTTTCTATAGTTTCGAGTTCCAGAGGATTTGCATGGCCCTTAAGACCCGATACATGTTTGGGGCATGATCAAAACTCGTCATTTTCGTGATTTATGGCCGCTTAATGAGCTATTGCCCATAGTTTTGGGGTTCAACAATGATTTGCATGGCTGCAAGACCCACTACATGTTTGATAGATATGACCAAAAACTAGTCGCTTTCACGATTTATGGCCGTTTGTTGAGCTATGGCCCACAAATTGGGTTCTAGGGGATTTGCTTGGCCCACAAGATTCGGTATGTCTTTTAGAGTTATGAACAAAACTCGTATTTTGTGTTTTATGGCCGCTTTCATGAGTTATTCTCACATTTTTGGGGTTCCTTGATGATTTACAACGACCGTAGGGCCCGATACATGTTTGAGAGTGATGACCAAAACTTGACTTTTTCGTGTCCTATGGCTGTTTTCATGGGCTATTTCCCACAACTTTGGGGTTTCAAGGATTTTCATGGCCCCTAAGACCCGATACATGTTTGAGAGTTCGACCAAAAGTTGTCATTTCCATGTTTTATGTCCGCTTTTCATGAGCTATACCCACAGTTTTGGTGTGCTAGGGCTTTGCATGGCACGTAAGACCCGACACGCTTGAGAGTTATGACTAAAACGCTGCTTTTTTTGTTTTACGGCCGCTTTTCATGAGTTATTGCCCATAGTTTCGGGTTCAAGGGGATTTACAACCATCATAAACCCGGTATATATTTTAGAGTTATGACCAAAACTAGTCGCTTTTTGTGTTTTATGGTCGCTTTTCATGAACTATTTTCTATAGTTTCGAGTTCCGTGAGGATTTGCATGGCCCTTAAGACCCGATACATGTTTGGGGCATGATCAAAACTCGTCATTTTCGTGATTTATGGCGCTTAATGAGCTATTGCCCATAGTTTTGGGGTTCAACGGCGATTTGCATGGCCGCAAGACCCACTACATGTTTGATAGATATGACCAAAAACTAGTCGCTTTCACGATTTATGGCCGCTTGTTGAGCTATGGCCCACAAATTCGGGTTCTAGGGGATTTGCTTGGCCCACAAGATTCGGTATGTCTTTAGAGTTATGAACAAAAACTCAGATTTTTGTGTTTTATGGCCATTTTCATGAGTTATTCCCACATTTTGGGGTTCCTTGATGATTTACAACCACGTAGGGTCTGATACATGTTTGAGAGTGATGACCAAAACTTGACTTTTTCGTGTCCTATGGCTGTTTTCATGGGCTATTTCCCACAACTTTGGGGTTTCAAGGATTTTCATGGCCCCTAGACCCGATACATGTTTGAGAGTTCGACCAAAAAGTTGTCATTTCCATGTTTTATGTCCGCTTTCATGAGCTATACCCCATGCTTTGGTGTGCTAGGGCTTTGCATGGCACGTAAGACCCGATACACGCTTGAGAGTTATGACTAAAAACGCGCCATTTTTTTGTTTTACGGCCGCTTTTCATGAGTTATTGCCCATAGTTTCGGGGTTCAAGGGGATTTACAACGATCATAAAACCCGTATATATTTTAGAGTTATGACCAAAACTAGTCTTTTTGTGTTTTATGGTCGCTTTCATGAACTATTTTCTATAGTTTTGAGTTCCAGGAGGATTTGCATGGCCCTTAAGACCCGATACATGTTTGGGGCATGATCAAAACTCGTCATTTTCGTGATTTATGGCCGCTTAATGAGCTATTGCCCATAGTTTTGGGGTTCAACTACGATTTGCATGGCCCGCAAGACCCACTACATGTTTGATAGATATGACCAAAAACTAGTCGCTTTCACGATTTATGGCGTTTGTTGAGCTATGGCCCACAAATTGGGTTCTAGGGGATTTGCTTGGCCCACAAGTTTCGATATGTCTTTTAGAGTTATGAACAAAACTCGTATTTTTGTGTTTTATGGCCGCTTTCATGAGTTATTCTCACAGCTTTTGGGGTTCCTTGATGATTTACAACCACCGTAGGGCCCGATACATGTTTGAGAGTGATGACCAAAACTTGACTTTTTCGTGTCCTATGGCTGTTTTCATGGGCTATTTCCCACAACTTTGGGGTTTCAAGGATTTTCATGGCCCCTAAGACCCGATACATGTTTGAGAGTTCGACCAAAAAGTTGTCATTTCCATGTTTTATGTCCGCTTTTCATGAGCTATACCCCACGCTTTTGGTGTGCTAGGGGCTTTGCATGGCACGTAAGACCCGATACACGCTTGAGAGTTATGACTAAAAACGCCATTTTTTTTTTGTTTTACGGCTTTTCATGAGTTATTGCCCATAGTTTCGGGTTCAAGGGGATTTACAACGATCATAAAACCCGTATATATTTTAGAGTTATGACCAAAACTAGTCGCTTTTGTGTTTTATGGTCGCTTTTCATGAACTATTTTCTATAGTTTCGAGTTCCAGAGGATTTGCATGGCCCTTAAGACCCGATACATGTTTGGGGCATGATCAAAACTCATCATTTTCGTGATTTATGGCCGCTTAATGAGCTATTGCCCATAGTTTTGGGGTTCAACGTGATTTGCATGGCCGCAAGACCCACTACATGTTTGATAGATATGACCAAAACTAGTCGCTTTTCACGATTTATGGCCGTTTGTTGAGCTATGGCCCACAAATTCGGGTTCTAGGGGATTTGCTTGGCCCACAAGTTTCGGTATGTCTTTTAGAGTTATGAACAAAACTCAGATTTTTGTGTTTTATGGCCGCTTTTCATGAGTTATTCCCACATTTTGGGGTTCCTTGATGATTTACAACGACCGTAGGGTCCGATACATGTTTGAGAGTGGTGACCAAAACTTGACTTTTTCGTGTCCTATGGCTGTTTTCATGGGCTATTTCCCACAACTTTGGGGTTTCAAGGATTTTCATGGCCCCTAAGACCCGATACATGTTTGAGAGTTCGACCAAAAAGTTGTCATTTCCATGTTTTATGTCCGCTTTTCATGAGCTATACCCCACAGTTTTGGTGTGCTAGGGCTTTGCATGGCACGTAAGACCCGATACACGCTTGAGAGTTATGACTAAAACGCTGCTTTTTTGTTTTTTACGGCCGCTTTTCATGAGTTATTGCCCATAGTTTCGGGGTTCAAGGGGATTTACAACGATCATAAAACCCGGTATATATTTTAGGGTTATGACCAAAAACTAGTCGGTTTTGTGTTTTATGGTCGTTTTCATGAACTATTTTCTATAGTTTCGGAGTTCCAGGAGGATTTGCATGGCCCTTAAGACCCGATACATGTTTGGGGCATGATCAAAAACTCATCATTTTCGTGATTTATGGCCGTTTAATGAGCTATTGCCCATAGTTTTGGGGTTCAACGGTGATTTGCATGGCCCGCAAGACCCACTACATGTTTGATAGATATAACCAAAAACTAGTCGTTTTCACGATTTATGGCCGTTTATTGAGCTATGGCCCACAAATTCGGGGTTCTAGGGGGATTTGCTTGGCCCACAAGATTCGGTATGTCTTTTAGAGTTATGAACAAAAACTCGTAGTTTTGTGTTTTATGGCCGCTTTCATGAGTTATTCTCACATTTTGGGGTTCCTTGATGATTTACAACCACCGTAGGGCCGATACATGTTTGAGAGTGGTGACCAAAACTTGACTTTTTCGTGTCCTATGGCTGTTTTCATGGGCTATTTCCCACAACTTTGGGGTTTCAAGGGGATTTTCATGGCCCCTAAGACCAGATACATGTTTGAGAGTTCTAACCAAAAAGTTGTCATTTCCATGTTTTATGTCCGTTTTCATGAGCTATACCCCACAGTTTTGGTGTGCTAGGGGCTTTGCATGTCACGTAAGACCCGATACACGCTTGAGAGTTATGACTAAAACGCGCCATTTTTTTTGTTTTACGGCCGCTTTTCATGAGTTATTGCCCATAGTTTCGGGGTTCAAGGGGATTTACAACGATCATAAAACCCGGATATATTTTAGAGTTATTACCAAAAATAGTTGTTTTTGTGTTTTATGGTCGTTTTCATGAACTATTTTCTATAGTTTCGGAGTTCCAGGAGGATTTGCATGGCCCTTAAGACCCGATACATGTTTGGGGCATGATCAAAAACTCGTCATTTTCGTGATTTATGGCCGTTTAATGAGCTATTGCCCATAGTTTTGGGGTTCAACGGCGATTTGCATGGCCCGCAAGACCCACTACATGTTTGATAGATATGACCAAAAACTAGTCGTTTTCACGATTTATGGCCGTTTGTTGAGCTATGGCCCACAAATTCGGGGTTCTAGGGGGATTTGCTTGGCCCACAAGTTTCGGTATGTCTTTTTGAGTTATGAACAAAAACTCGTATTTTTGTGTTTTATGGCCATTTTCATGAGTTATTCCCCACAGTTTTGGGGTTCCTTGATGATTTACAACGACCGTAGGGCCCGATACATGTTTGAGAGTGATGACCAAAAACTTGACTTTTTCGTGTCCTATGGCCGTTTTCATGGGCTATTTCCCACAACCTTGGGGTTTCAAGGGGATTTTCATGGCCCCTAGGACCCGATACATGTTTGAGAGTTCTGACCAAAAAGTTGTCATTTCCATGTTTTATGTCCGTTTTCATGAGCTATACCCCACAGTTTTGGTGTGCTAGGGGCTTTGCATGGCACGTAAGACCCGATACATGTTTGAGAGTTATGACTAAAAACGCTGCTTTTTTTTTTTTGTTTTACGGCCGCTTTTCATGAGTTATTGCCCATAGTTTCGGGGTTCAAGGGGATTTACAACGATCATAAAACCCGTATATATTTTAGAGTTATGACCAAAACTAGTCTTTTTTGTGTTTTATGGTCGCTTTTCATGAACTATTTTCTATAGTTTCGAGTTCCGTGGAGGATTTGCATGGCCCTTAAGACCGGTTACATGTTTGGGGCATGATCAAAACTCGTCATTTTCGTGATTTATGGCCGCTTAATGAGCTATTGCCCATAGTTTTGGGGTTCAATCTATGATTTGCATGGCCCGCAAGACCCACTACATGTTTGATAGATATGACCAAAACTAGTCGCTTTTCACGATTTATGGCCGCTTGTTGAGCTATGGCCCACAAATTGGGTTCTAGGGGATTTGCTTGGCCCACAAGATTCGGTATGTCTTTTAGAGTTATGAACAAAACTCGTATTTTTGTGTTTTATGGCCGCTTATGAGTTATTCCCACATTTTGGGGTTCCTTGATGATTTACAATCACCGTAGGGGTCCCGATACATGTTTGAGGGTGATGACCAAAAACTTGACTTTTTCGTGTCCTATGGCCGTTTTCATGGGCTATTTCCCACAACTTTGGGGTTTCAAGGGGATTTTCATGGCCCCTAAGACCCGATACATGTTTGAGAGTTCTGACCAAAAAGTTGTCATTTCCATGTTTTATGTCCGTTTTCATGAGCTATACCCACGCTTTTGGTGTGCTAGGGCTTTGCATGGCACGTAAGACCCGATACACGCTTTGAGAGTTATGACTAAAAACGCGCCATTTTTTTTTGTTTTACGGCCGCTTTTCATGAGTTATTGCCCATAGTTTCGGGTTCAAGGGGATTTACAACGATCATAAAACCCGTATATATTTTAGGTTATGACCAAAAACTAGTCGTTTTTGTGTTTTATGGTCGTTTTCATGAACTATTTTCTATAGTTTCGGAGTTCCAGAAGGATTTGCATGGCCCTTAAGACCCGATACATGTTTGGGGCATGATCAAAAACTCGTCATTTTCGTGATTTATGGCCGTTTAATGAGCTATTGCCCATAGTTTTGGGGTTCAACGGTGATTTGCATGGCCCGCAAGACCCACTACATGTTTGATAGATATGACCAAAAACTAGTCGTTTTCACGATTTATGGCCGTTTGTTGAGCTATGGCCCACAAATTCGGGGTTCTAGGGGGATTTGCTTGGCCCACAAGATTCGGTATGTCTTTTAGAGTTATGAACAAAAACTCGTATTTTTGTGTTTTATGGCCGTTTTCATGAGTTATTCCCCACAGTTTTGGGGTTCCTTGATGATTTACAACGACCGTAGGGCCCGATACATGTTTGAGAGTGATGACCAAAAACTTGACTTTTTCGTGTCCTATGGCCGTTTTCATGGGCTATTTCCCACAACTTTGGGGTTTCAAGGGGTTTTTCATGGTCCCTAAGACCCGATACATGTTTGAGAGTTCTGACCAAAAAGTTTTCATTTTCATGTTTTATGTCCGTTTTCATGAGCTATACCCCACAGTTTTGGTGTGCTAGGGGTTTTGCATGGCACGTAAGACCCGATACACGTTTGAGAGTTATGACTAAAACGTCATTTTTTTGTTTTACTCGCTTTTCATGAGTTATTGCCCATAGTTTCGGGGTTCAAGGGGATTTACAACGATCATAAACCCGATATATTTTTAGAGTTATGACCAAAAACTAGTCGTTTTTGTGATTTATGGCCGTTTTCATGAACTATTTTCTATAGTTTCGAAGTTCCAGGAGGATTTGCATGGCCCTTAAGACCCGATACATGTTTGGGGCATGATAAAAAACTCGTCATTTTCGTGATTTATGGCCGTTTTATGAGCTATTGCCCATAGTTTTGGGGTTCAACGGGGATTTGCATGCCCCGCACGACCCTCTACATGTTTGATAGATATGACAAAAACTAGTCGCTTTTCACGATTTATGGTCTTTGTTGAGCTATGGCCCACAAATTGGGTTCTAGGGGATTTGCTTGGCCCACAAGATTCGGTATGTCTTTTAGAGTTATGAACAAAACTCGTATTTTTGTGTTTTATGGCTTTTCATGAGTTATTCCCACATTTTGGGGTTCCTTGATGATTTACAACCACCGTAGGGCCCGATACATGTTTGAGAGTGATGACCAAAAACTTGACTTTTTCGTGTCCTATGGCTGTTTTCATGGGCTATTTCCCACAACTTTGGGGTTTCAAGGGGATTTTCATGGCCCCTAAGACCCGATACATGTTTGAGAGTTCTGACCAAAAAGTTGTCATTTCCATGTTTTATGTCCGTTTTCATGAGCTATACCCCACAGTTTTGGTGTGCTAGGGGCTTTGCATGGCACGTAAGACCCGATACACGTTTGAGAGTTATGACTAAAACGCTGCTTTTTTTTTTTGTTTTTCGGCCGTTTTCATGAGTTATTGCCCATAGTTTCGGGGTTCAAGGGGGATTTACAACGATCATAAAACTCGGTATATATTTTAGAGTTATGACCAAAAACTAGTCGCTTTTGTGTTTGATGGTCGTTTTCATGAACTATTTTCTATAGGAGTTCCAGGAGGATTTGCATGGCCCTTAAGACCCGATACATGTTTGGGGCATGATCAAAAACTAGTCATTTTCGTGATTTATGGCCGTTTAATGAGCTATTGCCCATAGTTTTGGGGTTCAACGGTGATTTGCATGGCCCGCAAGACCCACTACATGTTTGATAGATATGACCAAAAACTAGTCGTTTTCACGATTTATGGCCGTTTGTTGAGCTATGGCCCACAAATTCGGGGTTCTAGGGGGATTTGCTTGGCCCACAAGATTCGGTATGTCTTTTAGAGTTATGAACAAAAACTCGTATTTTTGTGTTTTATGGCCGTTTTCATGAGTTATTCCCCACATTTTTGGGGTTCCTTGATGATTTACAACGACCGTAGGGCCCGATACATGTTTGAGAGTGGTGACCAAAAACTTGACTTTTTCGTGTCCTATGGCTGTTTTCATGGGCTATTTCCCACAACTTTGGGGTTTCAAGGGGTTTTTCATGGCCCCTAAGACCCGATACATGTTTGAGAGTTCTGACCAAAAAGTTGTCATTTCCATGTTTTATGTCCGTTTTCATGAGCTATACCCCACAGTTTTGGTGTGCTAGGGGCTTTGCATGGCACGTAAGACCCGATACACGTTTGAGAGTTATGACTAAAAACGCGTTGTTTTTTGTTTTTCGGCCGTTTTCATGAGTTATTGCCCATAGTTTCGGGGTTCAAGGGGGATTTACAACGATCATAAAACCCGGTATATATTTTAGAGTTATGACCAAAAACTAGTCTTTTTTGTGTTTTATGGTCGTTTTCATGAACTATTTTCTATAGGAGTTCCAGGAGGATTTGCATGGCCCTTAAGACCCGATACATGTTTGGGGCATGATCAAAAACTAGTCATTTTCGTGATTTATGGCCGTTTAATGAGCTATTGCCCATAGTTTTGGGGTTCAACAGCGATTTGCATGGCCCGCAAGACCAACTACATGTTTGATAGATATGACCAAAAACTAGTCGTCTTCATGATTTATGGCCGTTTGTTGAGCTATGGCCCACAAATTCGGGGTTCTAGGGGGATTTGCTTGGCCCACAAGATTCGGTATGTCTTTTAGAGTTATGAACAAAAACTCGTATTTTTGTGTTTTATGGCCGTTTTCATGAGTTATTCCCCACAGTTTTGGGGTTCCTTGATGATTTACAACGACCGTAGGGCCCGATACATGTTTGAGAGTGATGACCAAAAACTTGACTTTTTCGTGTCCTATGGCCGTTTTCATGGGCAATTTCCCACAACTTTGGGGTTTCAAGGGGATTTTCATGGCCCCTCAGACCCGATACATGTTTGAGAGTTCTGACCAAAAAGTTGTCATTTCCATGTTTTATGTCCGTTTTCATGAGCTATACCCCACAGTTTTGGACTGCTAGGGGCTTTGCATGGCACATAAGACCCGATACACGTTTGAGAGTTATGACTAAAAATGCGACATTTTTTTGTTTTACGGCCGTTTTCATGAGTTATTGCCCATAGTTTCGGGGTTCAAGGGGGATTTACAACGATCATAAAACCTGGTATATATTTTAGGGTTATGACCAAAAACTAGTCATTTTTGTGTTTTATGGTCGTTTTCATGAACTATTTTCTATAGTTTCGGAGTTCCAGGAGGATTTGCATGGCCCTTAAGACCCGATACATGTTTGGGGCATGATCAAAAACTCGTCATTTTCGTGATTTATGGCCGTTTAATTAGCTATTGCCCATAGTTTTGGGGTTCAACGGCGATTTGCATGGCCCGCAAGACCCACTACATGTTTGATAGATATGACCAAAAACTAGTCGTTTTCATGATTTATGGCCGTTTGTTGAGCTATGGCCCACAAATTCGGTGTTCTAGGGGGATTTGCGTGGCCCACAAGACTCTGTATGTCTTTTAGAGTTATGAACAAAAACTCGTATTTTTGTGTTTTATGGCCATTTTCATGAGTTATTCCCCACAGTTTTGGCGTTCCTTGATGATTTACAACGACCGTAGGGCCCGATACATGTTTGAGAGTGATGACCAAAAACTTGACTTTTTCGTGTCCTATGGCTGTTTTCATGGGCTATTTCCCACAACCTTGGGGTTTCAAGGTGATTTTCATGGCCCCTAGGACCCGATACATGTTTGAGAGTTCTGACCAAAAACATGTCATTTCCATGTTTTATGTCCGTTTTCATGAGCTATACCCCATAGTGTTGGTGTGCTAGGGGCTTTGCATGGCACGTAAGACCCGATACACGTTTGAGAGTTATGACTAAAAACGCGTCGTTTTTTGTTTTACGGTCGTTTTCATGAGTTATTGCCCATAGTTTCGGGGTTCAAGGGGGATTTACAAGGATCATAAAACCCGGTATATATTTTAGAGTTATGACCAAAAACTAGTCTTTTTTGTGTTTTATGGTCGTTTTCATGAACTATTTTCTATAGTTTCGGAGTTCCAGGAGGATTTGCATGGCCCTTAAGACCCGATACATGTTTGGGGCATGATCAAAAACTCGTCATTTTCGTGATTTATGGCCGTTTAATGAGCTATTGCCCATAGTTTTGGGGTTCAACGGCGATTTGCATGGCCCGCAAGACCCACTACATGTTTGATAGATATGACCAAAAACTAGTCGTTTTCACGATTTATGGCCGTTTGTTGAGCTATGGCCTACAAATTCGGGGTTCTAGGGGGATTTGCTTGGCCCACAAGTTTCGATATGTCTTTTAGAGTTATGAACAAAAACTCGTATTTTTGTGTTTTATGGCCGTTTTCATGAGTTATTCCCCACAGTTTTGGGGTTCCTTGATGATTTACAACGACCGTAGGGCCCGATACATGTTTGAGAGTGATGACCAAAAACTTGACTTTTTCGTGTCCTATGGCTGTTTTCATGGGCTATTTCCCACAACTTTGGGGTTTCAAGGGGATTTTCATGGCCCCTAAGACCCGATACATGTTTGAGAGTTCTGACCAAAAAGTTGTCATTTCCATGTTTTATGTCCGTTTTCATGAGCTATACCCCACAGTTTTGGTGTGCTAGGGGCTTTGCATGGCACGTAAGACCCGATACACGTTTGAGAGTTATGACTAAAAACGCGTCATTTTTTTTGTTGTTTTACGTTTTCATGAGTTATTGCCCATAGTTTCGGGGTTCAAGGGGGATTTACAACGATCATAAAACCCGGTATATATTTTAGGGTTATGACCAAAAACTAGTCGTTTTTGTGTTTTATGGTCGTTTTCATGAACTATTTTCTATAGTTTCGGAGTTCCAGGAGGATTTGCATGGCCCTTAAGACCCGATACATGTTTGGGGCATGATCAAAAACTCATCATTTTCGTGATTTATGGCCGTTTAATGAGCTATTGCCCATAGTTTTGGGGTTCAACGGTGATTTGCATGGCCCGCAAGACCCACTACATGTTTGATAGATATAACCAAAAACTAGTCGTTTTCACGATTTATGGCCGTTTGTTGAGCTATGGCCCACAAATTCGGGGTTCTAGGGGGATTTGCTTGGCCCACAAGATTCGGTATGTCTTTTAGAGTTATGAACAAAAACTCGTATTTTTGTGTTTTATGGCCGTTTTCATGAGTTATTCCCCACATTTTTGGGGTTCCTTGATGATTTACAACGACCGTAGGGCCCGATACATGTTTGAGAGTGGTGACCAAAAACTTGACTTTTTCGTGTCCTATGGCTGTTTTCATGGGCTATTTCCCACAACTTTGGGGTTTCAAGGGGATTTTCATGGCCCCTAAGACCCGATACATGTTTGAGAGTTCTGACCAAAAAGTTGTCATTTCCATGTTTTATGTCCGTTTTCATGAGCTATACCCCACAGTTTTGGTGTGCTAGGGGCTTTGCATGGCACGTAAGACCCGATACACGTTTGAGAGTTATGACTAAAAACGCGTTGTTTTTTTGTTTTACGGTCGTTTTCATGAGTTATTGCCCATAGTTTCGGGGTTCAAGGGGGATTTACAACGATCATAAAACCCGGTATATATTTTAGGGTTATGACCAAAAACTAGTCGTTTTTGTGTTTTATGGTCGTTTTCATGAACTATTTTCTATAGTTTCGGAGTTCCAGGAGGATTTGCATGGCCCTTAAGACCCGATACATGTTTGGGGCATGATCAAAAACTCGTCATTTTCGTGATTTATGGCCGTTTAATGAGCTATTGCCCATAGTTTTGGGGTTCAGCGGTGATTTGCATGGCCCGCAAGACCCACTGCATGTTTGATAGATATGACCAAAAACTAGTCGTTTTCACGATTTATGGCCGTTTGTTGAGCTATGGCCCACAAATTCGGGGTTCTAGGGGGATTTGCTTGGCCCACAAGATTCGGTATGTCTTTTAGAGTTATGAACAAAAACTCGTATTTTTGTGTTTTATGGCCGTTTTCATGAGTTATTCCCCACATTTTTGGGGTTCCTTGATGATTTACAACGACCGTAGGGCCCGATACATGTTTGAGAGTGATGACCAAAAACTTGACTTTTTCGTGTCCTATGGCTGTTTTCATGGGCTATTTCCCACAACTTTGGGGTTTCAAGGGGATTTTCATGGCCCCTAAGACCCGATACATGTTTGAGAGTTCTGACCAAAAAGTTGTCATTTCCATGTTTTATGTCCGTTTTCATGAGCTATACCCCACAGTTTTGGTGTGCTAGGGGCTTTGCATGGCACGTAAGACCCGATACACGTTTGAGAGTTATGACTAAAAACGCGTCGTTTTTTTGTTTTACGGTCGTTTTCATGAGTTATTGCCCATAGTTTCGGGGTTCAAGGAGGATTTACAATGATCATAAAACCCGGTATATATTTTAGAGTTATGACCAAAAACTAGTCGTTTTTGTGTTTTATGGTCGTTTTCATGAACTATTTTATATAGTTTAGGAGTTACAGGAGGATATGCATGGCCCTTAAGACCCGATACATGTTTGGGGCATGATCAAAAACTCGTCATTTTCGTGATTTATGGTCGTTTAATGAGCTATTGCCCATAGTTTTGGGGTTCAACAGCGATTTGCATGGCCCGCAAGACCAACTACATGTTTGATATATATGACCAAAAACTAGTCGTTTTCACGATTTATGGCCGTTTGTTGAGCTATGGCCCACAAATTCGGGGTTCAATGGGGATTTGCTTGGCCCACAACATTCGGTATGTCTTTTAGAGTTATGAACAAAAACTCGTATTTTTGTGTTTTATGGCCGTTTTCATGAGTTATTCCCCACAGTTTTGGGGTTCCTTGATGATTTACAACGACCGTAGGGCCCGATACATGTTTGAGAGTGATGACCAAAAACTTGACTTTTTCGTGTCCTATGGCTGTTTTCATGGGCTATTTCCCACAACTTTGGGGTTTCAAGGGGATTTTCATGGCCCCTAAGACCCGATACATGTTTGAGAGTTCTGACCAAAAAGTTGTCATTTCCATGTTTTATGTCCGTTTTCATGAGCTATACCCCACAGTTTTGGTGTGCTAGGGGCTTTGCATGGCACGTAAGACCCGATACACGTTTGAGAGTTATGACTAAAAACGCGTCGTTTTTTGTTTCTGACGTTTTCATGAGTTATTGCCCATAGTTTCGGGGTTCAAGGGGGATTTACAACGATCATAAAACCCGGTATATATTTTAGGGTTATGACCAAAAACTAGTCGTTTTTGTGTTTTATGGTCGTTTTCATGAACTATTTTCTATAGTTTCGGAGTTCCAGGAGGATTTGCATGGCCCTTAAGACCCGATACATGTTTGGGGCATGATCAAAAACTCGTCATTTTCGTGATTTATGGCCGTTTAATTAGCTATTGCCCATAGTTTTGGGGTTCAACGGCGATTTGCATGGCCCGCAAGACCCACTACATGTTTGATAGATATGACCAAAAACTAGTCGTTTTCACGATTTATGGCTGTTTGTTGAGCTATGGCCCACAAATTCGGGGTTCTAGGGGGATTTGCTTGGCCCACAAGATTCGGTATGTCTTTTTGAGTTATGAACAAAAACTCGTATTTTTGTGTTTTATGGCCGTTTTTATGAGTTATTCCCCACATTCTTGGGGTTCCTTGATGATTTACAACGACCGTAGGGCCCGATACATGTTTGAGAGTAGTGACCAAAAACTTGACTTTTTCGTGTCCTATGGCTGTTTTCATGGGCTATTTCCCACAACCTTGGGGTTTCAAGGGGATTTTCATGGCCCCTAGGACCCGATACATGTTTGAGAGTTCTGACCAAAAAGTTGTCATTTCCATGTTTTATGTCCGTTTTCATGAGCTATACCCCACAGTTTTGGTGTGCTAGGGGCTTTGCATGGCACGTAAGACCCGATACACGTTTGAGAGTTATGACTAAAAACGCGTCGTTTTTTTGTTTTACGGCCGTTTTCATGAGTTATTGCCCATAGTTTCGAGGTTCAAGGAGGATTTACAACGATCATAAAACCCGGTATATATTTTAGGGTTATGACCAAAAACTAGTCGTTTTTGTGTTTTATGGTCGTTTTCATGAACTATTTTCTATAGTTTCGGAGTTCCAGGAGGATTTGCATGGCCCTTAAGACCCGATACATGTTTGGGGCATGATCAAAAACTCGTCATTTTCGTGATTTATGGCCGTTTAATGAGCTATTGCCCATAGTTTTGGGGTTCAACGGCGATTTGCATGGCATAAGACCCACTACATGTTTGATAGATATGACCAAAAACTAGTCGTTTCACGATTTATGGCGTTTGTTGAGCTATGGCCCACAAATTCGGGTTCTAGGGGATTTGCTTGGCCCACAAGTTTCGACATGTCTTTTAGAGTTATGAACAAAAACTCGTATTTTTGTGTTTTATGGCCATTTTCATGAGTTATTCCCCACAGTTTTGGGGTTCCTTGATGATTTACAACGACCGTAGGGCCCGATACATGTTTGAGAGTGATGACCAAAAACTTGACTTTTTCGTGACCTATGGCCGTTTTCATGGGCAATTTCCCACAACTTTGGGGTTTCAAGGGGATTTTCATGGCCCCTCAGACCCAATACATGTTTGAGAGTTCTGACCAAAAAGTTGTCATTTCCATGTTTTATGTCCGTTTTCATGAGCTATACCCCACAGTTTTGGTGTGCTAGGGGCTTTGCATGGCACGTAAGACCCGATACGTTTGAGTTATGACTAAAAAGCGTCGTTTTTTGTTTCTGACCGTTTTCATGAGTTATTGCCCATAGTTTCAGGGTTCAAGGGGGATTTACAACGATCATAAAACCCGGTATATATTTTAGGGTTATGACCAAAAACTAGTCATTTTGTGTTTTATGGTCGTTTTCATGAACTATTTTCTATAGTTTCGGAGTTCCAGGAGGATTTGCATGGCCCTTAAGACCCGATACATGTTTGGGGCATGATCAAAAACTCGTCATTTTCGTGATTTATGGCCGTTTAATGAGCTATTGCCCATAGTTTTGGGGTTCAATGACGATTTGCATGGCATAAGACCCACTACATGTTTGATAGATATGACCAAAAACTAGTCGTTTTCACGATTTATGGCCGTTTGTTGAGCTATGGCCCACAAATTCGGGTTCTAGGGGATTTGCTTGGCCCAAGATTCGGTATGTCTTTTAGAGTTATGAACAAAAATTCGTATTTTTGTGTTTTATGGCCGTTTTCATGAGTTATTCCCCACATTTTGGGGTTCCTTGATGATTTACAACCGTAGGGCCCGATACATGTTTGAGAGTGATGACCAAAAACTTGACTTTTTCGTGTCCTATGGCTGTTTTCATGGGCTATTTCCCACAACTTTGGGGTTTCAAGGGGATTTTCATGGCCCCTAAGACCCGATACATGTTTGAGAGTTCTGACCAAAAAGTTGTCATTTCCATGTTTTATGTCCGTTTTCATGAGCTATACCCCACAGTTTTTGGTGTGCTAGGGGCTTTGCATGGCACGTAAGACCCGATACGTTTGAGAGTTATGACTAAAAAGCGTCATTTTTTTGTTTCTGCCGTTTTCATGAGTTATTGCCCATAGTTTGGGGTTCAAGGGGATTTACAATGATCATAAAACCGGTATATATTTTAGAGTTATGACCAAAAACTAGTCGTTTTGTGTTTTATGGTCGTTTTCATGAACTATTTTCTATAGTTTGAGTTCGGGAGGATTTGCATGGCCCTTAAGACCCGATACATGTTTGGGGCATGATCAAAACTTCGTCATTTTCGTGATTTATGGCCGTTTAATGAGCTATTGCCCATAGTTTTGGGGTTCAGCGATTTGCATGGCCCATAAGACCCACTACATGTTTGAGAGATATGACCAAAAACTAGTCCTTTACAAGATTTATGTCCGTTTGTTGAGCTATGGCCCACAAATTCGAGGTTCTAGGGGGATTTGCTTGGCCCACAAGATTCGGTATGTCTTTTTGAGTTATGAACAAAAACTCGTATTTTTGTGTTTTATGGCCGTTTTCATGAGTTATTCCCCAAATTTTTGGGGTCCCTTGATGATTTACAACAACCGTAGGGCCTGATACATGTTTGAGAGTGATGACCAAAAACTTGACTTTTTCGTGTCCTATGGCTGTTTTCATGGGCTATTTCCCACAACTTTGGGGTTTCAAGGGGATTTTCATGGCCCCTAAGACCCGATACATGTTTGAGAGTTCTGACCAAAAAGTTGTCATTTCCATGTTTTATGTCCGTTTTCATGAGCTATACCCCACAGTTTTGGTGTGCTAGGGGCTTTGCATGGCACGTAAGACCCGATACACGTTTGAGAGTTATGACTAAAAACGCGTCATTTTTTGTTTTACGGCCGTTTTCATGAGTTATTGCCCATAGTTTCGGGGTTCAAGGGGGATTTACAACGATCATAAAACCCGGTATATATTTTAGAGTTATGACCAAAAACTAGTCGTTTTTGTGTTTTATGGTCGTTTTCATGAACTATTTTCTATAGTTTCGGAGTTCCAGGAGGATTTGCATGGCCCTTAAGACCCGATACATGTTTGGGGCATGATCAAAAACTCGTCATTTTCGTGATTTATGGCCGTTTAATGAGCTATTGCCCATAGTTTTGGGGTTCAACGGCGATTTGCATGGCCCGCAAGACCCACTACATGTTTGATAGATATGACCAAAAACTAGTCGTTTTCACGATTTATGGCCGTTTGTTGAGCTATGGCCCACAAATTCGGGGTTCTAGGGGGATTTGCTTGGCCCACAAGATTCGGTATGTCTTTTAGAGTTATGAACAAAAACTCGTATTTTTGTGTTTTATGGCCGTTTTCATGAGTTATTCCCCACATTTTTGGGGTTCCTTGATGATTTACAACGACCGTAGGGCCCGATACATGTTTGAGAGTGGTGACCAAAAACTTGACTTTTTCGTGTCCTATGGCTGTTTTCATGGGCTATTTCCCACAACCTTGGGGTTTCAAGGGGATTTTCATGGCCCCTAGGACCCGATACATGTTTGAGAGTTCTGACCAAAAAGTTGTCATTTCCATGTTTTATGTCCGTTTTCATGAGCTATACCCCACAGTTTTGGTGTGCTAGGGGCTTTGCATGGCACGTAAGACCCGATACACGTTTGAGAGTTATGACTAAAAACGCGTCATTTTTTTTGTTTTACGGCCGTTTTCATGAGTTATTGCCCATAGTTTCGGGGTTCAAGGGGGATTTACAACGATCATAAAACCCGGTATATATTTTAGAGTTATGACCAAAAACTAGTCGTTTTTGTGTTTTATGGTCGTTTTCATGAACTATTTTCTATAGTTTCGGAGTTCCAGGAGGATTTGCATGGCCCTTAAGACCCGATACATGTTTGGGGCATGATCAAAAACTCGTCATTTTCGTGATTTATGGCCGTTTAATGAGCTATTGCCCATAGTTTTGGGGTTCAACGGCGATTTGCATGGCCCGCAAGACCCACTACATGTTTGATAGATATGACCAAAAACTAGTCGTTGTCACGATTTATGGCCGTTTGTTGAGCTATGGCCCACAAATTCGGAGTTCTAGGGGGATTTGCTTGGCCCACAAGTTTCGATATGTCTTTTAGAGTTATGAACAAAAACTCGTATTTTTGTGTTTTATGGCCGTTTTCATGACTTATTACCCACATTTTGGGGTTCCTTGATGATTTACAACGACCGTAGGGCCCGATACATGTTTGAGAGTGGTGACCAAAAACTTGACTTTTTCGTGTCCTATGGCTGTTTTCATGGGCTATTTCCCACAACTTTGGGGTTTCAAGGGGATTTTCATGGCCCCTAGGACCCGATACATGTTTGAGAGTTCTGACCAAAAAGTTGTCATTTCCATGTTTTATGTCCGTTTTCATGAGCTATACCCCACAGTTTTGGTGTGCTAGGGGCTTTGCATGGCACGTAAGACCCGATACACGTTTGAGAGTTATGACTAAAAACGCGTCGTTTTTTTTGTTTTACGGCCGTTTTCATGAGTTATTGCCCATAGTTTCGGGGTTCAAGGGGGATTTACAACGATCATAAAACCCGGTATATATTTTAGGGTTATGACCAAAAACTAGTCATTTTGTGTTTTATGGTCGTTTTCATGAACTATTTTCTATAGTTTCGGAGTTCCAGGAGGATTTGCATGGCCCTTAAGACCCGATACATGTTTGGGGCATGATCAAAAACTCGTCATTTTCGTGATTTATGGCCGTTTAATGAGCTATTGCCCATAGTTTTGGGGTTCAACGGCGATTTGCATGGCATAAGACCAACTACATGTTTGATAGATATGACCAAAAACTAGTCGTCTTCATGATTTATGGCCGTTTGTTGAGCTATGGCCCACAAATTCGGGGTTCTAGGGGGATTTGCTTGGCCCACAAGATTCGGTATGTCTTTTAGAGTTATGAACAAAAACTCGTATTTTTGTGTTTTATGGCCGTTTTCATGAGTTATTCCCCACATTCTTGGGGTTCCTTGATGATTTACAACGACCGTAGGGCCCGATACATGTTTGAGAGTGATGACCAAAAACTTGACTTTTTCGTGTCCTATGGCTGTTTTCATGGGCTATTTCCCACAACTTTGGGGTTTCAAGGGGATTTTCATGGCCCCTAAGACCCGATACATGTTTGAGAGTTCTGACCAAAAAGTTGTCATTTCCATGTTTTATGTCCGTTTTCATGAGCTATACCCCACAGTTTTGGTGTGCTAGGGGCTTTGCATGGCACGTAAGACCCGATACACGTTTGAGAGTTATGACTAAAAACGCGTCATTTTTTTTGTTTTACGGCCGTTTTCATGAGTTATTGCCCATAGTTTCGGGGTTCAAGGGGGATTTACAACGATCATAAAACCCGGTATATATTTTAGGGTTATGACCAAAAACTAGTCGTTTTTGTGTTTTATGGTCGTTTTCATGAACTATTTTCTATAGTTTCGGAGTTCCAGGAGGATTTGCATGGCCCTTAAGACCCGATACATGTTTGGGGCATGATCAAAAACTCGTCATTTTCGTGATTTATGGCCGTTTAATGAGCTATTGCCCATAGTTTTGGGGTTCAACGGCGATTTGCATGGCCCGCAAGACCCACTACATGTTTGATAGATATGACCAAAAACTAGTCGTTTTCACGATTTATGGCCGTTTGTTGAGCTATGGCCCACAAATTCGGGGTTCTAGGGGGATTTGCTTGGCCCACAAGTTTCGATATGTCTTTTAGAGTTATGAACAAAAACTCGTATTTTTGTGTTTTATGGCCGTTTTCATGAGTTATTCCCCACATTTTTGGGGTTCCTTGATGATTTACAACGACCGTAGGGCCCGATACATGTTTGAGAGTGGTGACCAAAAACTTGACTTTTTCGTGTCCTATGGCTGTTTTCATGGGCTATTTCCCACAACTTTGGGGTTTCAAGGGGATTTTCATGGCCCCTAAGACCCGATACATGTTTGAGAGTTCTGACCAAAAAGTTGTCATTTCCATGTTTTATGTCCGTTTTCATGAGCTATACCCCACAGTTTTGGTGTGCTAGGGGCTTTGCATGGCACGTAAGACCCGATACACGTTTGAGAGTTATGACTAAAAACGCGTCATTTTTTTTGTTTTACGACCGTTTTCATGAGTTATTGCCCATAGTTTCGGGGTTCAAGGGGGATTTACAACGATCATAAAACCCGGTATATATTTTAGGGTTATGACCAAAAACTAGTCGTTTTTGTGTTTTATGGTCGTTTTCATGAACTATTTTCTATAGTTTCGGAGTTCCAGGAGGATTTGCATGGCCCTTAAGACCCGATACATGTTTGGGGCATGATCAAAAACTCGTCATTTTCGTGATTTATGGCCGTTTAATGAGCTATTGCCCATAGTTTTGGGGTTCAACGGTGATTTGCATGGCCCGCAAGACCCACTACATGTTTGATAGATATGACCAAAAACTAGTCGTTTTCACGATTTATGGCCGTTTGTTGAGCTATGGCCCACAAATTCGGGGTTCTAGGGGGATTTGCTTGGCCCAGAAGATTCGGTATGTATTTTTGAGTTATGAACAAAAACTCGTATTTTTGTGTTTTATGGCCGTTTTCATGAGTTATTCCCCACATTTTTGGGGTTCCTTGATGATTTACAACGACCGTAGGGCCCGATACATGTTTGAGAGTGATGACCAAAAACTTGACTTTTTCGTGTCCTATGGCCGTTTTCATGGGCTATTTCCCACAACTTTGGGGTTTCAAGGGAATTTTCATGGCCCCTAAGACCCGATACATGTTTGAGAGTTCTGACCAAAAAGTTGTCATTTCCATGTTTTATGTCCGTTTTCATGAGCTATACCCCACAGTTTTGGTGTGCTAGGGGCTTTGCATGGCACGTAAGACCCGATACACGTTTGAGAGTTATGACTAAAAACGCGTCGTTTTTTTGTTTTACGGTCGTTTTCATGAGTTATTGCCCATAGTTTCGGGGTTCAAGGGGGATTTACAACGATCATAAAACCCGGTATATATTTTAGAGTTATGACCAAAAACTAGTCGTTTTTGTGTTTTATGGTCGTTTTCATGAACTATTTTCTATAGTTTAGGAGTTACAGGAGGATTTGCATGGCCCTTAAGACCCGATACATGTTTGGGGCATGATCAAAAACTCGTCATTTTCGTGATTTATGGCCGTTTAATGAGCTATTGCCCATAGTTTTGGGGTTCAACGGCGATTTGCATGGCCCGCAAGACCCACTACATGTTTGATAGATATGACCAAAAACTAGTCGTTTTCACGATTTATGGCCGTTTGTTGAGCTATGGCCCACAAATTCGGGGTTCTAGGGGGATTTGCTTGGCCCACAAGATTCGGTATGTCTTTTAGAGTTATGAACAAAAACTCGTATTTTTGTGTTTTATGGCCGTTTTCATGAGTTATTCCCCACAGTTTTGGGGTTCCTTGATGATTTACAACGACCGTAGGGCCCGATACATGTTTGAGAGTGATGACCAAAAACTTGACTTTTTCGTGTCCTATGGCTGTTTTCATGGGCTATTTCCCACAACTTTGGGGTTTCAAGGGGATTTTCATGGCCCCTAAGACCCGATACATGTTTGAGAGTTCTGACCAAAAAGTTGTCATTTCCATGTTTTATGTCCGTTTTCATGAGCTATACCCCACAGTTTTGGTGTGCTAGGGGCTTTGCATGGCACGTAAGACCCGATACACGTTTGAGAGTTATGACTAAAAACGCGTCATTTTTTTGTTTTACGGCCGTTTTCATGAGTTATTGCCCATAGTTTCGGGGTTCAAGGGGGATTTACAACGATCATAAAACCCGGTATATATTTTAGGGTTATGACCAAAAACTAGTCGTTTTTTGTGTTTTATGGTCGTTTTCATGAACTATTTTCTATAGTTTCGGAGTTCCAGGAGGATTTGCATGGCCCTTAAGACCCGATACATGTTTGGGGCATGATCAAAAACTCGTCATTTTCGTGATTTATGGCCGTTTAATGAGCTATTGCCCATAGTTTTGGGGTTCAACGATGATTTGCATGGCCTAAGACCCACTACATGTTTGATAGATATGACCAAAAACTAGTCGTTTTCACGATTTATGGCCGTTTGTTGAGCTATGGCCCACAAATTCGGGGTTCTAGGGGGATTTGCTTGGCCCACAAGATTCGGTATGTCTTTTAGAGTTATGAACAAAAACTCGTATTTTTGTGTTTTATGGCCGTTTTCATGAGTTATTCCCCACATTTTTGGGGTTCCTTGATGATTTACAACGACCGTAGGGCCCGATACATGTTTGAGAGTGGTGACCAAAAACTTGACTTTTTCGTGTCCTATGGCTGTTTTCATGGGCTATTTCCCACAACTTTGGGGTTTCAAGGGGATTTTCATGGCCCCTAAGACCCGATACATGTTTGAGAGTTCTGACCAAAAAGTTGTCATTTCCATGTTTTATGTCCGTTTTCATGAGCTATACCCCACAGTTTTGGTGTGCTAGGGGCTTTGCATGGCACGTAAGACCCGATACACGTTTGAGAGTTATGACTAAAAACGCGTCATTTTTTTGTTTTACGGCCGTTTTCATGAGTTATTGCCCATAGTTTCGGGGTTCAAGGGGGATTTACAACGATCATAAAACCCGGTATATATTTTAGAGTTATGACCAAAAACTAGTCGTTTTTGTGTTTTATGGTCGTTTTCATGAACTATTTTCTATAGTTTCGGAGTTCCAGGAGGATTTGCATGGCCCTTAAGACCCGATACATGTTTGGGGCATGATCAAAAACTCGTCATTTTCGTGATTTATGGCCGTTTAATGAGCTATTGCCCATAGTTTTGGGGTTCAACGGTGATTTGCATGGCCCGCAAGACCCACTACATGTTTGATAGATATGACCAAAAACTAGTCGTTTTCACGATTTATGGCCGTTTGTTGAGCTATGGCCCACAAATTCGGGGTTCTAGGGGGATTTGCTTGGCCCACAAGAATCGGTATGTCTTTTAGAGTTATGAACAAAAACTCGTATTTTTGTGTTTTATGGCCGTTTTCATGAGTTATTCCCCACAGTTTTGGGGTTCCTTGATGATTTACAACGACCGTAGGGCCCGATACATGTTTGAGAGTGATGACCAAAAACTTGACTTTTTCGTGTCCTATGGCTGTTTTCATGGGCTATTTCCCACAACTTTGGGGTTTCAAGGGGATTTTCATGGCCCCTAAGACCCGATACATGTTTGAGAGTTCTGACCAAAAAGTTGTCATTTCCATGTTTTATGTCCGTTTTCATGAGCTATACCCCACAGTTTTGGTGTGCTAGGGGCTTTGCATGGCACGTAAGACCCGATACACGTTTGAGAGTTATGACTAAAAACGCGTCGTTTTTTTTGTTTTACGGCCGTTTTCATGAGTTATTGCCCATAATTTCGGGGTTCAAGGGGGATTCACAACGATCATAAAACCCGGTATATATTTTAGAGTTATGACCGAAAACTAGTCGTTTTTGTGTTTTATGGTCGTTTTCATGAACTATTTTTTATAGTTTCGGTGTTACAGGAGGATTTGCATGGCCCTTCAGACCCGATACATGTTTGGGGCATGATCAAAACTTCGTCATTTTCGTGATTTATGGCGTTTAATGAGCTATTGCCCATAGTTTTGGGGTTCAACGGCGATTTGCATGGCCATAAGACCCACTACATGTTTGATAGATATGACCAAAAACTAGTCGTTTTCACGATTTATGGCCGTTTGTTGAGCTATGGCCCACAAATTCGGGGTTCTAGGGGGATTTGCTTGGCCCACAAGAATCGGTATGTCTTTTAGAGTTATGAACAAAAACTCGTATTTTTGTGTTTTATGGCCGTTTTCATGTGTTATTCCCACATTCTTGGGGTTCCTTGATGATTTACAACGACCGTAGGGTCCGATACATGTTTGAGAGTGATGACCAAAACTTGACTTTTTCGTGTCCTATGGCTGTTTTCATGGGCTATTTCCCACAACTTTGGGGTTTCAAGGGATTTTCATGGCCCCTAAGACCCGATACATGTTTGAGAGTTCGACCAAAAGTTGTCATTTCCATGTTTTATGTCCGTTTTCATGAGCTATACCCACAGTTTTGGTGTGCTAGGGGCTTTGCATGGCACGTAAGACCCGATACACGTTTGAGAGTTATGACTAAAAAGCGTCATTTTTTTGTTTCTGCGTTTTCATGAGTTATTGCCCATAGTTTCGGGTTCAAGGGGATTTACAACGATCATAAAACCGGTATATATTTTATAGTTATTACCAAAACTAGTCTTTTTTGTGTTTTATGGTCGTTTTCATGAACTATTTTCTATAGTTTCGGAGTTCCAGGAGGATTTGCATGGCCCTTAAGACCCGATACATGTTTGGGGCATGATCAAAAACTCGTCATTTTCGTGATTTATGGCCGTTTAATGAGCTATTGCCCATAGTTTTGGGGTTCAACAACGATTTGCATGGCATAAGACCCACTACATGTTTGATAGATATGACCAAAAACTAGTCGTTTTCACGATTTATGGCCGTTTGTTGAGCTATGGCCCACAAATTCGGGGTTCTAGGGGGATTTGCTTGGCCCACAAGTTTCGATATGTCTTTTAGAGTTATGAACAAAAACTCGTATTTTTGTGTTTTATGGCCGTTTTCATGAGTTATTCCCCACAGTTTTGGGGTTCCTTGATGATTTACAACGACCGTAGGGCCCGATACATGTTTGAGAGTGATGACCAAAAACTTGACTTTTTCGTGTCCTATGGCCGTTTTCATGGGCTATTTCCCACAACTTTGGGGTTTCAAGGGGATTTTCATGGCCCCTAAGACCCGATACATGTTTGAGAGTTCTGACCAAAAAGTTGTCATTTCCATGTTTTATGTCCGTTTTCATGAGCTATACCCCACAGTTTTGGTGTGCTAGGGGCTTTGCATGGCACGTAAGACCCGATACACGTTTGAGAGTTATGACTAAAAACGCGTCATTTTTTTTGTTTTACGGCCGTTTTCATGAGTTATTGCCCATAGTTTCGGGGTTCAAGGGGGATTTACAACGATCATAAAACCCGGTATATATTTTAGAGTTATGACCAAAAACTAGTCTTTTTTGTGTTTTATGGTCGTTTTCATGAACTATTTTCTATAGTTTGAGTTCGGGAGGATTTGCATGGCCCTTAAGACCCGATACATGTTTGGGGCATGATCAAAAACTCGTCATTTTCGTGATTTATGGCCGTTTAATTAGCTATTGCCCATAGTTTTGGGGTTCAACGGCGATTTGCATGGCCCGCAAGACCCACTACATGTTTGATAGATATGACCAAAAACTAGTCGTTTTCACGATTTATGGCCGTTTGTTGAGCTATGGCCCACAAATTCGGAGTTCTAGGGGGATTTGCTTGGCCCACAAGTTTCGATATGTCTTTTAGAGTTATGAACAAAAACTCGTATTTTTGTGTTTTATGGCCGTTTTTATGAGTTATTCGCCACATTCTTGGGGTTCCTTGATGATTTACAACGACCGTAGGGCCCGATACATGTTTGAGAGTAGTGACCAAAAACTTGACTTTTTCGTGTCCTATGGCTGTTTTCATGGGCTATTTCCCACAACCTTGGGGTTTCAAGGGGATTTTCATGGCCCCTAGGACCCGATACATGTTTGAGAGTTCTGACCAAAAAGTTGTCATTTCCATGTTTTATGTCCGTTTTCATGAGCTATACCCCACAGTTTTGGTGTGCTAGGGGCTTTGCATGGCACGTAAGACCCGATACACGTTTGAGAGTTATGACTAAAAACGCGTCGTTTTTTTGTTTTACGGCCGTTTTCATGAGTTATTGCCCATAGTTTCGGGGTTCAAGGGGGATTTACAACGATCATAAAACCCGGTATATATTTTAGAGTTATGACCAAAAACTAGTCGTTTTTGTGTTTTATGGTCGTTTTCATGAACTATTTTCTATAGTTTCGGAGTTCCAGGAGGATTTGCATGGCCCTTAAGACCCGATACATGTTTGGGGCATGATCAAAAACTCGTCATTTTCGTGATTTATGGCCGTTTAATGAGCTATTGCCCATAGTTTTGGGGTTCAACGGCGATTTGCATGGCCCGCAAGACCCACTACATGTTTGATAGATATGACCAAAAACTAGTCGTTTTCACGATTTATGGCCGTTTGTTGAGCTATGGCCCACAAATTCGGAGTTCTAGGGGGATTTGCTTGGCCCACAAGTTTCGATATGTCTTTTAGAGTTATGAACAAAAACTCGTATTTTTGTGTTTTATGGCCGTTTTCATGAGTTATTCCCCACATTTTTGGGGTTCCTTGATGATTTACAACCAGTAGGCCGATACATGCTTGAGAGTGGTGACCAAAAACTTGACTTTTTCGTGTCCTATGGCTGTTTTCATGGGCTATTTCCCACAACCTTGGGGTTTCAACGGGATTTTCATGGCCCCTAGGACCCGATACATGTTTGAGAGTTCTGACCAAAAAGTTGTCATTTCCATGTTTTATGTCCGTTTTCATGAGCTATACCCCACAGTTTTGGTGTGCTAGGGGCTTTGCATGGCACGTAAGACCCGATACACGTTTGAGAGTTATGACTAAAAACGCGTCGTTTTTTTGTTTTACGGCCGTTTTCATGAGTTATTGCCCATAGTTTCGGGGTTCAAGGGGGATTTACAACGATCATAAAACCCGGTATATATTTTAGAGTTATGACCAAAAACTAGTCGTTTTTGTGTTTTATGGTCGTTTTCATGAACTATTTTCTATAGTTTCGGAGTTCCAGGAGGATTTGCATGGCCCTTAAGACCCGATACATGTTTGGGGCATGATCAAAAACTAGTCATTTTCGTGATTTATGGCCGTTTAATGAGGTATTGCCCATAGTTTTGGGGTTCAACAGCGATTTGCATGGCCCGCAAGACCAACTACATGTTTGATAGATATGACCAAAAACTAGTCGTCTTCACGATTTATGGCCGTTTGTTGAGCTATGGCCCACAAATTCGGGTTTCTAGGGGGATTTGCTTGGCCGACAAGATTCGGTATGTCTTTTAGAGTTATGAACAAAAACTCATATTTTTGTGTTTTATGGCCGTTTTCATGAGTTATTCCCCACATTCTTGGGGTTCCTTGATGATTTACAACGACCGTAGGGCCCGATACATGTTTGAGAGTGATGACCAAAAACTTGACTTTTTCGTGTCCTATGGCTGTTTTCATGGGCTATTTCCCACAACCTTGGGGTTTCAAGGTGATTTTCATGGCCCCTAGGACCCGATACATGTTTGAGAGTTCTGACCAAAAAGTTGTCATTTCCATGTTTTATGTCCGTTTTCATGAGCTATACCCCACAGTTTTGGTGTGCTAGGGGCTTTGCATGGCACGTAAGACCCGATACACGTTTGAGAGTTATGACTAAAAACGCGTCGTTTTTTGTTTTACGGTCGTTTTCATGAGTTATTGCCCATAGTTTCGGGGTTCAAGGGGGATTTACAACGATCATAAAACCCGGTATATATTTTAGAGTTATGACCAAAAACTAGTCGTTTTTGTGTTTTATGGTCGTTTTCATGAACTATTTTCTATAGTTTCGGAGTTCCAGGAGGATTTGCATGGCCCTTAAGACCCGATACATGTTTGGGGCATGATCAAAAACTCGTCATTTTCGTGATTTATGGCCGTTTAATGAGCTATTGCCCATAGTTTTGGGGTTCAACGGCGATTTGCATGGCCCGCAAGACCCACTACATGTTTGATAGATATGACCAAAAACTAGTCGTTTTCACGATTTATGGCCGTTTGTTGAGCTATGGCCCACAAATTCGGGGTTCTAGGGGGATTTGCTTGGCCCACAAGTTTCGATATGTCTTTTAGAGTTATGAACAAAAACTCGTATTTTTGTGTTTTATGGCCGTTTTCATGAGTTATTCCCCACAGTTTTGGGGTTCCTTGATGATTTACAATGACCGTAGGGCCCGATACATGTTTTAGAGTGATGACCAAAAGCTTGACTTTTTCGTGCCCTATGGCTGTTTTCATGGGCTATTTCCCACAACCTTGGGGTTTCAAGGTGATTTTCATGGCCCCTAGGACCCGATACATGTTTGAGAGTTCTGACCAAAAAGTTGTCATTTCCATGTTTTATGTCCGTTTTCATGAGCTATACCCCACAGTTTTGGTGTGCTAGGGGCTTTGCATGGCACGTAAGACCCGATACACGTTTGAGAGTTATGACTAAAAACGCGTCGTTTTTTTTGTTTTACGGTCGTTTTCATGAGTTATTGCCCATAGTTTCGGGGTTCAAGGGGGATTTACAACGATCATAAAACCCGGTATATATTTTAGAGTTATGACCAAAAACTAGTCGTTTTTGTGTTTTATGGTCGTTTTCATGAACTATTTTCTATAGTTTCGGAGTTCCAGGAGGATTTGCATGGCCCTTAAGACCCGATACATGTTTGGGGCATGATCAAAAACTCGTCATTTTCGTGATTTATGGCCGTTTAATGAGCTATTGCCCATAGTTTTGGGGTTCAACGGCGATTTGCATGGCCCGCAAGACCCACTACATGTTTGATAGATATGACCAAAACTAGTCGTTTTCACGATTTATGGCCGTTTGTTGAGCTATGGCCCACAAATTCGGGGTTCTAGGGGGATTTGCTTGGCCCACAAGTGTCGATATGTCTGTTAGAGTTATGAACAAAAACTCGTATTTTTGTGTTTTATGGCCGTTTTCATGAGTTATTCCCCACAGTTTTGGGGTTCCTTGATGATTTACAACGACCGTAGGGCCCGATACATGTTTGAGAGTGATGACCAAAAACTTGACTTTTTCGTGTCCTATGGCTGTTTTCATGGGCTATTTCCCACAACCTTGGGGTTTCAACGGGATTTTCATGGCCCCTAGGACCCGATACATGTTTGAGAGTTCTGACCAAAAAGTTGTCATTTCCATGTTTTATGTCCGTTTTCATGAGCTATACCCCACAGTTTTGGTGTGCTAGGGGATTTGCATGGCACGAAAGACCCAATACAAGTTTGAGAGATATGACTAAAAACGCAGCGTTTTTTTGTTTCGGCCGTTTTCATGAGTTATTGCCCATAGTTTCGGGTTCAAGGGGATTTACAACGATCATAAAACCGGGATATATTTTAGAGTTATGACCAAAAACTAGTCGTGTTTTTGTTTTATTGCCGTTTTAATGAACTATTTTCTATAGTTTGAGTTCGGGAGGATTTGCATGGCCCTTAAGACCCGATACATGTTTGGGGCATGATCAAAAACTCGTCATTTTCGTGATTTATGGCCGTTTAATGAGCTATTGCCCATAGTTTTGGGGTTCAACGGCGATTTGCATGGCCCGCAAGACCCACTACATGTTTGATAGATATGACCAAAAACTAGTCGTTTTCACGATTTATGGCCGTTTGTTGAGCTATGGCCCACAAATTCGGGGTTCTAGGGGGATTTGCTTGGCCTAGAAGATTCGGTATGTATTTTTGAGTTATGAACAAAAACTCGTATTTTTGTGTTTTATGGCCGTTTTCATGAGTTATTCCCCACATTTTTGGGGTTCCTTGATGATTTACAACGACCGTAGGGCCCGATACATGTTTGAGAGTGGTGACCAAAAACTTGACTTTTTCGTGTCCTATGGCTGTTTTCATGGGCTATTTCCCACAACCTTGGGGTTTCAAGGGGATTTTCATGGCCCCTAGGACCCGATACATGTTTGAGAGTTCTGACCAAAAAGTTGTCATTTCCATGTTTTATGTCCGTTTTCATGAGCTATACCCCATAGTTTTGGTGTGCTAGGGGCTTTGCATGGCACGTAAGACCCGATACACGTTTGAGAGTTATGACTAAAAACGCGTCGTTTTTTTGTTTTACGGCCGTTTTCATGAGTTATTGCCCATAGTTTCGGGGTTCAAGGGGGATTTACAACGATCATAAAACCCGGTATATATTTTAGAGTTATGACCAAAAACTAGTCGTTTTTGTGTTTTATGGTCGTTTTCATGAACTATTTTCTATAGTTTCGGAGTTCCAGGAGGATTTGCATGGCCCTTAAGACCCGATACATGTTTGGGGCATGATCAAAAACTCGTCATTTTCGTGATTTATGGCCGTTTAATGAGCTATTGCCCATAGTTTTGGGGTTCAACGGCGATTTGCATGGCCCGCAAGACCCACTACATGTTTGATAGATATGACCAAAAACTAGTCGTTTTCACGATTTATGGCCGTTTGTTGAGCTATGGCCCACAAATTCGGGGTTCTAGGGGGATTTGCTTGGCCCACAAGATTTGGTATGTCTTTTAGAGTTATGAACAAAAATTCGTATTTTTGTGTTTTATGGCCGTTTTCCTGAGTTATTCCCCACATTCTTGGGGTTCCTTGATGATTTACAACGACCGTAGGGCCCGATACATGTTTGAGAGTGATGACCAAAAACTTGACTTTTTCGTGTCCTATGGCCGTTTTCATGGGCTATTTCCCACAACCTTGGGGTTTCAAGGGGATTTTCATGGCCCCTAGGACCCGATACATGTTTGAGAGTTCTGACCAAAAAGTTGTCATTTCCATGTTTTATGTCCGTTTTCATGAGCTATACCCCACAGTTTTGGTGTGCTAGGGGCTTTGCATGGCACGTAAGACCCGATACACGTTTGAGAGTTATGACTAAAAACGCGTTGTTTTTTGTTTTTCGGCCGTTTTCATGAGTTATTGCCCATAGTTTCGGGGTTCAAGGGGGATTTACAACGATCATAAAACCCGGTATATATTTTAGAGTTATGACCAAAAACTAGTCGTTTTTGTGTTTTATGGTCGTTTTCATGAACTATTTTCTATAGTTTCGGAGTTCCAGGAGGATTTGCATGGCCCTTAAGACCCGATACATGTTTGGGGCATGATCAAAAACTCGTCATTTTCGTGATTTATGGCAGTTTAATGAGCTATTGCCCATAGTTTTGTGGTTCAACGGCGATTTGCATGGACCGAAATACACACTACATGTTTGATAGATATGACCAAAAACTAGTCGTTTTCACGATTTATGGCCGTTTGTTGAGCTATGGCCCACAAATTCGGGGTTCTAGGGGGATTTGCTTGGCCCACAAGTTTCGATATGTCTTTTAGAGTTATGAACAAAAACTCGTATTTTTGTGTTTTATGGCCATTTTCATGAGTTATTCCCCACAGTTTTGGCGTTCCTTGATGATTTACAACGACCGTAGGGCCCGATACATGTTTGAGAGTGATGACCAAAAACTTGACTTTTTCGTGTCCTATGGCTGTTTTCATGGGCTATTTCCCACAACCTTGGGGTTTCAAGGGGATTTTCATGGCCCCTAGGACCCGATACATGTTTGAGAGTTCTGACCAAAAAGTTGTCATTTCCATGTTTTATGTCCGTTTTCATGAGCTATACCCCACAGTTTTGGTGTGCTAGGGGCTTTGCATGGCACGTAAGACCCGATACACGTTTGAGAGTTATGACTAAAAACGCGTCGTTTTTTTGTTTTACGGCCGTTTTCATGAGTTATTGCCCATAGTTTCGGGGTTCAAGGGGGATTTACAACGATCATAAAACCCGGTATATATTTTAGAGTTATGACCAAAAACTAGTCGTTTTTGTGTTTTATGGTCGTTTTCATGAACTATTTTCTATAGTTTCGGAGTTCCAGGAGGATTTGCATGGCCCTTAAGACCCGATACATGTTTGGGGCATGATCAAAAACTCATCATTTTCGTGATTTATGGCCGTTTAATGAGCTATTGCCCATAGTTTTGGGGTTCAACGGTGATTTGCATGGCCCGCAAGACCCACTACATGTTTGATAGATATGACCAAAAACTAGTCGTTTTCACGATTTATGGCCGTTTGTTGAGCTATGGCCCACAAATTCGGGGTTCTAGGGGGATTTGCTTGGCCCACAAGTTTCGATATGTCTTTTAGAGTTATGAACAAAAACTCGTATTTTTGTGTTTTATGGCCGTTTTTATGAGTTATTCCCCACATTCTTGGGGTTCCTTGATGATTTACAACGACCGTAGGGCCCGATACATGTTTGAGAGTGATGACCAAAAACTTGACTTTTTCGTGTCCTATGGCCGTTTTCATGGGCTATTTCCCACAACTTTGGGGTTTCAAGGGGATTTTCATGGCCCCTAGGACCCGATACATGTTTGAGAGTTCGACCAAAAGTTGTCATTTCCATGTTTTATGTCCGTTTTCATGAGCTATACCCCACAGTTTTGGTGTGCTAGGGCTTTGCATGGCACGTAAGACCCGATACGTTTGAGAGTTATGACTAAAACGCAGCTTTTTTTGTTTTACGGTCGTTTTCATGAGTTATTGCCCATAGTTTCGGGTTCAAGGGGATTTACAACGATCATAAAACCGGTATATATTTTAGAGTTATGACCAAAAACTAGTCGTTTTTGTGTTTTATGGTCGTTTTCATGAACTATTTTCTATAGTTTCGGAGTTCCAGGAGGATTTGCATGGCCCTTAAGACCCGATACATGTTTGGGGCATGATCAAAAACTCGTCATTTTCGTGATTTATGGCCGTTTAATGAGCTATTGCCCATAGTTTTGGGGTTCAACAGCGATTTGCATGGCCCATAAGACCCACTACATGTTTGATAGATATGACCAAAAACTAGTCGTTGTCACGATTTATGGCCGTTTGTTGAGCTATGGCCCACAAATTCGGAGTTCTAGGGGGATTTGATTGGCCCACAAGTTTCGATATGTCTTTTAGAGTTATGAACAAAAACTTCGTATTTTTGTGTTTTATGGCGTTTTCATGAGTTATTCTCCACAGTTTTGGGGTTCCTTGATGATTTACAACGACCGTAGGGCCCGATACATGTTTGAGAGTGATGACCAAAAACTTGACTTTTTCGTGTCCTATGGCCGTTTTCATGGGCTATTTCCCACAACTTTGGGGTTTCAAGGGAATTTTCATGGCCCCTAAGACCCGATACATGTTTGAGAGTACAGACCAAAAGGTTGTCATTTCCATGTTTTATGTCCGTTTTCATGAGCTATACCCCACAGTTTTGGTGTGCTAGGGGCTTTGCATGGCACGTAAGACCCGGTACACGTTTGAGAGTTATGACTAAAAACACGTCGTTTTTTTTGTTCTGCGTTTTCATGAGTTATTGCCCATAGTTTCGGGTTCAAGGGGATTTACAACGATCATAAAACCGGTATATATTTTAGAGTTACGACCAAAAACTAGTCGTTTTTGTGTTTTATGGTCGTTTTAATGAAAAATTTTATATAGTTTTTGAGTTACAGGAGGATTTGCATGGCCCTTAAGACCCGATACATGTTTGGGGCATGATCAAAAATTCGTCATTTTTGTGATTTATGGCCGTTTAATTAGCTATTGCCCATAGTTTTGGGGTTCAACGTGATTTGCATGGCCCGCAAGACCCACTACATGTTTGATAGATATGACCAAAAACTAGTCTTTTCACGATTTATGGCCGTTTGTTGAGCTATGGCCCACAAATTCGGAGTTCTAGGGGGATTTGCTTGGCCCACAAGTTTCAATATGTCTTTTAGAGTTATGAACAAAAACTCGTATTTTTGTGTTTTATGGCCGTTTTCATGAGTTATTCCCCACATTTTTGGGGTTCCTTGATGATTTACAACCAATAGAGGGGCCCGATACATGTTTGAGAGTGATGACCAAAAACTTGACTTTTTCGTGTCCTATGGCTGTTTTCATGGGCTATTTCCCACAACCTTGGGGTTTCAAGGTGATTTTCATGGCCCCTAGGACCCGATACATGTTTGAGAGTTCTGACCAAAAAGTTGTCATTTCCATGTTTTATGTCCGTTTTCATGAGCTATACCCC
The DNA here is from genome assembly GCA_023614405.1 of Avena insularis. Lineage (NCBI taxonomy): Eukaryota > Viridiplantae > Streptophyta > Magnoliopsida > Poales > Poaceae > Avena > Avena insularis. The sequence continues at coordinate 519,431,224 of CM042688.1, read as the reverse complement.
ACAGTTTTGGTGTGCTAGGGGCTTTGCATGGCACGTAAGACCCGATGCACGTTTGAGAGTTATGACTAAAAACGCGTCGTTTTTTTGTTTTACGGCCGTTTTCATGAGTTATTGCCCATAGTTTCGGGGTTCAAGGAGGATTTACAACGATCATAAAACCCGGTATATATTTTAGAGTTATGACCAAAAACTAGTCGTTTTTGTGTTTTATGGTCGTTTTCATGAACTATTTTAAATATTTTCGGAGTTACAGGAGGATTTGCATGGCCCTTAAGACCCGATACAAGTTTTGGGCATGATCAAAACTTCGTCATTTTCGTGATTTATGGCGTTTAATGAGCTATTGCCCATAGTTTTGTGGGTTCAACGGCGATTTGCATGGCATAAGACCCACTACATGTTTGATAGATATGACCAAAAACTAGTCGTTTTCACGATTTATGGCTGTTTGTTGAGCTATGGCCCACAAATTCGGGGTTCTAGGGGGATTTGCTTGGCCCACAAGATTCGGTATGTCTTTTTGAGTTATGAACAAAAACTCGTATTTTTGTGTTTTATGGCCGTTTTTATGAGTTATTCCCCACATTCTTGGGGTTCCTTGATGATTTACAACGACCAGAGGGGTCCGATACATGTTTGAGAGTGATGACCAAAAACTTGACTTTTTCGTGTCCTATGGCTGTTTTCATGGGCTATTTCCCACAACCTTGGGGTTTCAAGGTGATTTTCATGGCCCCTAGGACCCGATACATGTTTGAGAGTTCTGACCAAAAAGTTGTCATTTCCATGTTTTATGTCCGTTTTCATGAGCTATACCCCACAGTTTTGGTGTGCTAGGGTCTTTGCATGGCACGTAAGACCCGATACCGTTTGAGAGTTATGACTAAAAAGCGTCGTTTTTTTTTTTTGTCGCTTTTCATGAGTTATTGCCCATAGTTTCGGGGTTCAAGGGGGATTTACAACGATCATAAAACCCGGTATATATTTTAGAGTTATGACCAAAAACTAGTCGTTTTTGTGTTTTATGGTCGTTTTCATGAACTATTTTCTATAGTTTCGGAGTTCCAGGAGGATTTGCATGGCCCTTAAGACCCGATACATGTTTGGGGCATGATCAAAAACTCGTCATTTTCGTGATTTATGGCAGTTTAATTAGCTATTGCCCATAGTTTTGTGGTTCAACGACGATTTGCATGCCCCGCAAGACCCACTACATGTTTGATAGATATGACCAAAAACTAGTCGTTTTCACGATTTATGGCCGTTTGTTGAGCTATGGCCCACAAATTCGGGGTTCTAGGGGGATTTGCTTGGCCCACAAGTTTCGATATGTCTTTTAGAGTTATGAACAAAAACTCGTATTTTTGTGTTTTATGGCCGTTTTCATGAGTTATTCCCCACATTTTTGGGGTTCCTTGATGATTTACAACGACCGTAGGGCCCGATACATGTTTGAGAGTGGTGACCAAAAACTTGACTTTTTCGTGTCCTATGGCTGTTTTCATGGGCTATTTCCCACAACCTTGGGGTTTCAAGGGGATTTTCATGGCCCCTAGGACCCGATACATGTTTGAGAGTTCTGACCAAAAAGTTGTCATTTCCATGTTTTATGTCCGTTTTCATGAGCTATACCCCACAGTTTTGGTGTGCTAGGGGCTTTGCATGGCACGTAAGACCCGATACACGTTTGAGAGTTATGACTAAAAACGCGTCGTTTTTTTGTTTTACGGTCGTTTTCATGAGTTATTGCCCATAGTTTCGGGGTTCAAGGGGGATTTACAATGATCATAAAACCCGGTATATATTTTAGAGTTATGACCAAAAACTAGTCGTTTTTGTGTTTTATGGTCGTTTTCATGAACTATTTTCTATAGTTTCGGAGTTCCAGGAGGATTTGCATGGCCCTTAAGACCCGATACATGTTTGGGGCATGATCAAAAACTCGTCATTTTCGTGATTTATGGCCGTTTAATGATCTATTGCCCATAGTTTTGGGGTTCAACGACGATTTGCATGGCCCGCAAGACCCACTACATGTTTGATAGATATGACCAAAAACTAGTCGTTTTCACGATTTATGGCCGTTTGTTGAGCTATGGCCCACAAATTCGGGGTTCTAGGGGGATTTGCTTGGCCCACAAGTTTCGATATGTCTTTTAGAGTTATGAACAAAACTTCGATTTTTTGTGTTTTATGGCCGTTTTCATGAGTTATTCCCACAGTTTGGGGTTCCTTGATGATTTACAACGACCGTAGGGCCCGATACATGTTTGAGAGTGATGACCAAAAACTTGACTTTTTCGTGTCCTATGGCCGTTTTCATGGGCTATTTCCCACAACTTTGGGGTTTCAAGGGGATTTTCATGGCCCCTAAGAACCGATACATGTTTGAGAGTTCTGACCAAAAAGTTGTCATTTCCATGTTTTATGTCCATTTTCATGAGCTATGCCCCACAGTTTTGGTGTGCTAGGGGCTTTGCATGGCCCGTAAGACCCGATACACGTTTGAGAGTTATGACTAAAACGCAGCTTTTTTTTTGTTTTACTGCGTTTTCATGAGTTATTGCCCATAGTTTCGGGTTCAAGGGGATTTACAACGATCATAAAACCCGGTATATATTTAGAGTTATGACCAAAACTAGTCGTTTTTGTGTGTTTTATGGTCGTTTTCATGAACTATTTTCTATAGTTTCGGAGTTCCAGGAGGATTTGCATGGCCCTTAAGACCCGATACATGTTTGGGGCATGATCAAAAACTCGTCATTTTCGTGATTTATGGCCGTTTAATTAGCTATTGCCCATAGTTTTGGGGTTCAACGGCGATTTGCATGGCATAAGACCCACTACATGTTTGATAGATATGACCAAAAACTAGTCTTTTCACGATTTATGGCCGTTTGTTGAGCTATGGCCCACAAATTCGGAGTTCTAGGGGGATTTGCTTGGCCCACAAGTTTCGATATGTCTTTTAGAGTTATGAACAAAAACTCGTATTTTTGTGTTTTATGGCCGTTTTCATGAGTTATTCCCCACATTTTTGGGGTTCCTTGATGATTTACAACGACCGTAGGGCCCGATACATGTTTGAGAGTGGTGACCAAAAACTTGACTTTTTCGTGTCCTATGGCTGTTTTCATGGGCTATTTCCCACAACCTTGGGGTTTCAACGGGATTTTCATGGCCCCTAGGACCCGATACATGTTTGAGAGTTCTGACCAAAAAGTTGTCATTTCCATGTTTTATGTCCGTTTTCATGAGCTATACCCCACAGTTTTGGTGTGCTAGGGGCTTTGCATGGCACGTAAGACCCGATACACGTTTGAGAGTTATGACTAAAAACGCGTCGTTTTTTTGTTTTACGGCCGTTTTCATGAGTTATTGCCCATAGTTTCGGGGTTCAAGGGGGATTTACAACGATCATAAAACCCGGTATATATTTTAGAGTTATGACCAAAAACTAGTCGTTTTTGTGTTTTATGGTCGTTTTCATGAACTATTTTCTATAGTTTCGGAGTTCCAGGAGGATTTGCATGGCCCTTAAGACCCGATACATGTTTGGGGCATGATCAAAAACTCGTCATTTTCGTGATTTATGGCAGTTTAATGAGCTATTGCCCATAGTTTTGTGGTTCAACGGCGATTTGCATGGCCCGCAAGACCCACTACATGTTTGATAGATATGACCAAAAACTAGTCGTTTTCACGATTTATGGCCGTTTGTTGAGCTATGGCCCACAAATTCGGGGTTCTAGGGGGATTTGCTTGGCCCACAAGTTTCGATATGTCTTTTAGAGTTATGAACAAAAACTCGTATTTTTGTGTTTTATGGCCATTTTCATGAGTTATTCCCCACATTTTTGGGGTTCCTTGATGATTTACAACGACCGTAGGGCCCGATACATGTTTGAGAGTGGTGACCAAAAACTTGACTTTTTCGTGTCCTATGGCTGTTTTCATGGGCTATTTCCCATAACATTGGGGTTTCAAGGTGATTTTCATGGCCCCTAGGACCCGATACATGTTTGAGAGTTCTGGCCAAAAAGTTGTCATTTCCATGTTTTATGTCCGTTTTCATGAGCTATACCCCACAGTTTTGGTGTGCTAGGGGCTTTGCATGGCACGTAAGACCCGATACACGTTTGAGAGTTATGACTAAAAACGCGTCGTTTTTTTGTTTTACGGTCGTTTTCATGAGTTATTGCCCATAGTTTCGGGGTTCAAGGGGGATTTACAACGATCATAAAACCCGGTATATATTTTAGAGTTATGACCAAAAACTAGTCGTTTTTGTGTTTTATGGTCGTTTTCATGAACTATTTTCTATAGTTTCGGAGTTCCAGGAGGATTTGCATGGCCCTTAAGACCCGATACATGTTTGGGGCATGATCAAAAACTCGTCATTTTCGTGATTTATGGCAGTTTAATGAGCTATTGCCCATAGTTTTGTGGTTCAACGGCGATTTGCATGGCCCGCAAGACCCACTACATGTTTGATAGATATGACCAAAAACTAGTCGTTTTCACGATTTATGGCCGTTTGTTGAGCTATGGCCCACAAATTCGGGGTTCTAGGGGGATTTGCTTGGCCCACAAGTTTCGATATGTCTTTTAGAGTTATGAACAAAAACTCGTATTTTTGTGTTTTATGGCCATTTTCATGAGTTATTCCCCACAGTTTTGGCGTTCCTTGATGATTTACAACGACCGTAGGGCCCGATACATGTTTGAGAGTGATGACCAAAAACTTGACTTTTTCGTGTCCTATGGCTGTTTTCATGGGCTATTTCCCACAACCTTGGGGTTTCAAGGGGATTTTCATGGCCCCTAGGACCCGATACATGTTTGAGAGTTCTGACCAAAAAGTTGTCATTTCCATGTTTTATGTCCGTTTTCATGAGCTATACCCCACAGTTTTGGTGTGCTAGGGGCTTTGCATGGCACGTAAGACCCGATACACGTTTGAGAGTTATGACTAAAAACGCGTCGTTTTTTTGTTTTACGGTCGTTTTCATGAGTTATTGCCCATAGTTTCGGGGTTCAAGGGGGATTTACAACGATCATAAAACCCGGTATATATTTTAGAGTTATGACCAAAAACTAGTCGTTTTTGTGTTTTATGGTCGTTTTCATGAACTATTTTCTATAGTTTCGGAGTTCCAGGAGGATTTGCATGGCCCTTAAGACCCGATACATGTTTGGGGCATGATCAAAAACTCGTCATTTTCGTGATTTATGGCAGTTTAATGAGCTATTGCCCATAGTTTTGTGGTTCAACGGCGATTTGCATGGCCCGCAAGACCCACTACATGTTTGATAGATATGACCAAAAACTAGTCGTTTTCACGATTTATGGCCGTTTGTTGAGCTATGGCCCACAAATTCGGGGTTCTAGGGGGATTTGCTTGGCCCACAAGTTTCGATATGTCTTTTAGAGTTATGAACAAAAACTCGTATTTTTGTGTTTTATGGCCGTTTTTATGAGTTATTCCCCACATTCTTGGGGTTCCTTGATGATTTACAATGACCGTAGGGCCCGATACATGTTTGAGAGTGATGACCAAAAACTTGACTTTTTTGTGTCGTATGGCTGTTTTCATGGGCTATTTCCCACAACCTTGGGGTTTCAAGGTGATTTTCATGGCCCCTAGGTCCCGATACATGTTTGAGAGTTCTGACCAAAAACATGTCATTTCCATGTTTTATGTCCGTTTTCATGAGCTATACCCCACAGTTTTGGTGTGCTAGGGGCTTTGCATGGCACGTAAGACCCGATACACGTTTGATAGTTATGACTAAAAACGCGTCGTTTTTTTGTTTTACGGTCGTTTTCATGAGTTATTGCCCATAGTTTCGGGGTTCAAGGGGGATTTACAACGATCATAAAACCGGTATATATTTAGAGTTATGACCAAAAACTAGTCTTTTTTGTGTTTTATGGTCGTTTTCATGAACTATTTTCTATAGTTTCGGAGTTCCAGGAGGATTTGCATGGCCCTTAAGACCCGATACATGTTTGGGGCATGATCAAAAAACTCGTCATTTTCGTGATTTATGGCCGTTTAATGAGCTATTGCCCATAGTTTTGGGGTTCAACGGCGATTTGCATGGCCCGCAAGACCCACTACATGTTTGGTAGATATGACCAAAAACTAGTCGTTTTCACGATTTATGGCCGTTTGTTGAGCTATGGCCCACAAATTCGGGGTTCTAGGGGGATTTGCTCGGCCCACAAGTTTCGATATGTCTTTTAGAGTTATGAACAAAAACTCGTATTTTTGTGTTTTATGGCCGTTTTCATGAGTTATTCCCCACAGTTTTGGGGTTCCTTGATGATTTACAACGACAGTAGGGCCCGATACATGTTTTAGAGTGATGACCAAAAACTTGACTTTTTCGTGCCCTATGGCTATTTTCATGGGCTATTTCCCACAACTTTGGGGTTTCAAGGGGATTTTCATGGCCCCTATGACCCGATACATGTTTGAGAGTTCTGACCAAAAAGTTGTCATTTCCATGTTTTATGTCCGTTTTCATGAGCTATACCCCACAGTTTTGGTGTGCTAGGGGCTTTGCATGGCACGTAAGACCCGATACACGTTTGAGAGTTATGACTAAAAACATGTTGTTTTTTTGTTTTACGGTCGTTTCATGAGTTATTGCCCATAGTTTCGGGGTTCAAGGGGGATTTACAACGATCATAAAACCCGGTATATATTTCAGAGTTATGACCAAAAACTAGTCGTTTTTGTGTTTTATGGTCGTTTTCATGAACTATTTTCTATAGTTTCAGAGTTCCAGGAGGATTTGCAAGGCCGTTAAGACCCGATACATGTTTGGGGCATGATGAAAAACTCGTCATTTTCGTGATTTTTGGCCGTTTAATGAGCTATTGCCCATAGTTTTGGGGTTCAACGGCGATTTGCATGGCCCGCAAGACCCACTACATGTTTGATAGATATGACCAAAAACTAGTCTTTTCACGATTTATGGCCGTTTGTTGAGCTATGGCCCACAAATTCGGAGTTCTAGGGGGATTTGCTTGGCCCACAAGTTTCAATATGTCTTTTAGAGTTATGAACAAAAACTCGTATTTTTGTGTTTTATGGCCGTTTTCATGAGTTATTCCCCACATTTTTGGGGTTCCTTGATGATTTACAACGACCGTAGGGCCCGATACATGTTTGAGAGTGATGACCAAAAACTTGACTTTTTCGTGTCCTATGGCTGTTTTCATGGGCTATTTCCCACAACCTTGGGGTTTCAACGGGATTTTCATGGCCCCTAGGACCCGATACATGTTTGAGAGTTCTGACCAAAAAGTTGTCATTTCCATGTTTTATGTCCGTTTTCATGAGCTATACCCCACAGTTTTGGTGTGCTAGGGGCTTTGCATGGCACGTAAGACCCGATACACGTTTGAGAGTTATGACTAAAAACGCGTCGTTTTTTTGTTTTACGGCCGTTTTAATTAGTTATTTCCCAAAGTTTCGGGTTCAAGGGGATTTACAACATCATAAAACCGGTATATATTTTAGAGTTATGACCAAAAACTAGTCGTTTTGTGTTTTATGGTCGCTTTTCATGAACTATTTTCTATAGTTTGAGTTCGGGAGGATTTGCATGGCCCTTAAGACCCGATACATGTTTGGGGCATGATAAAAAACTCGTCATTTTCGTGATTTATGGCAGTTTAATGAGCTATTGCCCATAGTTTTGTGGTTCAACTGCGATTTGCATGGCCCGCAAGACCAACTACATGTTTGATAGATATGACCAAAAACTAGTCGTTTTCACGATTTATGGCCGTTTGTTGAGCTATGGCCCACAAATTCGGGGTTCTAGGGGGATTTGCTTGGCCCAGAAGTTTCGATATGTCTTTTAGAGTTATGAACAAAAACTCGTATTTTTGTGTTTTATGGACATTTTCATGAGTTATTCCCCACAGTTTTGGCGTTCCTTGATGATTTACAACGACCGTAGGGCCCGATACATGTTTGAGAGTGATGACCAAAAACTTGACTTTTTCGTGTCCTATGGCTATTTTCATGGGCTATTTCCCACAACTTTGGGGTTTCAAGGGGATTTTCATGGCCCCTAAGACCCGATACATGTTTGAGAGTTCTGACTAAAAAGTTGTCATTTCCATGTTTTATGTCCGTTTTCATGAGCTATACCCCACAGTTTTGGTGTGCTAGGGGCTTTGCATGGCACGTAAGACCCGATACACGTTTGAGAGTTATGACTAAAAACGCGTCATTTTTTTTGTTTTACGGCCGTTTTCATGAGTTATTGCCCATAGTTTCGGGGTTCAAGGGGGATTAACAACGATCATAATACCCGGTATATATTTTAGGGTTATGACCAAAAACTAGTCGTTTTTGTGTTTTATGGTCGTTTTCATGAACTATTTTCTATAGTTTCGGAGTTCCAGGAGGATCTGCATGGCCCTTAAGACCCGATACATGTTTGGGGCATGATCAAAAACTCATCATTTTCGTTATTTATGGCCGTTTAATTAGCTATTTCCCATAGTTTTGGGGTTCAACGGCGATTTGCATGGCCCGCAAGACCCACTACATGTTTGATAGATATGACCAAAAACTAGTCGTTTTCACGATTTATGGCTGTTTGTTGAGCTATGGCCCACAAATTCGGGGTTCTAGGGGGATTTGCTTGGCCCACAAGATTCGGTATGTCTTTTTGAGTTATGAACAAAAACTCGTATTTTTGTCTTTTATGGCCGTTTTCATGAGTTATTCCCCACATTTTTGGGGTTCCTTGATGATTTACAACGAGCGTAGGGCCCGATACATGTTTGAGAGTGATGACCAAAAACTTGACTTTTTCATGTCCTATGGCTGTTTTCATGGGCTATTTCCCACAACTTTGGGGTTTCAAGGGGATTTTCATGGCCCCTAAGACCCGATACATGTTTGAGAGTTCTGACCAAAAAGTTGTCATTTCCATGTTTTATGTCCGTTTTCATGAGCTATACCCCACAGTTTTGGTGTGCTAGGGGCTTTGCATGGCACGTAAGACCCGATACACGTTTGAGAGTTATGACTAAAACGCGTCGTTTTTTTGTTTTACGACCGTTTTCATGAGTTATTGCCCATAGTTTCGGGGTTTAAGGGGGATTTACAATGATCATAAAACCCGGTATATATTTTAGAGTTATGACAAAAAACTAGTCGTTTTTGAGTTTTATGGTCGTCTTCATGAACTATTTTCTATAGTTTCGGAGTTCCAGGAGGATTTGCATGGCCCTTAAGACCCGATACATGATTGGGGCATGATCAAAAACTCGTCATTTTCGTGATTTATGGCCGTTTAATGAGTTATTGCCCATAGTTTTGGGGTTCAACGGTGATTTGCATCGCCCGCAAGACCCACTACATGTTTGATAGATATGACCAAAAACTACTCGTTTTCACGATTTATGGCCGTTTGTTGAGCTATGGCCCACAAATTCGGGGTTCTAGGGGGATTTGCTTGGCCCACAAGAATCGGTATGTCTTTTAGAGTTATGAACAAAAACTCGTATTTTTGTGTTTTATGGCCGTTTTCATGAGTTATTCCCCACAGTTTTGGGGTTCCTTGATGATTTACAACGACAGTAGGGCCTGATACATGTTTTAGAGTGATGACCAAAAACTTGACTTTTTCGTGTCCTATGGCCGTTTTCATGGGCTATTTCCCACAACTTTGGGGTTTCAAGGGGATTTTCATGGCCCCTAAGACACGATACATGTTTGAGAGTTCTGACCAAAAAGTTGTCATTTCCATGTTTTATGTCCGTTTTCATTAGCTATACCCCACAGTTTTGGTGTGCTAGGGGCTTTGCATGGCACGTAAGACCCGATACACGTTTGAGAGTTATGACTAAAAACGCGTCATTTTTTTTGTTTTACGGCCGTTTTCATGAGTTATTGCCCATAGTTTCGGGGTTCAAGGGGGATTTACAACGATCATAAAACCCGGTATATATTTTCGGGTTATGACCAAAAACTAGTCGTTTTTGTGTTTTATGGTTGTTTTCATGAACTATTTTCTATAGTTTCGGAGTTCTAGGAGGATTTGCATGGCCCTTAAGACCCGATACATGTTTGGGGCATGATAAAAAACTCGTCATTTTCGTGATTTATGGCTGTTTAATTAGATATTGCCCATAGTTTTGGGGTTGAACGGCGATTTGCATAGCCCGCAAGACCCACTACATGTTTGATAGATATGACCAAAACTAGTCGTTTTCACGATTTATGGCCATTTGTTGAGCTATGGCCCACAAATTCGGGGTTCTAGGGGGATTTGCTTGGCCCACAAGATTCGGTATGTCTTTTAGAGTTATGAACAAAAACTCGTATTTTTGTGTTTTATGGCCGTTTTCATGAGTTATTCCCCACAGTTTTGGGGTTCCTTGATGATTTACAACGACCGTAGGGCCCGATACATGTTTGAGAGTGATGACCAAAAACTTGACTTTTTCGTGTCGTATGGTTGTTTTCATGTATTTCCGACAAACTTTGGGGTTTCAAGGGGATTTTCATGGCCCCTAAGACCAGATACATGTTTGAGAGTTCTGACCAAAAAGTTGTCATTTCCATGTTTTATGTCCGTTTTCATGAGCTATACCCCACAGTTTTGGTGTGTTAGGGGCTTTGCATGGCACGTAAGACCCGATACACGTTTGAGAGTTATGACTAAAAACGCGTCATTTTTTGTTTTACGGCCGTTTTCATGAGTTATTGCCCATAGTTTCGGGGGTTCAAGGGGGATTTACAACGATCATAAAACCCGGTATATATTTTAGGGTTATGACCAAAAACTAGTCGTTTTTGTGTTTTATGGTCGTTTTCATGAACTATTTTCAATAGTTTCGGAGTTCCACGAGGATTTGCATGGCCCTTAAGACCCGATACATGTTTGGGGCATGATCAAAAACTCGTCATTTTCGTGATTTATGGTCGTTTAATGAGCTATTGCCCATAGTTTTTGGGGTTCAACGGCGATTTGCATGGCCCACAAGACCCAATACATGTTTGATAGATATGACCAAAAACTAGTCGTTTTCACGATTTATGGCCGTTTGTTGAGCTATGGCCCACAATTTCGGGGTTCTAGGGGGATTTTCTTGGCCCACAAGATTCGGTATGTCTTTTTGAGTTATGAACAAAAACTCGTATTTTTGTGTTTTATGGCCGTTTTCATGAGTTATTCCCCACAGTTTTGGGGTTCCTTGATGATTTACAACGACCATAGGGCCCGATACATGTTTGAGAGTGATGACCAAAAACTTGACTTTTTCGTGTCCTATGTGTTGGAGATATGCCCTAGAGGCAATAATAAAAGAAGTTATTATTATATCTTTGTGTTTATGATAAATGTTTACATTCATGCTATAATAGTATTAACAAGGAAACATTAATACTTGTGTGATTTGTAAACTTAATTTGAAGTCCCTAGTAAAGCCTCTATATAATACTAGCTTGTTGGTTAATGGATGATTGTGGTTTCCCTATCATGAACATTGAGATGTTATTAACAACAAGATCATATCGTTAGGAGAATGATATGATGGACATACTCCTATAGATAAGCGTAGCATAAAGATCAAGTCATTTTAATAGTTCAATTGCTATATGCTTTCTGATACATAGTAATCTAATTCCTTCGACCATGAGGTCATGCATATCACCTTTACCAGATGGATGCTTTGATGACATCAAACACCACACCGTAACTGGGTGGCTATAAAGGTGGCATTGAGTGTTCGGAAAGTATTGGTTGAAACACATGGATCAAGAGTGGGATTTGTCCATCCATATGACGGATAGATATACTCTGGGCCCTCTCGGTGAAATGTCATCCAATTAGCTTGCAAGCATGTGACTGGCTCACAAGGGATCACATATCACGAACGAAAAGAGTACTTATCGGTAACGAGGTTGAACTAGGTATGCAGAGATACCGACGATCATAACCTCGGATAAGTAAACTATCGTGAGACAAAGGGAAATTGATATCGTATGTAAGTGGTTCATTCGATCGCAAAGTAATCGTAGAAATATGTGGGAGCCATATGAATTTCCAGATTCCTCTATTGGTTATTGATCGGAGAAGTGTCTCGATCATGTCCGCATAATTCACGAACCGTAGGGAGACACACTTAAGGATTCGACGTTGTTTGAGTAGTTATGGAATGATGAGAAAGAGACCGAATGTTGTTCGGAGTCCCGGATGGGATCCGGGATATCACGAGGAGATCCGGAATGGTCCGGAGAATAAAAATCATATAAGGAAAGTCCCGTTTCGGAGTTAGGGAATGATTCCGGTGTTTTCATCGGGAATGTTCTAGAATGTTCCGGAATGTCCGGCACTCCGGAGGGAAGGGTGCATGGATGTGTTGTATCAAGTTGGTATGATTGCATCATGTACTAAGTGTCATCGCTGTTCCAAATAAAAGATTAATTCAAATCCTAGTTTGAAAAGTCAAATAGCTAAATTGAAAAGTCAAACGGCTAAATTTGGAAAGTGGAAAAGAGGAGGAAGGGGGAAACCGACTTGGGGAGGAGTTCCCTCCTCCAACCGGCGGCGCCCCCTCCAAGCCGAGTTGGGGAGGAGTCCTCCCTCCCCTGGCCGGCCGCCCTCCACCTATATAAGGAGGGCAGGGCTCCTCAGAGCACACAAGTACCTCTCCTCCAAACCCTAGCTTGGCGCCACCACCTCCTGCAGCTGTCGCCGCCTCCTAGGGTTGCCCTAGCCGCCGACTTGGGGTGCTCCAAACCCTAGCCGCTGGCTCTAGCACCTCCTCCTTGGTGTGTCTAAAACCTAGATCGCCGAGGAGCTCTCTCATACTCCACCATACTGCCCGCTCAAGGCGAAGCCTCGAGATTTCCTCTACTTCCGGTACCACGCCACAGAAGCCGGAATCGCGAGGAGAGTGCTACAACCTCCGCTGCCTGGAACAAGGAGAGGAAGGTCTCAATCTGCGAACATGTGACCGATCATGGGGAGCTGCCGGAACGCAGCGTCGGAAGGACCGTCTACACGATCTTGAGATCGGGAAGAGTACGACTACATCACCCACGAGAATCAGCTCTCGTTAAACACTTTGGAATCTTCGAGGGTGAGTTATTCCATCGACTCGTTGCTACAATCTATTAGATAGATCTTGGCTTGTTTGTTTGTATGCGGTAGAAAATTTTTGTTTTCCATGCTACGAAACCCTACAGTGGTATCAGAGCCGTGTCTATATGTAGATCTGTTGCACGAGTAGAACACAATGGTCATTGTGGGCATTGATGCTTTTATTGTCGATTGCTTCTTGTGTACTTTGCATCTTATGGATGTTGGGATGAAGCCCGGCTAACCTTACATGACATCGTTCATGAGACTTGCTCCACGCTTGACATGCAACTTGTATTGCATAAGTGGCTTTGTGGGTGCCTGTTTCTCCTAGCATAGTTAAGATCCAATTTACAACGGGTGATTAACAATACTAGTATCAATGTTGTGGTTCTTGTTCATAAGTTAGAACGACACTTATTGAAAGCCCCAAACCACGTAAAACATGCAAAGAAAGTAGAGGCGTCTAACTTTGTTTTGTAGGGTGTGATGTGATATGGCCATGATTGTGATTATATTTGATGTATGCAATGTTCCTTATTGTAAGTTGGCAACTGGCAGGAGCCATATGGTTGTCTTTAATTTTGTTAAGACCCGCGAATCTATTCAAATTAGTTGTAATAGTTGAAGCCGGTGGGCGACAACCATGGAGAAGGCCATTGACCTTGATGCAATGCCGGTGATGATGGAGATCATGTTCGTAGAAGATGGAGATCGGAAGCACAAAGAAGAAAGGCCATATCATATCACATATTATGAATTGCATGTGATGTTAATCCTTTATGCATCTTGTATTGCTTAGTAGACAGCGGTAGCATTATAAGATGATCCCTCATGCACATGAATTTCAAGTCATAAAGTGTTCACCCTTAGTTAGCACCGTTGCTAAAGCTTGTTGTTTCGAAGCACCACGTGATGATCGGGTGTGTTAGATTCCGCAAGTGTATACAACGTGAGTAAGCTAGATTTGCTCATGCAGAAACTAAGGTTTGATCTTGACGAGCCTAGCATGTACAAACATGGTCTCGGAACACGGATCACCGAAAGGTAAAGCATGAATCATATAGTAGATATGATGAACATGACGATTGTTCGCCATTGAAACTATATCAACTCTCGTGATGATCGGTGTTTATGTGGTGGATTTGGTTCGTGTGATCACTAAAACAATGTGAGGGATATTGTTTTGAGTGGGAGTTCACCTAGATTAATTTTAATATTAATTTGAACTCAATTTGTCATAAACTTAGTCTAAACTATTGCAAATATGTTGTAGATCAATGGCAGCCCCTACCATCAATTTTAATGCGTTCCTAGAGAAAGAAAAGTTGAAAAACAATGGAAGCAACTTCGCGGATTGGTTCCGCAATTTGAGGATTGTCCTCACAGCTGGTAATTTGACCTATGTGCTGGATGCACCGCTGGGTGACCCACCTGCAGCTGATGCTTCCGATGAAGTAAAGAATGTTTACCTCACTCGGAAGACTCAGTACTCCACAGTTCAGTGTGCTATCTTGTATGGTTTAGAATCGGAGCTTCAGAAAAGGTTTGAGAATTCAGACCCATATGATATTGTCGAGGATCTCAAATTGATCTTTGAGACTCATGCGGCAATTGAAAGCTATGAGGCTTCTGAAAAGTTCTTTAACTGCAAGATGGAAGAGGGCAGCTCCGTCAGCGAGCATGTGCTTAAGATGTCTGGGCACGCAAACAAACTTCAAAGCTTGGGTATTGTGATTCCCAATACTTTGGGGATTTACCGTGTCCTCCAATCACTACCACCAAGTTACAAGAACTTTGTGATGAACTACAACATGCAAAACATGAATAAGACATTGTCAGAACTCTTTGCCATGTTGAAGTCTGCAGAAGTGGAGATCAAGAAAGAGCACCAAGTGTTGTTGGTCAATAAGACCACCAAATTCAAGAAAGGCAAGTCTAAGCAGAAGGGACGTTTCAAGAAGGGTGGTAAGAAAGTTACCACGCCGACGAAGAAGACCAAGGCTGGACCTAAGCCTGATACTGAGTGCTTTTACTGCAAGGGAGAAGGTCACTGGAAGCGGAATTGCCCAAAGTACTTGGCGGATTTGAAGAACGGCAACATCAATAAGAAAGGTATATCTGATATACATGTTATTGATGTGTATCTCACTAGTACTCGTAGTAGTGCCTGGTATTTGATACTGGTTCGGTTGCTCATATTTGTAACTCGAAACAGGTGCAGAATAAACGGAAGCTAGCGAAGAATGAGGTGACGCGCTGCTTGGAAACGGATCAAAGGTTGATGTGATCGCGGTCGGCACGCTATCCCTTCATCTACCATCGGGATTAGTTTTATACTTAAATAATTGTTATTTGGTGCCTGCGTTAAGCATGAACATTATATCGGGATCTTGTTTATTGCGAGACGGTTACTTGTTTAAATCCGAGAATAATGGTTGTTCGATTTATATGAGTAATATGTTTTATGCACATGCACCTTTGATAGATGGTCTATTCTTATTGAATCTCGACTGTGGAAATACACATATTAATAACAATCAGGCTAAACGTTTGAAATCGAGCGATAACTCGACCTATATGTGGCACTGTCATCTTGGTCACATTGGAGTGAAGCGTATGAAGAAACTCCATTCCGATGGACTTCTTGAATCACTTGATTTCGAATCACTTGAAAGATGCGAAGCATGTCTGATGGGTAAAATGACTAAGACTCCATTTTCTGGTATGATGGAGCGAGCTACGGATCTATTGGAAATCATACATACCGATGTGTGTGGTCCAATGAGTGTAGCATCGTGCGGTGGTTATCGTTATGTTCTTACCTTCACGGATGACTTGAGTAGATATGGGTATATCTATTTCATGAAACATAAGTTCGAAACTTTCGAGAAGTTTAAGGAATTTCAAAGTGAGGTAGAGAATCAACGTAACAAGAAGATTAAATTTCTACGTTCTGATCGTGGAGGTGAATATCTAAGTTACGAGTTTGGCGAGCATTTGAAGAAATGCGGAATACTTTCGCAGTTGACACCGCCGGGAACACCACAGTGTAATGGTGTGTCCGAACGTCGTAATCGAACTCTCTTAGATATGGTTCGATCTATGATGTCACTTACAGATTTACCGCTATCATTTTGGGGTTATGCATTAGAAACAACCGCATTCACTTTAAATAGGGCACCGTCTAAATCCGTTGAAACGACACCGTATGAATTATGGTTTGGGAAGAAACCTAGATTGTCATTCCTTAAAGTTTGGGGTGCGGTTTATGTAAAGAAGTTACAATGACAAGCTTGAACCCAAAGCGGAAAAATGCGTCTTCATAGGATACCCGAAGGAAACTATTGGGTATTACCTTCTATCATAGATCCGAAGGCAAAATCTTCGTTGCCAAGAATGGATCCTTTCTAGAGAAGGAATTTCTCTCGGAAGAAGTGACTGGAAGGAAAGTAGAACTCGACGAGGTTGTCGAACCTTCTCTCGAAATTGCGAGTAGCGCAGCACCAGAAGAAGTTCCTGTGGTGCCTGCACCAATCAGAGAGGAAGCTAATGATGATGATCATGAAACTTCGGTTGAAGTTGCTACAGAGCCTCGCAGGTCAACGAGAACTCGTACCACTCCAGATTGGTATGATCCCGTTATGAGTGTCATGTTGGTGGACAACACCGATGACCCCGAGACTGTAGGGGTTCGTAGCATGGAAAACAAAAATTTTCTATCGCATACAAACAAACAAGCCAAGATCTATCTACTAGATTGTAGCAACGAGTCGATAGAGGAACTCACCCTCGAAGATTCCAAAGCGGTTAACGAGAGCAGATTCTCTTGGGTGATGTAGTCGCATTCTTCCGATCTCAAGATCGCAGAGACGATCCTTCCAGCGCCACGTTCCAGCAGCGCTCCAATCGGTCACATCGTTCGATTACTGACGAAGACCTTCCTCTCCCTTGTTCCAGCAGGCGGAGGTTGTAGCACTCTCCTCGCGATTCCGCAAAGACAACGGCGTGGTACCGGAAGTAGAGGGAGATCCCAGGCTTCCTTAAGCCAAAAGTAGTATGGTGGAGCTTATGAGAGAGGCTATTAGTGGTCTAGTAATTAGACACACCAATTAGAAGGCTCTAAACCAATTAGAAGGCTCTAAACAAATAGCTCTAAACCGGGGTTTAGGTCTAGGGTTTAGTTTAGAGGATAGGAACTTGTGTGTGTAGGAGGGAGCCCTGCCTCCCTTATATAGGTGGGAGGGGCTGGCCGGCCAAGGGAGGGAGTGAGTCCTCCCAACTCGGCCTTGGGTGGGCGCTGGCTTGGGAGGAGGAATCCCTCCCAACTCGGTTTCCACTTCTCCTCCTCTTTCCACTTTCCAAAACTTGTTGCTTGACTTTCAAACTAGCCGCTTGACTTTTCAATTTAGGATTTAAATAAACCCTTTATTTTGGACAGCGAGAACACTTAGTACATGATGCAATCATTCCAACTTACAATGACACATTCATGTACCCTTCCCTCCGGAGTGCCGGACATTCCGGACCTTCTAGAATGTTCCCGATGAAAACACCGAACCATTCCCCAACTCAAACGGACTTTCCTTATATGAATCTTATTCTCCGACCATTCCGGATCACCTCGTGATATCCCGGATCCCATCCGAGACTCAACAACATTCGTCTCTTTCATAATACCATAACTACTCAAACAACGTCAATCCTTAAGTGTGTCTCCACGGTTCGTGAATTATGCGACATGATCGAGACACTTCTCCGATCAATAACCAATAGAGGAATCTGGAAATTCATATGGCTCCCACATATTTCGATTACTTTGATCGAATGAACCACTTACATACGATACAAATTTCCCTTTGTCTCACGATAGTTTACTTATCCGAGGTTATGATCGTCGATATCTCTGCATACCTAGTTCAACCTCGTTACTGATAAGTACTCTTTTCTCGTTCCCGTGATATGTGATCCCTTGTGAGCCAGTCACATGCTTGCAAGCTAATTGGATGACATTTCACCGAGAGGGCCCAGAGTATATCTATCCGTCATATGGATGGACAAATCCCACTCTTGATCCATGTGTTTCAACCAATACTTTCCGAACACTCAATGCCACCTTTATAGCCACCTGTTACGGTGGTGTTTGATGACATCAAAGCATCCATCCGGTAAAGGTGATATGCATGATCTCATGGTCTAAGGAATTAGATAACTATGTATCAGAAAGCATATAGCAATTGAACTATTGAAATGACTTGATCTTTATGCTACGCTTATCTATAGGAGTATGTCCATCACATCATTCTCCTAATGATATGACCCTGTTGTTAATAACATCTCTATGTTCATGATCAGGAAACCATGATCATATATTAACCAACAAGCTAGTTTAACAAGAGGCTTTACTAGGGACTCTTTTATGTTTACAAATCACACAAGTATTAATGTTTCCTGTTAATACAATTATAGCATGGTATGTAAACATTTATCATAAATATGAAGATATGATAATAACCACTTTATTATTGCCTCTTGGGCATATCTCCCACAGTCTCCCACTTGCACTAGAGTCAATAATCTAGTTTCAAACCTTTGTGTATTCAACACCTATGGCTTTCGAAGGTTGTATGTACACGATTGCTAGTGGTCAATCGATCTCCGGATCGACACTTCCAGTCCGTGTGTAATTGCATGTCTTTGCGCTCTACGCATCACTCATTCTCTAATGAGATGGCTTTGTATGATTTGGTCTTTCGGTGACCTTTAGTTCTTTGGGGTTAAAACATGTTGATAATATTGTCGCACAATATATCTTCATAGTATTATCCCTGTGAACTACACCTAGTTTGATAACAAACTACTAGACACAAATGCCTCTTTTGCTGCTATAATAGCAGTCATATACTTAGCCTTTTGTTGAAGTATCTGTCACAATGTCTTAACTTTGGAACTCATCCAAATCCATTATGGAACTCACTTTCCATTATATTGTGCCACCCTTAGTTTAGATTGAGATAAACTTAATTTGTACTCTGTGACAAAACTAGTATCAATGTAGTACTTTTACAATGAACTAATCATCTATTTGTCACTTCTACAAATAATATACTCTTAGTTCTTCCAAAAGATCATAAGAATATCCTTACTATCGTCCAATGATCATCTTATGAATCATTCTGGTATATGCTCATAATATTTATAGCATAGGACATATCTGGATTTGTACATATCACAAAGATGATTGATATAAATACTCTTTGTGATTTCATACATCAAGTATCAATCTATACTTGAATCTTTGTTTCACTTACCAAATGTCAATACATTTGAATATATCATCAACATTGAACTCATTCAATCCTTTCTCAAGCGACAAGAACCTTTCTTGTAGTTTCTATATTGAATTCATTCAATATCTCGTCTATGTACTTCCGGCACAACCATATTAGCGACCATTGATGCCAAATATTTGGGTTTTGCCTAAGTCTTTCATCGGGATGAAATTCTTAATATGTGTTAATAAAAGATACATTATTTCCAATCAACAATATGTCTTCCACATAATGTATTAGAAATATGTCTTAGCGCTCCCACTTAATTTCTTGCAAATGCAAGCATCTTCATCGTCTCCGATGAAATTAAACTCTTTTAACAGTTTCATCATAGTGAAGATTCCAACTCCGCTATGCTTACTTCAACCATTGAAGTTTGCATATGCTTTTAGCATCCTTTGAATTAACAAAACCCTTTGGACCGTGTCATGCACACGTCCTAGGTAACCATTCTATTAGAAGAACTTGTTTTGTTTATTCTACTACCACATAACAAATTATATGTAGTGGTTGCTACATTAATCCGTCTAGACTAAAAATCGCTATGAAAGATCAAATCTTGTCATATACAACCTTTGAACATTGTTGTGAACTCTTTCCCAACATGTCGACTATTTCATAGATGTGAAACATCCATGTCTACTTCTTTATAGATCCAAACACAACTGCAAGGTCTTATACCTTTTTCGAGGGTCCTTCAAGTTCAAAACTTTGATTTCTCGTGTATGGAACTATCACGGATTTTATGGCTTCAAACCATTTGACGGAGTCAGGGCCCATCATCGCTTCTTTGCATGTAGTCTGTTCATTATTCTCAAATGATTCAACCCTCAAATCTTGGTATTTGATTGTTTACTCGACCTACTTGGTTCAATAGAAACTTAGACCTCCGTGACCACAACCTTTGAGGCACGTGAGCTATGAGCATTGTTGCTGCCTCCGGAACACTTTTCGGTGTCAAGAAATTTGCACACATATAGCTAAGGTTCCTTTAACCTTATCAAAGTTCTATTGTCCTCCCACTTAACTTTTCACGAAAAATTCCTTCTCAAAGAAACTTGACGTTCTAAGCGACAAACACTTTTGTCTCCGGTGTTTATGGAGGAATACTTAACAGTAATACAAAGACAGGTTTATCCGACTTTGGTTGCAAACATCTTTCTTATGCATAGCATACCAATGTTTAAGAAAGGACTACTTGGGTTTTATCCCAAACCATAACCTTATATGGTGTCATTTCAGCGGATTATGATGGAGCCCTTTTAGTGGAAAACGGTAGTCTCTAAAGCTTTTAATCTTTAAAATATAATAGCAGTTTTATGAATTATACCTTCGATCTGACCATGTCAAACAAGGTTCAATTACATATCTCGAACGCTCCATACTCTTATGGTGTTTCGGGAAATGCAAATCCACAGAACGATTCCTTAAATCTTAGGTATTATGCTAAACTTGTAATTCAAATATCTTCCTTTATGATCTTATCATAAACTATTCATATTCTTGTTACAATGATTTTGCACTTCATCTTGAAAGTCTTTTGAACTTTTCAAATATTTCATACTTCATCCTTATTAAGTAAATATTCATATATTCACTCAAATTTTCGGAGAAAGCATATGAAGTTGAAATCCATCGCTCTTGACTACACATAATGGAGTTCGTACAACAATATGCACAAGTTCCAATAAGCTAGTCTTTCGTTCCTTTTGGCCTATGAACGAAGTTTTAATTATCTCTAGGAAAGTTTCACAAACGTCATTTGATCAAAAATCAAAAGACTCCAAAATTCCATCCACATGGAGTTTCTTCATGTTTTCTTTCCAATATAATTTAAACGGCGATGTCACTTCCTAAGTGATCTTTCAATCAATTTGTCTTTCGACAATTTTAGCACTAGTTTTATGGATGTGATTTCTCCAACGAGATTTGTGAATCATCCATCTTTTATGGATTACGGCAATTATTTGAACAACCCTTTTGTTCTCATAATACCTGATAAAACAAATCCTGAAGGCAAGCTTTGATGTTTAACGAGCAACACAATAACCCTTTATTTGTTTTCGATGAACATCATCACATATTCTTTTGCTAGTTACTTAGGCCATTGTAGTTCATGAATTGTGTTGTTTCGTATGACGATTCATACCAACAAATTCAGTATCAAATACTTAAGAACCACATTGTTTAATAAGCAAAGAATATAGCCATAACATATATCATCTATATACTTAAACTGAACAATTCTAGTCTTTTCTTTTCTGCCATATACTTATGAGATTCTCTTTCAAGATTTTCCTTTTGCATTTGAAAGAATCTATCAACATCAATAGTGGAGTCATACATATGACACATAGTCCAAAGCGTGTATAGTTAAATACCAATGTCTTTGGACTTGCACTTTGAAGTAGATCACCATTATCAAATGTTTGGTGTTCTTTCAAATTCCTTTCTTTAGTTAACTTTTGGTGTAGTAAACATTTTATCTACATCAAATATTCACCTTCATCATGGATTTATCCATGATCAAGCTACTTTAGCTTATAACGGTGAATCGTGAGTATAATGTTGCTCTCCAAAACCTTTTGGAAGATTAGGACAACTAGTGTCTCCAACCTTTTGCAAATTCTCATCAAAATATGAGAACATGAACTTTGCCATATTATACTCTATCATGTTGTAACCAAAACTTCGTTTTAGATATCACAATATCTTCCACACATCATGGTTTCTGAAACAACTCTTTCAGATCCTAGATTACCTTGATATTAAGACAATCCTTTGAATATCAAGAATCATGGAGATAAACATGATACTTTTATACTAACATTTGGAATTGTTACTCTTGATTTAATACTAATTATTAAACTTCATGGAGTGACCGGAACTTACTGAAAGTTTGCAGTAGGACTTTTAAACTTTAGATTAACACTTCAATACAATACGATACCAGTCAGAAAGTAACTAACCAGAATTCTATAGTTCTATCATCTCAATTATAACTAAGCGCAAGGTGGTAAACGGATGCCAATGACTACAACAACTATGCAAATTCACTTTGATTTAGTTTATGATAAATTGAGTTCTAATTAATAATTAAATTAATCTAGGTGAACTCCCACTCAAAACAATATCCCTCACATTGTTTTAGTGATCACACGAACCAAATCCACCACATCAAAACCGATCATCACGAGAGTTGATATAGCTTCAATGGCGAACAATCAACATGTTCATCATATCTACTATATGACTCATGCTCTACCTTTCGATAATCCGTGTTCCGAGGCCATGTCCGTACATGCTAGGCTCACAAGATCAAACCTTAGCTACCGCATAAGCAAATCTGGCTTGCTTACGTTGTATTCACCATGAATCAAAGACACCCGATCATCACGTGGTGCTTCAAGCAGCAAGCTTTGGCAACGGTGCATACTAAGGGTGAACACTTTAGAACTTGAAATTTATGTGCATGAGGGATCATCTTATAATGCTACCGCTGCCTACTAAGCAATACAAGATGCATAAAGGATTAACATCACATGCAATTCATAATATGTGATATGATATGGCTTTCTTCTTTGTGCTTCCGATCTCCATCTTCAAGCACGAACATGATCTCCATCATCACCGCATAGCATCAAGGTCAATGACGCTTCTTCATGGTTGTCGTCCACCAGCTTCAACTATTACAACTATTTTGAATAGACACGCAGGTCTTAACAGAAATTTAAAGACAACCATATATTTCCTGCCGGTTGCCGACTTACAATAAGGAACATTGCATACATCATATATAATCACAATCATGGCCATATCACATCATCGACACCCCGCAAAACAAAGTTAGACGCTTCTACTTTCTTTGCATATTTTACGTGGTTTGGGGCTTTCAATAAGTGTCGTTCTAACCTTGAACAAGAACCACAACATTGATACTAGCATTGTTGATTACCCGTTGTAAATTGGATCTTTACTATGCTAGGAGAAACAGGCACCAAGAAGCCACTTATGCAATACAAGTTGCATGTCAAGCGTGGAGCAAGTCTCATGAACGATGTCATGTAAGGTTAGCCGCTTCATCCCAACATACCGCAAGATGCAAAGTACACAAGAAGTAATCGACAATAAAGCATCAACGCCCACAATGACCATTGTGTTCTACTCGTGCAACAGATCTACATATAGACACGGCTCGATACCCTTTGAGGGGTTCGTAGCATGGAAAACAAAAATTTTCTATCGCATACAAACAAACAAGCCAAGATCTATCTACTAGATTGTAGCAACGAGTCGATAGAGGAACTCACCCTCAAGATTCCAAAGTGTTTAACGAGAGCAGATTCTCGTGGGTGATGTAGTCGTACTCTTTCCGATCTCAAGATCGCGCAGACGATCCTTCCAGCGCCGCGTTCCCGCAGCGCTCCCGCAGTCGGTCACACGTTCGGTACTCGACGAAGACCTTCCTCTCCCTTGTTCCAAAGAAAGCGGAGGTTGTAGCACTTCTCGCGATTCCGGTAGACAACGGCGTGGTACCTAAGTAGAGGGAGATCCCAGGCTTCGCTTTAAGCCAAAGTAGTATGGTGGAGCTTATGAGAGAGGCTATTAGTGGTCTAGTAATTAGACACACCAATTAGAAGGCTCTAAACCAATTAGAAGGCTCTAAACCAAATAGCTCTAAACCGGGTTTAGGTCTAGGGTTTAGTTTAGAGGATAGGAACTTGTGTGTTAGGAGGGAGCCCTGCCCTCCTTATATAGGTGGGAGGGCTGGCCGGCCAAGGGAGGAGTGGAGTCCTCCTAACTCGGCCTTGGAGTGGGGCGCCGGCTTGGGGAGGAGGAATCCCTCCCCAACTAGGTTTCCACTTCTCCTCCTCTTTCCACTTTCCAAAACTTGCCGTTTGACTTTCAAACTAGCCGTTTGACTTTTCAATTTAGGATTTAAATAAACCCTTTATTTTGGACAGCGAGAACACTTAGTACATGATGCAATCATTCCAACTTACAATGACACATTCATGTACCCTTCCCTCCGAGTGCCGGACATTCCGACCTTCTAGAATGTTCCGATGAAAACACCGAACCATTCCCCAACTCAAACGGGACTTTCCTTATATGAATCTTATTCTCCGGACCATTCCGGATCACCTCGTGATATCCCGGATCCCATCCGAGACTCCGAACAACATTCGGTCTCTTTCTCATAATACCATAACTACTCAAACAACGTTGAATCCTTAAGTGTGTCTCCCTATGATTCGTGAATTATGCGGACATGATCGAGACACTTCTCCGATCAATAACCAATAGAGGAATCTGGAAATTCATATGGCTCCCACATATTTCTACGATTACTTTGCGATCGAATGAACCACTTACATACGATACCAATTTCCCTTTGTCTCACGATAGTTTACTTATCCAATGTTATGATCGACTGTATCTCTGCATACCTAGTTCAACCTAGTTACCGAAAAGTACACATTACTCGTTCCCGAGATATGTGATCCCTTGTGAGCCAGTCACATGCTTGCAAGCTAATTGGATGACATTTCACCGAGAGGGCCCAGAGTATATCTATCCGTCATATGGATGGACAAATCCCACTCTTGATCCATGTGTTTCAACCAATACTTTCCGAACACTCAATGCCACCTTTATAGCCACCCTGTTACGGTTTGGTGTTTGATGACATCAAAGCATCCATCCGGTAAAGGTGATATGCATGATCTCATGGTCTAAGGAATTAGATAACTATGTATCAGAAAGCATATAGCAATTGAACTATTGAAATGACTTGATCTTTATGCTACGCTTATCTATAGGAGTATGTCCATCACATCATTCTCCTAATGATATGACCCTGTTGTTAATAACATCTCTATGTTCATGATCAGGAAACCATGATCATATATTAACCAACAAGCTAGTTTAACAAGAGGCTTTACTAGGGACTCTTTTATGTTTACAAATCACACAAGTATTAATGTTTCCTGTTAATACAATTATAGCATGGTATGTAAACATTTATCATAAATATGAAGATATGATAATAACCACTTTATTATTGCCTCTTGGGCATATCTCCCACAGAGACATATGAGGAAGCGATGATGAGCCCAGATTCCAATAAATGGCAAGAAGCCATGAAATCCGAGATTGGATCCATGTACAAAAACCAAGTATGGACTTTGGTGGACTTACCGGATGGCCGGAAGGCTGTCGAGAACAAATGGATATTCAAGAAGAAAACAGATGCTGATGGTAATGTTACTGTGTATAAAGCTCGACTTGTCGCAAAAGGGTTTCGACAAATTCAAGGAGTTGACTATGATGAGACTTTCTCACCAGTAGCGAAGCTAAAGTCTGTGAGGATTATGTTAGCAATCGCTGCATATTACGATTATGAGATATGGCAGATGGATGTCAAAACAACATTCCTCAATGGAGACATTGATGAAGAGTTGTATATGATGCAACCCAAAGGTTTTGTCGATCCTAAAGATGCTAACAAGGTATGCAAACTTCAACGGTCCATCTATGGATTGAAGCAAGCATCCCGGAGTTGGAATCAACGTTTTGATAAGGTGATCAAAAGTTTTGGTTTTATACAAACTTATGGAGAAGCTTGTATTTACAAGAAAGTGAGTGGGAGCTCTGTAGCATTCTTAATACTATATGTGGATGACATATTATTGATTGGGAATGATGTAGACCTTCTTAATAGTGTCAAGGAATATTTGAATAATAGTTTTTCAATGAAGGATCTTGGCGAAGCAGCTTACATATTAGGCATAAAGATTTATAGAGATAGATCGAAACGCCAAATATCATTGTCACAGAGTACATATTGGACAAAGTTCTAAAGAGGTTTGGAATGGAAGATATCAAGAAAGGGTTCTTGCCCATGTTGCCCAATACGACCTTGAGTAAAACTCAGAGTCCGACATCGGCAGAAGATAGAGAAAGGATGAGTAAGACTCCCTATGCCTCAGCCATAGGATCTCTAATGTATGCCATGCTATGTACTAGACCCGACATTGCATATGCTGTTAGTTAAACTAGAAGATATCAAAGTGATCCAGGAGTGGATCATTGGACAGCGGTCAAAAACATCCTTCAGTACTTGAGAAGAACTAAGGATATGGTTCTTTCTTATGGAGGTGATGAACAGCTCGTTGTTAATGGTTACACCGATGCTAGTTGGAACACCGATCCAGATGATTCTAAATCACAATATGGATACGTATTTATTTGGAATGGTGCAGCAGTTAGCTGGAGGAGTGCAAAGCAAAGCGTTGTGGCGAGATCTTCAACTAAATCAGAATACATGGCTGCTTCGGAGGCTTCACAAGAAGCGATATGGATGAAAGAGTTCATTACAGAGCTGGGTGTGGTTCCTAGTGCGCTGGACCCAATGTCTATCTACTGTGATAACATGGGCGCCATAGCCAATGCGCAAGAACCAAGGTCACACAAGAAGCTGAAGCATATCAAGCTACGTTTTCACGCTATTTGAGAACATATCCAAGATGGGGATATAAAGATTTGCAAAGTACACACAGATCTGAATGTGGCGGATCCGTTGACTAAACCTCTCCCGAGGGCAAAACATGACCAGCACCAAACTGCCATGGGTGTTCGGTATATTACCATGTAATCTAGATTAGATGACTCTAGTGCAAGTGGGAGACTGTTGGAGATATGCCCTAGAGGCAATAATAAAAGAAGTTATTATTATATCTTTGTGTTTATGATAAATGTTTACATTCATGCTATAATAGTATTAACAAGGAAACATTAATACTTGTGTGATTTGTAAACTTAATTTGAAGTCCCTAGTAAAGCCTCTATATAATACTAGCTTGTTGGTTAATGGATGATTGTGGTTTCCCTATCATGAACATTGAGATGTTATTAACAACAAGATCATATCGTTAGGAGAATGATATGATGGAGATACTCCTATAGATAAGCGTAGCATAAAGATCAAGTCATTTTAATAGTTCAATTGCTATATGCTTTCTGATACATAGTAATCTAATTCCTTCGAGAGATCATGCATATCACCTTTACCGGATGGATGCTTTGATGACATCAAACACCACACCGTAACTGGGTGGCTATAAAGGTGGCATTGAGTGTTCGGAAAGTATTGGTTGAAACACATGGATCAAGAGTGGGATTTTCCATCCATATGACGGATAGATATACTCTGGGCCCTCTCGGTGAAATGTCATCCAATTAGCTTGCAAGCATGTGATTGGCTCACAAGGGATCACATATCAAGGGAACGAGAAAAGAGTACTTATCGGTAACGAGGTTGAACTAGGTATGCAAAGATACCGACGATCATAACCTCGGATAAGTAAACTATCGTGAGATAAAGGGAAATTGATATCGTATGTAAGTGGTTCATTCGATCGCAAAGTAATCGTAGAAATATGTGGGAGCCATATGAATTTCCAGATTCCTCTATTGGTTATTGATCGGAGAAGTGTCTCGATCATGTCCGCATAATTCACGAACCGTAGGGAGACACACTTAAGGATTCGACGTTGTTTGAGTAGTTATGGAATGATGAGAAAGAGAACGAATGTTGTTCGGTGTCCCGGATGGGATCCGGGATATCACGAGGAGATCCGGAATGGTCCGGAGAATAAAAATCATATAAGGAAAGTCACGTTTAGGAGTTGGGGAATGATTCCGGTGTTTTCATCGGGAATGTTCTAGAATGTTCCGGAATGTCCGGCACTCCGAAGGGGAAGGGTGCATGGATGTGTTGTATCAAGTTGGTATGATTGCATCATGTACTAAGTGTCATCGCTGTTCCAAATAAAGGATTAATTCAAATCCTAGTTTGAAAAGTCAAATAGCTAAATTGAAAAGTCAAACGGCTAAATTTGGAAAGTGGAAAAGAGGAGGAAGGGGGAAACCGAGTTGGGGAGGAGTTCCCTCCTCCAACCGGCGGCGCCCACTCCAAGCCAAGTTGGGGAGGGAGTCCTCTCCCTCCCCCTTGGCCGCCGGCCCCTCCACCTATATAAGGAGGGCAGGGCTCCCTCCAAGCACACACAAGTACCTCTCCCCCAAACCCTAGCTTGGCGCCACCACCTCCTGCAGCTGTCGCCGCCTCCTAGGGTTGCCCTAGCCGCCGACTTGGGGTGCCCCAAACCCTAGCCGCCGGCTCTAGAACCTCCTCCTTGGTGTGTCTAAAACCTAGATCGCCAAGGAGCTCTCTCATACTCCACCATACTCGCTCCGGCTTAAGGCGCTGAGATCTCCCTCTACTTCGTACCACGCCCGTTGTCTGCCCGGAATCGCGAGAGTGCTACAACCTCCGCTGTCTGCTGGAACAAGGAGAGGAAGGTCTTCGTCGAGTACCGAACGATGTGACCGACTACGGGGCGCCACGAACAGCGTCGGAAGGATCGTCTACGCGATCTTGAGATCGGGAAGAGTACAACTACATCACCCACGAGAATCCGCTCTCGTTAAACACTTTGGAATCTTCGAGGGTGAGTTATTCCATCGACTCGTTGCTACAATCTAGTAGATAGATCTTGGCTTGTTTGTTTGTATGCGGTAGAAATTTTTTGTTTTCCATGCTACGAAACCCTACACTATGGCTGTTTTCATGGGCTATTTCCGACAACTTTGGGGTTTCAAGGGGATTTTCATGGCCCCTAAGACCCGATACATGTTTGAGAGTTCTGACCAAAAAGTTATCATTTCCATGTTTTATGTCCGTTTTCATGAGCTATACCCCACAGTTTTGGTGTGCTAGGGGCTTTGCATGGCACGTAAGACCCGATACATATTTGAGAGTTATGACTAAAAACGCGTCATTTTTTTGTTTTACGGCCATTTTCATGAGTTATTGCCCATAGTTTCGGGGTTCAAGGGGGATTTACAACGATCATAAAACCCGGTATATATTTAGGGTTATGACCAAAAACTAGTCGTTTTTGTGTTTTATGGTCGTTTTCATGTACTATTTTCTATAGTTTCGGAGTTCCAGGAGGATTTGCATGGCCCTTAAGACCCGATACATGTTTGGGGTATCATAAAAAACTCGTCATTTTCATGATTTATGGCTGTTTAATGAGCTATTGCCCATAGTTTTGGGGTTCAACGGCGATTTGCATGGCCCGCAAGACCCACTACATGTTTGATAGATATGACCAAAAACTAGTCGTTTTCACGATTTATGGCCGTTTGTTGAGCTATGGCCCACAAATTTGGGGTTCTAGGGGGATTGGCTTGGCCCACAAGATTCGGTATGTCTTTTAGAGTTATGAACAAAAACTCGTATTTTTGTGTTTTATGGCCGTTTTCAGGAGTTATTCCCCACAGTTTTGGGGTTCCTTGATGATTTACAACGACCGTAGGGCCCGATACATGTTTGAGAGTGATGACCAAAAACGTGACTTTTTCGTGTCCTATGGCCGTTTTCATGGGCTATTTCCCATAAGTTTGCGGTTTCAAGGGGATTTTCATGGCCCATAAGACCCGATACATGTTTGAGAGTTCTGACGAAAAATTCGTTATTTCCGTGTTTCATGGCCATTTTCATGAGCTATACCCCACATTTTTGGTGTGCTAGGGGGCTTTGCATGGCACGTAAGACCCGATACATGTTTGAGAGTTATGACTAAAAACGCGTCATTTTTGCGTTTTACGGCCGTTTTCAAGAGTTATTGCCCAGAGTTTTGGGGTTTAAGGGGGATTTACAACGATCATAAAACCCGGTATAAATTTTAGGGTTATGACAAAAAACTAGTCGTTTTTGTGTTTTATGGCCGTTTTCATGAACAATTTTCTATAGTTTCGGAGTTCCAGGAGGATTTGCATGACCCTTAAGACCCGATACATGTTTGGGGCATGATCAAAAACTCGCCGTTTTCGTGATTTATGGCCGTTTAATGAGCTATTGCCCATAGTTTTGGGGTTCAACGGGGATTTTCATGGCCCACAAGACCCGCTACATGTTTGATAGATATGACCAAAAATTAGTCGTTTTCGCGATTTATGGCCGTTTGTTGAGCTATGGCCCACAAATTCGGGGTTCTAGGGGGATTTGCATGGCCCACAAGACTCGGTATGTCTTTTAGAGTTATGAACAAAAACTCATATTTTTGTGTTTTATGGCCGTTTTCATGAGTTATTCCCCACAGTTTTGGGGTTCCTTGATGATTTACAACGACCGTAGGGCCCGATCATGTTTGAGAGTGATGGCCAAAAACTTGACTTTTCCGCGTCCTATGGCCGTTTTCATAGGCTATTTTCCACAAGTTTGGGGTTTCAAGGGGATTTTCATGGCCCGTAAGACCCAATACATGTTTGAGAGTTCTGACCAAAAAGTCATCATTTCCGTGATTTATGCCCGTTTTCATGAGCTAGGTGTGCTAGGGGGCTTTGCATGGCACGTAAGACCCGATACATCTTTGAGAGTTATGACTAAAAATGTGTCATTTTTGCGTTTTACGGCCGTTTTCATGAGATATTGCCCATAGTTTTGGGGTTCAAGGGGGATTTACAACGATCATAAAACCCACTATAAATTTTAGGGTTATGACCAAAAACTAGTCGTTTTTGTGTTTTATGGCCTTTTCATGAACTATTTTCTATAGTTTCGGAGTTCCAGGAGGATTTGCATGGCCCTTAAGACCTGATACATGTTTGGGGCATGATCAAAAACTCGTCGTTTTCATGATTTATGGCCGTTTAATGAGCTATTGGCCGTAGTTTTGGGGTTCAACGGGGATTTGCATGGCCCGCAAGACCCGCTACATGTTTGAGAGATATAACCAAAAACTCATCGTTTTCACGATTTATGACCGTTTGTTGAGCTATGCCCACAATTTCGGGGTTCTAGGGGGATTTGCATGGCCCGCAAGACTCGGTATGTCTTTTAGAATTATGAACAAAAACTCGTATTTTTGTGTTTTATAGCCATTTTTATGAGTTATTCCCCACAGTTTTGGGGTTCCTTAATGATTTACAACGACCGTAGCGCCCGATACATGTTTGAGAGTGATGACCAAAAACGTGACTTTTTCGTGTCCTATGGCCGTTTTCATGGGCTATTTCCCACAACTTTGGGGCTTCAAGGCGATTTTCATGGCCCGTAAGACCCAATACATGTTTGAGAATTCTGACAAAAAGTCATCATTTCTGTGTTTTATGGCCGTTTTCATAAGCATAGTTTTGGTGTGCTAGGGGGCTTTGCATGGCACGTAAGACCCGATACATGTTTGAGAGTTATGACTAAAAACGCGTCATTTTTCTGTTTTACGGCCGTTTTCATGCGTTATTGCCCATAGTTTTGGGTTCAAGGGGGATTTACAACGATCATAAAACCCGATATATATTTTAGGGTTATGACCATAAACTAGTCGTTTCTGTGTTTTATGGTTGTTTTCATGAACTATTTTCTTTAGTTTCGGAGTTCCAGGAGGATTTGAATGGCCCTTAAGACCCGATACATGTTTGGGGCATGATCAAAAACTCGTCGTTTTCGTGATTTATGGTCGTTTAATGTGCTATTTCCCATAGTTTTGGGGTTCAACGGGGATTTGCATGGCCCGCAAGACCCGCTACATGTTTGAGAGATATAACCAAAAACTCATCGTTTTCATGATTTATGACTGTTTGTTGAGCTATGCCCACAATTTCGGGGTTCTAGGGGGATTTGCATGGCCCGCAAGACTCGGTATGTCTTTTAGAGTTATGAACAAAAACTCGTATTTTTGTGTTTTATGGCCATTTTCATGAGTTATTGCCACAGTTTTGGGGTTCCTTGATGATTTACAACGACCGTAGGGCCCGATACATGTTTGAGAGTGATGACCAAAAACTTGACTTTTTCGTGTCCTATGGCCGTTCTCATGGGCTCTTTCCCACAAGTTTGTGGTTTCAAGGGGATTTTCATGGCCCGTAAGACCTAATACATCTTTGAGAGTTCTGACCAAAAATTCGTCATTTCCGTGTTTTATGGCCGTTTTCATAAGCACAGTTTTGGTGTGCTAGGGGGCTTTGCATGGCACGTAAGACCCGATACATGTTTGAGAGTTATGACTAAAAACGCGTCATTTTTCTGTTTTACGGCCGTTTTCATGCGTTATTGCCCATAGTTTTGGGTTCAAGGGGGATTTACAACGATCATAAAACCCGATATATATTTTAGGGTTATGACCATAAACTAGTCGTTTCTGTATTTTATGGTTGTTTTCATGAACTATTTTCTTTAGTTTCGGAGTTCCAGGAGGATTTGAATGGCCCTTAAGACCCGATACATGTTTGGGGCATGATCAAAAACTCGTCATTTTCGTGATTTATGGCCGTTTAATGTGCTATTTCCCATAGTTTTGGGGTTCAACGGGGATTTGCATGGCCCGCAAGACCCGCTACATGTTTGAGAGATATAACCAAAAACTCATCGTTTTCACGATTTATGACCGTTTGTTGAGCTATGCCCACAATTTCGGGGTTCTAGGGGGATTTGCATGGCCCGCAAGACTCGGTATGTCTTTTAGAATTATGAACAAAAACTCGTATTTTTGTGTTTTATAGCCATTTTCATGAGTTATTCCCCACAGTTTTGGGGTTCCTTAATGATTTACAACGACCGTAGCGCCCGATACATGTTTGAGAGTGATGACCAAAAACTTGACTTTTTCGTGTCCTATGGCCGTTTTCATGGGCTATTTCCCACAACTTTGGGGCTTCAAGGCGATTTTCATGGCCTGTAAGACCCAATACATGTTTGAGAATTCTGACAAAAAGTCATCATTTCTGTGTTTTATGGCCGTTTTCATGAGCTATACCCCACAGTTTTGGTGTGCTAGGGGGCTTTGCATGGCACGTAAGACCCGATACATGTTTGAGAGTTATGACTAAAAACGCGTCATTTTTCTGTTTTACGGCCGTTTTCATGAGTTATTGCCCATAGTTTTGGGGCTCAAGGGGGATTTACAACGATCATAAAACCCGGTATATATTTTAGGGTTATGACCATAAACCAGTCGTTTTTGTGTTTTATGGCCGTTTTCATGAACTATTTTCAATAGTTTCGGAGTTCCAGGAGGATATGCATGGCCCTTAAGACCCGATACATGTTTGGGGCATGATCAAAAACTCGTCGTTTTCGTGATTTATGGCCGTTTAATGAGCTATTGCCCATAGTTCTGGGGTTCAACGGGGATTTGCATGGCCCGCAAGACCCGCTACATGTTTGAGAGATATGACCAAAAACTCGTCGTTTTCGCGATTTATGGCCGTTTGTTGAGCTATGGCCCACAATTTCGGGGTTCTAGGGGGATTTGCATGGCCCGCAAGACTCGGTATGTCTTTTAGAGTTATGAACAAAAACTCGTATTTTTGTGTTTTATGGCCATTTTCATGAGTTATTCCCCACAGTTTTGGGGTTCCTTGATGATTTACAACGGCCGTAGGTCCCGATACATGTTTGAGAGTGATGACCAAAAACTTGACTTTTTCGTGTCCTATGGCCGTTTTCATGGGCTATTTCCCACAACTTTGGGGCTTCAAGGCGATTTTCATGGCCCGTAAGACCCAATACATGTTTGAGAGTTCTGACAAAAAGTCATCATTTCCGTGTTTTATGGCCGTTTTCATGAGCTATACCCCACAGTTTTGGTGTGCTAGGGGGCTTTGCATGGCACGTAAGACCCGATACATGTTTGAGAGTTATGACTAAAAACGTGTCATTTTTGCGTTTTACGGCCGTTTTCATGAGATATTGCCCATAGTTTTGGGGTTCAAGGGGGATTTACAACGATCATAAAACCCACTATAAATTTTAGGGTTATGACCAAAAACTAGTCGTTTTTGTGTTTTATGGCCTTTTCATGAACTATTTTCTATTGTTTCGGAGTTCCAGGAGGATTTGCATGGCCCTTAAGACCTGATACATGTTTGGGGCATGATCAAAAACTCGTCCTTTTCGTGATTTATGGCCGTTTAATGAGCTATTGGCCGTAGTTTTGGGGTTCAACGGGGATTTGCATGGCCCGCAAGACCCGCTACATGTTTGAGAGATATGACCAAAAACTCGTCGTTTTCACGATTTATGACCGTTTGTTGAGCTATGCCCACAATTTCGGGGTTCTAGGGGGATTTGCATGGCCCGCAAGACTCGGTATGTCTTTTAGAGTTATGAACAAAAACTCGTATTTTTGTGTTTTATGGCCATTTTCATGAGTTATTCCCACAGTTTTGGGGTTCCTTGATGATTTACAACGACCGTAGGGCCCGATACATGTTTGAGAGTGATGACCAAAAACTTGACTTTTTCGTGTCCTATGGCCGTTCTCATGGGCTCTTTCCCACAAGTTTGTGGTTTCAAGGGGATTTTCATGGCCCGTAAGACCTAATACATGTTTGAGAGTTCTGACCAAAAATTCGTCATTTCCGTGTTTTATGGCCGTTTTCATAAGCACAGTTTTGGTGTGCTAGGGGGCTTTGCATGGCACGTAAGACCCGATACATGTTTGAGAGTTATGACTAAAAACGAGTCATTTTTCATTTCTGGCCGTTTTCATGCGTTATTGCCCATAGTTTTGGGTTCAAGGGGGATTTACAACGATCATAAAACCCGATATATATTTTAGGGTTATGACCATAAACTAGTCGTTTCTGTGTTTTATGGTTGTTTTCATGAACTATTTTCTTTAGTTTCGGAGTTCCAGGAGGATTTGAATGGCCCTTAAGACCCGATACATGTTTGGGGCATGATCAAAAACTCGTCGTTTTCGTGATTTATGGACGTTTAATGTGCTATTTCCCATAGTTCTGGGGTTCAATGGGGATTTGCATGGCCCGCAAGACCCGCTACATGTTTGAGAGATATGACCAAACACTCGTCGTTTTCGCGATTTATGGCCGTTTGTTGAGCTATGGCCCACAATTTCGGGGTTCTAGGGGGATTTGCATGGCCCGCAAGACTCGATATGTCTTTTAGAGTTATGAACAAAAACTCGTATTTTTGTGTTTTATGGCCATTTTCATGAGTTATTCCCCACAGTTTTGGGGTTCCTTGGTGATTTACAACGACCGTAGGTCCCGATACATGTTTGAGAGTGATGACCAAAAACTTGACTTTTTCGTGTCCTATGGCCGTTTTCATGGGCTATTTCCCACAACTTTGGGGCTTCAAGGCGATTTTCATGGCCCGTAAGACCCAATACATGTTTGAGAGTTCTGACAAAAAGTCATCATTTCCGTGTTTTATGGCCGTTTTCATGAGCTATACCCCATAGTTTTGGTGTGCTAGGGGGCTTTGCATGTCACGTAAGACCCGATACATGTTTGAGAGTTATGAATAAAAACGTGTCATTTTTGCGTTTTAAGGCCGTTTTCATGAGTTATTGCCCATAGTTTTGGGGTTCAAGGGGGATTTACAACGATCATAAAACCCGGTATATATTTAGGGTTATGACCAAAAACTAGTCGTTTTTGTGTTTTATGGCCGTTTTTGATAACTATTTTCAATAGTTTCGGAGTTCCAGGAAGATATGCACGACCCTTAAGACCCGATACATGTTTGGGCCATGATCAAAAACTCGTCGTTTTCATGATTTATGGTCGTTTAATGAGCTATTGCCCATAGTTTGGGGTTCAACAGGGATTTGCACGGCCTCGCAAGACCCGCTACATGTTTGAGAGATATGACCAAAAACTCGTTGTTTTCGCGGTTTATGGCCGTTTGTTGAGCTATGGCCCACAATTTCGGGGTTCTAGGGGGATTTGCATGGCCAGCAAGACTCGGTATGTCTTTTAGAGTTATGAATAAAAACTCGTATTTTTGTGTTTTATGGCCATTTTCATGAGTTATTCCCACAGTTTTGGGGTTCCTTGATGATTTACAACGACTGTAGGGCCCGATACATGTTTGAGAGTGATGACCAAAAACTTGACTTTTTCGTGCCCTATGGCCGTTTTCATGGGCTATTTCCCACAAGTTTGGGGTTTCAAGGCGATTTTCATGGCCCGTAAGACCTAATACATGTTTGAGAGTTCTGACCAAAAATTCGTCATTTCCGTGTTTTATAGCCGTTTTCATGAGATATACCCCACAGTTTTGGTGTGCTAGGGGGCTTTGCATGGCACGTAAGACCCGATACATGTTTGAGAGTTATGACTAAAAACGCGTCATTTTTGCATTTTAAGGCCGTTTTCATGAGTTATTGCCCATAGTTTTGGGGTTCAAGGGGGATTTACAACGATCATAAAACCCGGTATATATTTAGGGTTATGACCAAAAACTAGTCGTTTTTGTGATTTATGGCCTTTTCATGAACTATTTTCTATAGTTTCGGAGTTCCAGGAGGATTTGCATGGCCCTTAAGACCCGATACATGTTTGTGGCATGATTAAAAACTTCGTCGTTTTAAGTGATTTATGGCCGTTTAATGAGCTATTGCCCATAGTTTTGGGGTTCAGCGAGGATTTGCATGGCATAAGACCCGCTACATGTTTGAGAGATATGACCAAAAACTCGTCGTTTTCGCGGTTTATGGCCGTTTGTTGAGCTATGGCCCACAATTTCGGGGTTCTAGGGGGATTTGCATGGCCCGCAAGACTCGGTATGTCTTTTAGAGTTATGAACAAAAACTCGTATTTTTGTGTTTTATGGCCATTTTCATGAGTTATTCCCCACAGTTTTGGGGTTCCTTAATGATTTACAACGACCGTAGGGCCCGATACATGTTTGAGAGTGATGACCAAAAACTTGACTTTTTCGTGTCCTATGGCCATTTTCATGGGCTATTTCCCACAAGTTTGGGGTTTCAAGGGGATTTTCATGGCCCGTAAGACCTAATACATGTTTGAGAGTTCTGACCAAAAATTCGTCATTTCCGTGTTTTATGGCCGTTTTCATGAGATATACCCCACAGTTTTGGTGTGCTAGGGGGCTTTGCATGTCACGTAAGACCCGATACATGTTTGAGAGTTATGACTAAAAACGCGTCATTTTTCTGTTTTACGGCCGTTTTCATGAGTTATTGCCCATAGTTTTGGGTTCAAGGGGGATTTACAATGATCATAAAACCCGGTATATATTTTAGGGTTATGACCATAAACTAGTCGTTTTTGTGTTTTATGGTCGTTTTCATGAACTATTTTCTTTAGTTTCGGAGTTCCAGGAGGATTTGCATGGCCCTTAAGACCCGATACATGTTTGGGGCATGATCAAAATCTCGTCGTTTTCGTGATTTATGGCCGTTTAATGAGCTATTGCCCATAGTTTTGGGGTTCAACGGGGATTTGCATGGCCCGCAAGACCCGCTACATGTTTGAGAGATTTGACCAAAAACTCGTCGTTTTCGCGATTTATGGCCGTTTGTTGAGCTATGGCCCACAATTTCGGGGTTCTAGGGGGATTTGCATGGCCCGCAAGACTCGGTATGTCTTTTAGAGTTATGAACAAAAACAGGTATTTTTGTGTTTTATGGCCATTTTCATGAGTTATTCCCCACAGTTTTGGGGTTCCTTGATGATTTACAACGACCGTAGGGCCGATACATGTTTGAGAGTGATGACCAAAAACTTGACTTTTTCGTGTCATATGGCCGTTTTCATGGGCTATTTCCCACAAGTTTGGGGTTTCAAGGCGATTTTCATGGCCCGTAAGACCTAATACATGTTTGAGACTTGACAAAAAGTCGTCATTTCCGTGTTTTATAGCCGTTTTC
Organism: Avena insularis; assembly: GCA_023614405.1. Lineage (NCBI taxonomy): Eukaryota > Viridiplantae > Streptophyta > Magnoliopsida > Poales > Poaceae > Avena > Avena insularis. The sequence goes on along the minus strand of CM042688.1, from coordinate 519,393,054 downwards.
ATGAGATATACCCCACAGTTTTGGTGTGCTAGGGGGCTTTGCATGGCACGTAAGACCCGATACATGTTTGAGAGTTATGACTAAAAACGCGTCATTTTTGCGTTTTAAGGCCGTTTTCATGAGTTATTGCCCATAGTTTTGGGGTTCAAGGGGGATTTACAATGATCATAAAACCCGGTATATATTTTAGGGTTATGACCAAAAACTAGTCGTTTTTGTGTTTTATGGCCTTTTCATGAACTATTTTCTATAGTTTCGGAGTTCCAGGAGGATTTGCATGGCCCTTAAGACCTGATACATGTTTGGGGCATGATCAAAAACTCGTCCTTTTCGTGATTTATGGCCGTTTAATGAGCTATTGGCCGTAGTTTTGGGGTTCAACGGGGATTTGCATGGCCCGCAAGACCCGCTACATGTTTGAGAGATATGACCAAAAACTCGTCGTTTTCACGATTTATGGCCGTTTGTTGAGCTATGGCCCAAAATTTCGGGGTTCTAGGGGGATTTGCATGGCCCGCAAGACTCGGTATGTATTTTAGAATTATGAACAAAAACTCGTATTTTTGTGTTTTATGGCCATTTTCATGAGTTATTCCCCACAGTTTTGGGGTTCCTTAATGATTTACAACGACCGTAGGGCCCGATACATGTTTGAGAGTGATGACCAAAAACTTGACTTTTTCGTGTCCTATGGCCGTTTTCATAGGCTATTTCCCACAAGTTTGGGGTTTCAAGGGGATTTTCATGCCCCGTAAGACCTAATACATGTTTCAGAGTTCTAACCAAAAATTCGTCATTTCCGTGTTTTATGGCCGTTTTCATGAGCTATACCCCATATTTTTGGTGTGCTTGGGGGCTTTGCATGGCACGTAAGACCCGATACATGTTTGAGAGTTATGACTGAAAAGCTTAATTTTTGCGTGTTACGGCCGTTTTCATGAGTTATTGCCCATAGTTTTGGGGTTCAAGGGGATTTACAACGATCATAAAACCCGGTATATATTTTAGGGTTATGACCAAAAACTAGTCGTTTTTGTGTTTTATGGCCGTTTTCATGAACTATTTTCTATAGTTTCGGAGTTCCAGGAGGATTTGCATGGCCCTTAAGACCCGATACATGTTTGGGGCATGATCAAAAACTCGTCGTTTTAGTGATTTATGGCCGTTTAATTAGCTATTGCCCATAGTTTTGGGTTTCAGCGATTTGCATGGCCCGTAAGACCCGCTACATGTTTGAGAGATATGACCAAAAACTCGTCGTTTTCGCGATTTATGGCCGTTTGTTGAGCTATGGCCCACAATTTCGGGGTTCTAGGGGGATTTGCATGGCCCGCAAGACTCGGTATGTCTTTGAGAGTTATGAACAAAAACTCGTATTTTTGTGTTTTATGGCCATTTTCATGAGTTATTCCCCACAGTTTTGGGGTTCCTTGATGATTTACAACGACCGTAGGGCCCGATACATGTTTGAGAGTGATGACCAAAAACTTGACTTTTTCGTGTCCTATGGCCGTTTTCATGGGCTATTTCCCACAAGTTTGGGGATTCAAGGGGATTTTCATGGCCCGTAAGACCCAATACATGTTCGAGAGTTCTGATCAAAAAGTCGTCATTCCCGTGTTTTATGGCCGTTTTCATGAGCTATACCCCACATTTTTGGTGTGCTAGGGGGATTTGCATGGCACGTAAGACCCGATACATGTTTGAGAGTTATGACTAAAAACGTGTCATTTTTCCGTTTTACGGCCGTTTTCATTAGTTATTGCCCATAGTTTTGGGGTTCAAGGGGGATTTACAACGATCATAAAACCCGGTATATATTTTAGGGTTATGACCAAAAACTAGTCGTTTTTGTGTTTTATGGCCGTTTTCATGAACTATTTTCTATAGTTTCGGAGTTCCAGGAGGATTTGCATGGCCCTTAAGACCCGATACATGTTTGGGGCATGATCAAAAACTCGTCGTTTTCGTGATTTATGGCCGTTTAATGAGCTATTGCCCATAGTTTTGGGGTTCAAAGGTGCTTTGCATGGCCCGCAAGACCCGCTACATGTTTGAGAGATATGACCAAAAACTCGTCGTTTTCACGATTTATGGCCGTTTGTTGAGCTATGGCCCACAATTTCGGGGTTCTAGGGGGATTTGCATGGCCCGCAAGACTCGGTATGTCTTTGAGAGTTATGAACAAAAACTCGTATTTTTGTGTTTTATGGCCATTTTCACGAGTTATTCCCCATAGTTTTGGGGTTCCTTGGTGATTTACAACGACCGTAGGGCCCGATACATGTTTGAGAGTGATGACCAAAAACATGACTTTTTCGTGTCCTATGGCCGTTTTCATGAGCTATTTCCCACAAGTTTGGGGTTTCAAGGGGATTTTCATGCCCCGTAAGACCTAATACATGTTTGAGAGTTCTGACCAAAAATTCGTCATTTCCGTGTTTTATGGCCGTTTTCATGAGCTATACCCCACAGTTTTGGTGTGCTAGGGGGCTTTGCATGGCACGTAAGACCCGATACATGTTTGAGAGTTATGACTAAAAACGCGTCATTTTTGCGTTTTAAGGCCGTTTTCATGAGTTATTGCCCATAGTTTTGGGGTTCAAGGGGGATTTACAATGATCATAAAACCCGGTATATATTTTAGGGTTATGACCAAAAACTAGTCGTTTTTGTGTTTTATGGCCGTTTTCATGAACTATTTTCTATAGTTTCGGAGTTCCAGGAGGATTTGCATGGCCCTTAAGACCCGATACATGTTTGGGGCATGATCAAAAATTCGTCGTTTTCGTGATTTATGGCCGTTTAATGAGCTATACCCCACAGTTTTGGTGTTCTAGGGGGATTTGCATGGCACGTAAGACCCGATACATGTTTGAGAGATATGACCAAAAACTCGTCGTTTTCGCGATTTATGGCCGTTTGTTGAGCTATGGCCCACAATTTCGGGGTTCTAGGGGGATTTGCATGGCCCGAAAGACTCGTTACGTCTTTTAGTTTTATGATCAAAAAATCTTATTGTTGTTTTTTATGGCAATTTTCACGAGTTATTCCCCACAGTTTTGCGGTTCCTTGGTTATTTAGCAACGTAGTAGGGCCCGATACATGTTTGAGAGTGATGACCAAAAACTTGACTTTTCGTGTCCTATGGCCGTTTTCATGGCTATTTCCCACAAGTTTGGGGTTTCAAGGGATTTTCATGCCCGTAAGACCTAATACATGTTTGAGAGTTACGACCAAAAATTCGTCATTTCCGTGTTTTATATGTTTTCATGAGCTATACCACAGTTTTGGTGTGCTAGGGGCTTTGCATGGCACGTAAGACCCGATACATGTTTGAGAGTTATGACTAAAAAGCGTCATTTTTGCATTTCTGGCCGTTTTCATGAGTTATTGCCCATAGTTTTGGGGTTCAAGGGGATTTAGCGATCATAAAACCGGTATATATTTTAGGGTTATGACCAAAAACTAGTCGTTTTTTTGTTTTATGGCGTTTTCATGAACTATTTTCTATAGTTTGAGTTCGGAGGATTTGCATGGCCCTTAAGACCCGATACATGTTTGGGGCATGATCAAAAACTTCGTCGTTTCGTGATTTATGGCCGTTTAATGAGCTATTGCCCATAGTTTTGGGTTCAGCGAGGATTTGCATGGCATAAGACCGCTACATGTTTGAGAGATATGACCAAAAACTTCGTCGTTTTCGCGATTTATGGCCGTTTGTTGAGCTATGGCCCACAATTTGAGTTCTAGGGGATTTGCATGGCCATAAGACTCGGTATGTCTTTGAGAGTTATGAACAAAAACTTCGTATTTTTGTGTTTTATGGCCATTTTCATGAGTTATTCCCCAGTTTTGGGGTTCCTTGATGATTTAGCAATAGTAGGGCCGATACATGTTTGAGAGTGATGACCAAAAACTTGACTTTTTCGTGTCCTATGGCGTTTTCATGAGCTATTTCCCACAAGTTTGGGGTTTCAAGGGATTTTCATGCCGTAAGACCTAATACATGTTTGAGAGTTTTGACCAATATTCGTCATTTCCGTGTTTTATGGCCGTTTTCATGAGCTATACCCAGTTTTGGTGTGCTAGGGGCTTTGCATGGCGTAAGACCCGATACATGTTTGAGAGTTATGACTAAAAGCGCGTCATTTTCGTGATTTATGGCCGTTTAATGAGCTATTGCCCATAGTTTTGGGGTTCAAGGGGGATTTACAACGATCATAAAACCCGGTATATATTTTAGGGTTATGACCAAAAACTAGTCGTTTTTGTGTTTTATGGCCGTTTTCATGAACTATTTTCTATAGTTTCGGAGTTCCAGGAGGATTTGCATGGCCCTTAAGACCCGATACATGTTTGGGGCATGATTAAAAACTCGTCGTTTTCGTGATTTATGGCCGTTTAATGAGCTATTGCCCATAGCTTTGGGGTTCAACGGGGATTTGCATGGCCCGCAAGACCCGCTACATGTTTGAGAGATATGACTAAAAACTCGTCGTTTTCGCGATTTATGGCCGTTTGTTGAGCTATGGCCCACAATTAAGGGGTTCTCGGGGGATTTGCATGGCCCGCAAGACTCGTTATGTCTTTGAGAGTTATGAACAAAAACTCGTATTTTTGTGTTTTATGGCCATTTTCACGAGTTATTCCCCACAGTTTTGGGGTTCCTTGGTGATTTAGCAATAGTAGGGACCGATACATGTTTGAGAGTGATGACCAAAAACATGACTTTTTCGTGTCCTATGGCCGTTTTCATGAGCTATTTCCCACAAGTTTGGTGTTTCAAGGGGATTTTCATGCCCCGTAAGACCTAATACATGTTTGAGAGTTCTGACCAATTATTCGTCATTTCCGTGTTTTATGGCCGTTTTCATGAGCTATACCCCACAGTTTTGGTGTGCTAGGGGGCTTTGCATGCCACGTAAGACCCGATACATGTTTGAGAGTTATGACTAAAAACAGGTCATTTTTGCGTGTTACGGCCGTTTTCATGAGTTATTGCCCATAGTTTTCGGGTTCAAGGGGGATTTACAACGATCATAAAACCCGGTATATACTTTAGGGTTATGACCAAAAACTAGTCATTTTTGTGTTTTATGGCCGTTTTCATGAACTATTTTCTATAGTTTCGGAGTTCCAGGAGGATTTGCATGGCCCTTAAGACCCGATGCATGTTTGGGGCATGATCAAAAACTCGTCTTTTTCTTGATTTATGGCCGTTTAGTGAGCTATTGCCCATAGTTTTAGGGTTCAACGGGTATTTGCATGGCCCGTAAGACCCGCTACATGTTTGAGAGATATGACCAAAAACTCGTCGTTTTCGCGATTTATGGCCGTTTGTTGAGCTATGGCCCACAATATCGGGGTTCTAGGGGGATTTGCATGGCCCGCAAGATTTGGTATGTCTTTGAGAGTTATGAACAAAAACTCGTATTTTTGTGTTTTATGGCCATTTTCACGAGTTATTCCCCATAGTTTTGGGGTTCCTTGGTGATTTACAACGACAGTAGGGCCCGATATATGTTTGAGAGTGATGACCAAAAACATGACTTTTTTGTGTCATATGGCCGTTTTCATGAGCTATTTCCCACAAGTTTGGGGTTTCAAGGGGATTTTCATGCATCGTAAGACCTAATACATGTTTGAGAGTTCTGACAAAAAATTCGTCATTTCCGTGTTTTATGGCCGTTTTCATGAGCTATACCCCAAAGTTTTAGTGTGCAAGGGGGCTTTGCATGGCACGTAAGACCCGATACATGTTTGAGAGTTATGACTAAAAACGCGTCATTTTTGCGTGTTACGGCCGTTTTCATGAGTTATTGCCCATAGTTTTGGGGTTCAAGGGGGATTTACAATGATCATAAAACCCGGTATATATTTTAGGGTTATGACCAAAAACTAGTCGTTTTTGTGTTTTATGGCTGTTTTCATGAACTATTTTCTATAGTTTCGGAGTTCCAGGAGGATTTGCATGGCCCTTAAGACCCGATACATGTTTGGGGCATGATCAAAAAACTCATCGTTTTCGTGATTTATGGCCGTTTAATGAGCTATTGCCCATAGCTTTGGGGTTCAACGGGGATTTGCATGGCCCGCAAGACCCGCTACATGTTTGAGAGACATGACCAAAAACTCGTCGTTTTCGCGATTTATGGCCGTTTGTCGAGCTATGGCCCACAATTTCGGGGTTCTAGGGGGATTTGCATGGCCCGCAAGACTCGGTATGTCTTTGAGATTTATGAACAAAAACCCGATTGTTGTGTTTTATGGCCATTTTCACGAGTTATTCCCCATAGTTTTGGGGTTCCTTGGTGATTTACAACGACCGTAGGGCCCGATACATGTTTAAGAGTGCTGACCAAAAACTTGACTTTTTCGTGTCCTATGGCCGTTTTCATGAGCTATTTCCCACAAGTTTGGGGTTTCAAGGGGATTTTCATGCCCCGTAAGACCTAATACATGTTTGAGAGTTCTGACCAAAAATTCGTCATTTCCGTGTTTTATGGCCGTTTTCATGAGCTATACCCCACAGTTTTGGTGTTCTAGGGGGCTTTGCATGGCACGTAAGACCCGATACATGTTTGAGAGTTATGACTAAAAACGCGTCATTTTTGCATGTTACGGCCGTTTTCATGAGTTATTGCCCATAGTTTTGGGGTTCAAGGGGGATTTACAACGATCATAAAACCCGGTATATATTTTAGGGTTATGACCAAAAACTAGTCGTTTTTTTGTTTAAATGGCCGTTTTCATGAACTATTTTCTATAGATTCGGAGTTCGAGGAGGATTTGCATGGCCCTTAAGACCCGATACATGTTTGGGGCATGATCAAAAACTCGTCGTTTTAAATGATTTATGGCCGTTTAATGAGCTATTGCCCATAGTTTTGGGGTTCAACGGGGATTTGCATGGCCCGCAAGACCCGCTACATGTTTGAGAGATATGACCAAAAACTCGTCGTTTTCGCGATTTATGGCCGTTTGTTGAGCTATGGCCCACAATTTCGGGGTTCTAGGGGGATTTGCGTGGCCCACAAGACTCACTATGTCTTTGAGAGTTATGAACAAAAACTCGTATTGTTGTGTTTTATGGCCATTTTCACGAGTTATTCCCCACAGTTTTGGGGTTCCTTGATGATTTACAACGACCGTAGTGCCCGATAAATGTTTGAGAGTGATGACCAAAAACATGACTTTTTTGTGTCCTATGGCCGTTTTCATGAGCTATTTCCCACAAGTTTGGGGTTTCAAGGGGATTTTCATGCCCCGTAAGACCTAATACATGTTTGAGAGTTCTGACCAAAAATTCGTCATATCCGTGTTTTATGGCCGTTTTCATGAGCTATACCCCACAGTTTTGGTGTTCTAGGGGGCTTTGCATGGCACGTAAGACCCGATACATGTTAGAGTTATGACTAAAAACTCGTCATTTTTGGGTTTTATGGCCGTTTTCATTAGTTATTGCCCATAGTTTTGGGGTTCAAGGGGGATTTACAATGATCATAAAACCCGGTATATACTTTAGGGTTATGACCAAAAACTAGTCGTTTTTGTGTTTTATGGCCGTTTTCATGAACTATTTTCTATAGTTTCGGAGTTCCAGGAGGATTTGCATGGCCCTTAAGACCCGATACATGTTTGGGGCATGATCAAAAACTCGTCGTTTTCGTGATTTATGGCCGTTTAATGAGCTATTGCCCATAGTTTTGGGGTTCAACGGGGATTTGCATGGCCCGCAAGACCCGCTACATGTTTGAGAGATATGACCAAAAACTCGTCGTTTTCGCGATTTATGGCCGTTTGTTGAGCTATGGCCCACAATTTCGGGGTTCTAGGGGGATTTGCATGGCCCGCAAGACTCGGTATGTCTTTGAGAGTTATGAACAAAAACTCGTATTGTTGTGTTTTATGGCCATTTTCACGAGTTATTCCCCTCAGTTTTGGGGTTCCTTGGTGATTTACAACGACCATCGGGCCCGATACATGTTTGAGAGTGATGACCAAAAACTTGACTTTTTCGTGTCCTATGGCCGTTTTCATGAGCTATTTCCCACAAGTTTGGGGTTTCAAGGGGATTTTCATGCCCCGTAAGACCTAATACATGTTTGAGAGTTCTGACCAAAAATTCGTCATTTCCGTGTTTTATGGCCGTTTTCATGAGCTATACCCCACAGTTTTGGTGTGCTAGGGGGCTTTGCATGGCACGTAAGACCCGATACATGTTTGAGAGTTATGACTAAAAACGCGTCATTTTTGCGTGTTACGGCCGTTTTCATGAGTTATTTCCCATAGTTTTGGGGTTCAAGGGGGATTTACAACGATCATAAAACCCGGTATATATTTTAGGGTTATGACCAAAAACTAGTCGTTTTTGTGTTTTATGGCCGTTTTCATGAACTATTTTCTATAGTTTCGGAGTTCCAGGAGGATTTGCATGGCCCTTAAGACCCGATACATGTTTGGGGCATGATCAAAAACTCGTCGTTTTCATGATTTATGGCCGTTTAATGAGCTATTGCCCATACTTTTGGGGTTCAACGGGGATTTGCATGGCATATAAGACCGCTACATGTTTGAGAGATATGACCAAAAACTAAATCGTTTTCGCGATTTATGGCCGTTTGTTGAGCTATGGCCCACAATTTGGGTTCTAGGGTGATTTGCATGGCCCGTAAGACTCGGTATGTCTTTGAGAGTTATGAACAAAAACTCGTATTGTTGTGTTTTATGGCCATTTTCACGAGTTATTCCCCACAGTTTTGGGGTTCCTTGGTGATTTACAACGACCGTAGGGCCCGATACATGTTTGAGAGTGATGACCAAAAACTTGACTTTTTCGTGTCCTATGGCCGTTTTCATGAGCTATTTCCCACAAGTTTGGGGTTTCAAGGGGATTTTCATGCCCCGTAAGACCTAATACATGTTTGAGAGTTTCTGACCAAAAATTCGTCATTTCCGTGTTTTATGGTCGTTTTCATGAGCTATACCCCACAGTTTTGGTGTGCTAGGGGGCTTTGCATGGCACGTAAGACCCGATACATGTTTGAGAGTTATGACTAAAAACGCGTCATTTTTGCGTGTTACGGCCGTTTTCATGAGTTATTGCCCATAGTTTTCGGGTTCAAGGGGGATTTACAACGATCATAAAACCCGGTATATATTTTAGGGTTATGACCAAAAACTAGTCGTTTTTGTGTTTTATGGCCGTTTTCATGAACTATTTTCTATAGTTTCGGAGTTCGAGGAGGATTTGCATGGCCCTTAAGACCCGATACATGTTTGGGGCATGATCAAAAACTCGTCGTTTTCGTGATTTATGGCCGTTTAATGAGCTATTGCCCATAGTTTTGGGGTTCAACGGGGATTTGCATGGCATAAGACCCTACATGTTTGAGAGATATGACCAAAAACTCATCGTTTTCGCGATTTATGGCCGTTTGTTGAGCTATGGCCCACAATTTCGGGGTTCTAGGGGGATTTGCATGGCCCGCAAGACTCGGTATGTCTTTGAGAGTTATGAACAAAAACTCGTATTTTTGTGTTTTATGGCCATTTTCACGAGTTATTCAACACAGTTTTGGGGTTCCTTGGTGATTTACAATGACCATAGGGCCCGATACATGTTTGAGAGTGATGACCAAAAACATGACTTTTTCGTGTCCTATGGCCGTTTTCATGAGCTATTTCCCACAAGTTTGGGGTTTCAAGGGGATTTTCATGCCCCGTAAGACCTAATACATGTTTGAGAGTTCTGACCAAAAATTCGTCATTTCCGTGTTTTATGGCCGTTTTCATGAGCTATACCCCACAGTTTTGGTGTGCTAGGGGGCTTTGCATGGCACGTAAGACCCGATACATGTTTGAGAGTTATGACTAAAAACGCGTCATTTTTGCGTGTTACGGCCGTTTTCATGAGTTATTGCCCATAGTTTTCGGGTTCAAGGGGGATTTACAACGATCATAAAACCCGGTATATACTTTAGGGTTATGACCAAAAACTAGTCGTTTTTGTGTTTTATGGCCGTTTTCATGAACTATTTTCTATAGTTTCGGAGTTCCAGGAGGATTTGCATGGCCCTTAAGACCCGATACATGTTTGGGGCATGATCAAAAACTCGTCGTTTTCGTGATTTATGGCCGTTTAATGAGCTATTGCCCATAGTTTTGGGGTTCAACGGGGATTTGCATGGCCCGCAAGACCCGCTACATGTTTGAGAGATATGACCAAAAACTCGTCGTTTTCGCGATTTATGGCCGTTTGTTGAGCTATGGCCCACAATTTCGGGGTTCTAGGGGGATTTGCATGGCCCGCAAGACTCGGTATGTCTTTGAGAGTTATGAACAAAAACTCGTATTTTTGTGTTTTATGGCCATTTTCATGAGTTATTCCCCACAGTTTTGGGGTTCCTTGATGATTTACAACGACCGTAGGGCCCGATACATGTTTGAGAGTGATGACCAAAAACTTGACTTTTTCGTGTCCTATGGCCGTTTTCATGAGCTATTTCCCACAAGTTTGGGGTTTCAAGGGGATTTTCATGCCCCGTAAGACCTAATACATGTTTGAGAGTTTCTGACCAAAAATCGTAATTTCCGTGTTTTATGGTCGTTTTCATGAGCTATACCCCACAGTTTTGGTGGTGCTAGGGGGCTTTGCATGGCACGTAAGACCCGATACATGTTTGAGAGTTATGAATAAAAACGTGTCATTTTTGCGTTTTAAGGCTGTTTTCATGAGTTATTGCCCATAGTTTTGAGGTTCAAGGGGGATTTACAACGATCATAAAACACGGTATATATTTAGGGTTATGACCAAAAACTAGTCGTTTTTGTGTTTTATGGACGTTTTCATGAACTATTTTCAATAGTTTCGGAGTTCCAGGAGGATATGCATGGCCATTAAGACCCGATACATGTTTGGGGCATGATCAAAAACTCGTCGTTTTCATGATTTATGGTCGTTTAATGAGCTATTGCCCATAGTTTTGGGGTTCAACGGGGATTTGCATGGCCCGCAAGACCCGCTACGTGTTTGAGAGATACGACCAAAAACTCGTCGTCTTCGCGATTTATGGCCGTTTGTTGAGCTATGGCCCACAATTTCGGGGTTCTAGGGGGATTTCCATGGCCCGCAAGACTCGGTATGACTTTGAGAGTTATGAACAAAACTCGTATTTTTGTGTTTTATGGCAATTTTCACGAGTTATTCCCCTCAATTTTGGGGTTCCTTGGTGATTTACAACGACCATAGGGCCCGGTACATGTTTGAGAGTGATGACCAAAAACATGACTTTTTCGTGTCCTATGGCCGTTTTCATGAGCTATTTCCCACAAGTTTGGGGTTTCAAGGGGATTTTCATGCCCCGTAAGACCTAATACATGTTTGAGAGTTCTGAACAAAAATTCGTCATTTCCGTGTTTTATGGCCGTTTTCATGAGCTATACCCCACAATTTTGGTGTGCAAGGGGGTTTGCATGGAACGTAAGACCTAATACATGTTTGAGAGTTATGACTAAAAACGCGTCATTTTTGCGTGTTACGGCCGTTTTCATGAGTTATTGCCCATAGTTTTGGGGTTCAAGGGGGATTTACAACGTTCATAAAACCCGGTATATATTTTAGGGTTATGACCAAAAACTAGTCGTTTTTGTTTTTGATGGCCGTTTTCATGAACTATTTTCTATAGTTTCGGAGTTCGGGAGGATTTGCATGGCCCTTAAGACCCGATACATGTTTGGGGCATGATCAAAAACTTCGTCGTTTTATGATTTATGGCCGTTTAATGAGCTATTGCCCATAGTTTTGGGGTTCAGCGAGGATTTGCATGGCCATAAGACCCGCTACATGTTTGAGAGATATGACCAAAAACTAATCGTTTTTCGCGATTTATGGCCGTTTGTTGAGCTATGGCCCACAATTTGAGGTTCTAGGGGATTTGCATGGCATAAGACTCGGTATGTCTTTGAGAGTTATGAACAAAAGCTTCGTATTGTTGTGTTTATGGCCATTTTCATGAGTTATTCCCCACAGTTTTGGGGTTCCTTGGTGATTTAGCAGTAGTGGGGCCCGATACATGTTTGAGTGATGACCAAAAACTTGACTTTTTCGTGTCCTATGGCGTTTTCATGAGCTATTTCCCACAAGTTTGGGGTTTCAAGGGATTTTCATGCCCGTAAGACCTAATACATGTTTGAGAGTTACGACAAAAATTCGTCATTTCCGTGTTTTATGGCCGTTTTCATGAGCTATACCCACAGTTTTGGTGTGCTAGGGGCTTTGCATGTACGTAAGACCCGATACATGTTTGAGAGTTATGACTAAAAACGCGTCATTTTTGGGTTTTATGGCCGTTTTCATTAGTTATTGCCCATAGTTTTGGGGTTCAAGGGGGATTTACAACGATCATAAAACCCGGTATATACTTTAGGGTTATGACCAAAAACTAGTCGTTTTTGTGTTTTATGGCCGTTTTCATGAACTATTTTCTATAGTTTCGGAGTTCCAGGAGGATTTGCATGGCCCTTAAGACCCGATGCATGTTTGGGGCATGATCAAAAACTCGTCTTTTTCGTGATTTATGGCCGTTTAATGAGATATTGCCCATAGTTTTGGGGTTCAACGGGGATTTGCATGGCACGCAAGACCCGCTACATGTTTGAGAGATATGACCAAAAACTCGTCGTTTTCGCGATTTATGGTTGTTTGTTGAGCTATGGCCCACAATTTCAGGGTTCTAGGGGGATTTGCATGGCCCACAAGACTTGGTATGTCTTTGAGAGTTATGAACAAAAACTCGTATTTTTGTGTTTTATGGCCATTTTCACGAGTTATTCCCCACAGTTTTGGGGTTCCTTGGTGATTTACAACGACCGTAGGGCCCGATACATGTTTGAGAGTGATGACCAAAAACTTGACTTTTTCGTGTCCTATGGCCGTTTTCATGAGCTATTTCCCACAAGTTTGGGGTTTCAAGGGGATTTTCATGCCCCGTAAGACCTAATACATGTTTGAGAGTTCTGACCAAAAATTCGTCATTTCCGTGTTTTATGGCCGTTTTCATGAGCTATACCCCACAGTTTTGGTGTTCTAGGGGGCTTTGCATGGCACGTAAGACCCGATACATGTTTGAGAGTTATGACTAAAAACGCGTCATTTTGGGTTTTACGGCCGTTTTCATGAGTTATTGCCCATAGTTTTGGGGTTCAAGGGGGATTTACAACGATCATAAAACCCGGTATATATTTTAGGGTTATGACCAAAAACTAGTCGTTTTTGTGTTTTATGGCCGTTTTCATGAACTATTTTCTATAGTTTGGGGTTTGTAGGTGGATTTTCATGGCCCTTAAGACCCGATACATGTTTGGGGCATGATCAAAAATTCGTCGTTTTCGTGATTTATGGCCGTTTAATGAGCTATTGCCCATACTTTTGGGGTTCAACGGGGATTTGCATGGCCCGCAAGACCCGCTACATGTTTGAGAGATATGACCAAAAACTCGTCGTTTTCGCGATTTATGGCCGTTTGTTGAGCTATGGCCCACAATTTCGGGGTTCTAGGGGGATTTGCATGGCCCGCAAGACTTGGTATGTCTTTGAGAGTTATGAACAAAAACTCGTATTTTTGTGTTTTATGGCCATTTTCACGAGTTATTCCCCATAGTTTTGGGGTTCCTTGGTGATTTACAACGACCGTACGGACCGATACATGTTTGAGCGTGATGACCAAAAACATGACTTTTTTGTGTCATATGGCCGTTTTCATGAGCTATTTCCCACAAGTTTGGGGTTTCAAGGGGATTTTCATGCATCGTAAGACCTAATACATGTTTGAGAGTTCTGACAAAAAATTCGTCATTTCCGTGTTTTATGGCCGTTCCCCACAGTTTTGGTGTGCTAGGGGGCTTTGCATGGCACGTAAGACCCGATACATGTTTGAGAGTTATGACTAAAAATGCGTCATTTTTGCGTGTTACGGCCGTTTTCATGAGTTATTGCCCATAGTTTTGGGGTTCAAGGGGGATTTACAACGATCATAAAACCGGTATATATTTAGGGTTATGACCAAAAACTAGTCGTTTTGTGTTTTATGGCGTTTTCATGAACTATTTTCTATAGTTTGAGTTCGGGAGGATTTGCATGGCCCTTAAGACCCGATACATGTTTGGGGCATGATCAAAAACTTCGTCGTTTTAAATGATTTATGGCGTTTAATGAGCTATTGCCCATAGTTTGGGGTTCAGCGAGGATTTGCATGGCATAAGACCGCTACATGTTTGAGTGAAATGATCAAAAACTCGTCGTTTTCGCGATTTATGGCCGTTTGTTGAGCTATGGCCCACAATTTCGGGGTTCTAGGGGGATTTGTATGGCCCGCAAGACTCAGTATGTCTTTGAGAGTTATGAACAAAAACTCGTATTGTTGTGTTTTATGGCCATTTTCACGAGTTATTACACCGTTTTGGGGTTCCTTGGTGATTTACAACGACCGTAGGGCCCGATACATGTTTGAGAGTGATGACCAAAAACTTGACTTTTTCGTGTCCTATGGCCGTTTTCATGAGCTATTTCCCACAAGTTTGGGGTTTCAAGGGGATTTTCATGCCCCGTAAGACCTAATACATGTTTGAGAGTTGACCAAAATTCGTCATTTCCGTGTTTTATGGCCGTTTTCATGAGCTATACCCATATTTTTGGTGTGCTTGGGGGCTTTGCATGGTACGTAAGACCCGATACATGTTAGAGTTATGACTAAAACTCGTCATTTTTGGGTTTTATGGCCGTTTTCATTAGTTATTGCCCATAGTTTTGGGGTTCAAGGGGATTTAGCGATCATAAAACCGGTATATATTTTAGGGTTATGACCAAAAACTAGTCGTTTTGTGTTTTATGGCCGTTTTCATGAACTATTTTCTATAGTTTGGAGTTCGGAGGATTTGCATGGCCCTTAAGACCCGATACATGTTTGGGGCATGATCAAAAACTTCGTCGTTTTAAATGATTTATGGCCGTTTAATGAGCTATTGCCCATAGTTTTGGGGTTCAGCGATTTGCATGGCCCAAGACCGCTACATGTTTTAGAGATTTTACCAAAAAGTCTTCTTTTTCGCGATTTATGGCGTTTTGTTGAGCTATGGCCCACACTTTCGGGGTTCTAGGGGATTTGCATGGCATAAGACTCGGTATGTCTTTGAGAGTTATGAACAAAAACTTCGTATTTTTTGTTTTATGGCCATTTTCATGAGTTATTCCCCACAGTTTTGGGGTTCCTTGGTGATTTAGCAACGTAGTGGTCCCGATACATGTTTGAGAGTGATGACCAAAAACATGACTTTTTAGTGTCCTATGGCGTTTTCATGAGCTATTTCCCACAAGTTTGGGGTTTCAAGGGATTTTCATGCCCGTAAGACCTAATACATGTTTGAGAGTTACGACAAAATTCGTCATTTCCGTGTTTTATGGCCGTTTTCATGAGCTATACCCACAGTTTTGGTGTGCTAGGGGGCTTTGCATGTACGTAAGACCCGATACATGTTTGAGAGTTATGACTAAAAGCAGCGTCATTTTTGCGTTTCTGGCCGTTTTCATTAGTTATTGCCCATAGTTTTGGGGTTCAAGGGGGATTTACAATGATCATAAAACCCGGTATATACTTTAGGATTATGACCAAAAACTAGTCGTTTTTGTGATTTATGGCCGTTTTCATGAACTATTTTCTATAGTTTCGAAGTTCCAGGAGGATTTGCATGGCCCTTAAGACCCGATACATGTTTGGGGCATGATAAAAAACTCGTCATTTTCGTGATTTATGGCCGTTTTATGAGCTATTGCCCATAGTTTTGGGGTTCAACGGGGATTTGCATGGCCCGCAAGACCCGCTACATGTTTGAGAGATACGACCAAAAACTCTTCGTCTTCGCGATTTATGGCCGTTTGTTGAGCTATGGCCCACAATTTTGGGGTTCTAGGGGGATTTGCATGGCCCGCAAGACTCGGTATGTCTTTGAGAGTTATGAACAAAAACTCGTATTGTTGTGTTTTATGGCCATTTTCACGAGTTATTCCCCTCAGTTTTGGGGTTCCTTGATGATTTACAACGACGGTAGTGCCCGATATATGTTTGAGAGTGATGACCAAAAACATGACTTTTTCGTGTCCTATGGCCGTTTTCATGAGCTATTTCCCACAAGTTTGGGGTTTCAAGGGGATTTTCATGCCTCGTAAGACCTAATACATGTTTGAGAGTTCTGACCAAAAATTCGTCATTTCCGTGTTTTATGGCCGTTTTCATGAGTTATACCCCACAGTTTTGGTGTGCAAGGGGGCTTTGCATGGAACGTAAGACCTAATACATGTTTGAGAGTTATGAATAAAAACGCGTCATTTTTGCGTGTTACGGCCGTTTTCATGAGTTATTGCCCATAGTTTTGGGGTTCAAGGGGGATTTACAACGATCATAAAACCCGGTATATATTTTAGGGTTATGACCAAAAACTAGTCGTTTTTGTGTTTTATGGCCGTTTTCATGAACTATTTTCTATAGTTTCGGAGTTTCAGGAGGATTTGCATGGCCCTTAAGACCCGATACATGTTTGGGGCATGATCAAAAACTTCGTCGTTTTAAATGATTTATGGCGTTTAATGAGCTATTGCCCATAGTTTTGGGGTTCCACGAGGATTTGCATGGCATAAGACCCGCTACATGTTTGAGAGATATGACCAAAAACTTCGTCGTTTCGCGATTTATGGCCGTTGTTGAGCTATGGCCCACAATTTGGGGTTCTAGGGGATTTGCATGGCCATAAGACTCGGTATGTCTTTTAGAGTTATGAACAAAACTTCGTATTTTTGTGTTTTATGGCCATTTTCATGAGTTATTCCCCAGTTTTGGGGTTCCTTGATGATTTACAACGTAGTGGGTCCGATACATGTTTGAGAGTGATGACCAAAACTTGACTTTTTCGTGTCCTATGGCCGTGTTAATGAGCTATTCCCACAAGTTTGGGGTTTCAAGGGATTTTCATGGCCCGTAAGACCTAATACATGTTTGAGAGTTCGACCAAAAGTCGTCATTTCGTGTTTTATGGCCGTTTTCATGAGCTATACCCCAGTTTTGGTGTGCTAGGGGCTTTGCATGGCACGTAAGACCCGATACATGTTTGAGAGTTATGACTAAAGCGCGTCATTTTTGCGTTTCTGGCCGTTTTCATTAGTTATTGCCCATAGTTTTGGGGTTCAAGGGGGATTTACAACGATCATAAAACCCGGTATATATTTTAGGGTTATGACCAAAAACTAGTCGTTTTTTGTTTTATGGCCGTTTTCATGAACTATTTTCTATAGTTTCGGAGTTCGAGGAGGATTTGCATGGCCCTTAAGACCCGATACATGTTTGGGGCATGATCAAAAACTCGTCGTTTTCGTGATTTATGGACGTTTAATGAGCTTATTGCCCATAGTTTTGGGGTTCGACGGGGATTTGCATGGCCCGCAAGACCCGCTACATGTTTGAGAGATACGACCAAAAACTCGTCGTCTTCGCGATTTATGGCTGTTTGTTGAGCTATGGCCCACAAATTCGGGGTTCTAGGGGGATTTGCATGGCCCGCAAGACTCGATATGTATTTTAGAGTTATGAACAAAAACTCATATTTTTGTGTTTTATGGCCATTTTCATGAGTTATTCCCCACAGTTTTGGGGTTCCTTGATGATTTACAACGACCGTAGTGCCCGATACATGTTTGAGAGTGATGACCAAAAACATGACTTTTTCGTGTCCTATGGCCGTTTTCATGAGCTATTTGCCACAAGTTTGGGGTTTCAAGGGGATTTTCATGCCCCGTAAGACCTAATACATGTTTGAGAGTTCTGACCAAAAATTCGTCATTTCCGTGTTTTATGGCCGTTTTCATGAGCTATACCCCATATTTTTGGTGTGCTTGGGGGCTTTGCATGGCACGTAAGACCCGATACATGTTTGAGAGTTATGACTAAAAACGCGTCATTTTTGGGTTTTATGGCCGTTTTCATTAGTTATTGCCCATAGTTTTGGGGTTCAAGGGGGATTTACAACGATCATAAAACCCGGTATATACTTTAGGGTTATGACCAAAAACTAGTCGTTTTTGTGATTTATGGCCGTTTTCATGAACTATTTTCTATAGTTTCGGAGTTCCAGGAGGATTTGCATGGCCCTTAAGACCCGATACATGTTTGGGGCATGATCAAAAACTCGTCGTTTTCGTGATTTATGGCCGTTTAATGATCTATTGCCCATAGTTTTGGGGTTCAACGGGGATTTGCATGGACCGCAAGACCCGCTACATGTTTGAGAGATATGACCAAAAACTCGTCGTTTTCGCGATTTATGGCCGTTTGTTGAGCTATGGCCCACAAATTCGGGGTTCTAGGGGGATTTGCATGGCCCGCAAGACTCGGTATGTATTTTAGAGTTATGAACAAAAACTCATATTTTTGTGTTTTATGGCCATTTTCATGAGTTATTACCCACAGTTTTGGGGTTCCTTGATGATTTACAACGACCGTAGTGCCCGATACATGTTTGAGAGTGATGAACAAAAACTTGACTTTTTCGTGTCCTATGGCCGTTTTCATGGGCTATTTCCCACAAGTTTGGGGTTTCAAGGGGATTTTCATGGCCCGTAAGACCCAATACATGTTCGAGAGTTCTGATCAAAAAGTCGTCATTTCCGTGTTTTATGGCCGTTTTCATGAGCTATACCCATATTTTTGGTGTGCTTGGGGGCTTTGCATGGTACGTAAGACCCGATACATGTTAGAGTTATGACTAAAAACTCGTCATTTTTGGGTTTTATGGCCGTTTTCATTAGTTATTGCCCATAGTTTTGAGGTTCAAGGGGGATTTACAACGATCATAAAACCCGGTATATACTTTAGGGTTATGACGAAAAACTAGTCGTTTTTTTTGTTTTATGGCCGTTTTCATGAACTATTTTCTATAGTTTCGGAGTTCGAGGAGGATTTGCATGGCCCTTAAGACCCGATACATGTTTGGGGCATGATCAAAAACTCGTCGTTTTCGTGATTTATGGCCGTTTAATGAGCTATTGCCCATAGTTTTGGGGTTCAGCAGATTTGCATGGCATAAGACCCGCTACATGTTTGAGATATGACCAAAAACTTCGTCGTTTTCGCGATTTATGGCGTTTGTTGAGCTATGGCCCTAATTTGGGGTTCTAGGGGATTTGCGTGGCCCACAAGACTCTGTATGTCTTTTAGAGTTATGAACAAAAACTCGTATTTTTGTGTTTTATGGCCATTTTCATGAGTTATTCCCCACAGTTTTGGGGTTCCTTGATGATTTACAACGACTTTAGGGCCCGATACATGTTTGAGAGTGATGACCAAAAACTTGACTTTTCCGTGTCCTATGGCCGTTTTCATGGGCTATTTCCCACAAGTTTGGGGATTCAAGGGGATTTTCATGGCCCGTAAGACCTAATACATGTTTGAGAGTTTCTGACCAAAAATTCGTCATTTCCGTGTTTTATGGCCGTTTTCATGAGCTATACCCCACAGTTTTGGTGTGCTAGGGGGCTTTGCATGGCACGTAATACCCGATACATGTTTGAGAGTTATGACTAAAAACGCGTCATTTTTGCGTGTTACAGTCGTTTTCATGAGTTATTGCCCAAAGTTTTAGGGTTAAAGGGATTTAGCGATCATAAAACCCGGTATATATTTTAGGGTTATGACCAAAAACTAGTCGTTTTTGTGTTTTATGGCCGTTTTCATGAACTATTTTCTATAGTTTCGGAGTTCGAGGAGGATTTGCATGGCCCTTAAGACCCGATACATGTTTGGGGCATGATCAAAAACTCGTCGTTTTCGTGATTTATGGACGTTTAATGAGCTTATTGCCCATAGTTTTGGGGTTCGACGGGGATTTGCATGGCCCGCAAGACCTGCTACATGTTTGAGAGATATGACCAAAAACTCGTCGTTTTCGCGATTTATGGCCGTTTGTTGAGCTATGGCCCACAATTTCGGGGTTCTAGGGGGATTTGCATGGCCCGCAAGACTCGGTATGTCTTTGAGAGTTATGAACAAAAACTCGTATTGTTGTGTTTTATGGCCATTTTCACGAGTTATTCCCCACAGTTTTGGGGTTCCTTGATGATTTAGCAACCGTAGGGCCCGATACATGTTTGAGAGTGATGACCAAAAACATGACTTTTTCGTGTCCTATGGCCGTTTTCATGAGCTATTCCCACAAGTTTGGGATTTCAAGGGGATTTTCATGCCCAGTAACACCTAATACATGTTTGAGAGTTTCTGACCAAAAATTCGTCATTTCCGAGTTTTATGGCCGTTTTCATGAGCTATACCCCACAGTTTTGGTGTGCTAGGGGGCTTTGCATGGCACGTAATACCCGATACATGTTTGAGAGTTATGACTAAAAACGCGTCATTTTTGCGTTTCTGGCCGTTTTCATGAGTTATTGCCCATAGTTTTCGGGTTCAAGGGGGATTTACAACGATCATAAAACCCGGTATATACTTTAGGGTTATGACCAAAATCTAGTCGTTTTTTTGTTTTATCGCTGTTTTAATGAACTATTTTATATAGTTTGAGTTCGGGAGGATTTGCATGGCCCTTAAGACCCGATACATGTTTGGGGCATGATCAAAAACTCGTCGTTTTCGTGATTTATGGACGTTTAATGAGCTATTGCCCATAGTTTTGGGGTTCAACGGGGATTTGCATGGCCCATAAGACCGCTACATGTTTGAGAGATATGACCAAAAACTTCGTCGTTTTCGCGATTTATGGCGTTTGTTGAGCTATAGCCCACAATTTCGGGTTCTAGGGGATTTGCATGGCCCAAGACTTCGGTATGTCTTTTAGAGTTATGAACAAAAACTCGTATTTTGTGTTTATGGCCATTTTCATGAGTTATTCCCCAGTTTTGGGGTTCCTTGATGATTTACAGCGGTAGTAGGTCCCGATACATGTTTGAGTGATGACCAAAAACATGACTTTTTCGTGTCCTATGGCCGTTTTCATGAGCTATTTCCCACAAGTTTGGGGTTTCAAGGGGATTTTCATGCCCCGTAAGACCTAATACATGTTTGAGAGTTATGACCAAAAAATCGTCATTTCCGTGTTTTATGGCCGTTTTCATGAGCTATACCCCATATTTTTGGTGTGCTTGGGGGCTTTGCATGGTACGTAAGACCCGATACATGTTAGAGTTATGACTAAAAACTCGTCATTTTTGGGTTTTATGGCCGTTTTCATTAGTTATTGCCCATAGTTTTGGGGTTCAAGGGATTTAGCGATCATAAAACCGGTATATATTTTAGGGTTATGACCAAAACTAGTCGTTTTTGTGATTTATGGCCTTTTCATGAACTATTTTCTATAGTTTTGGAGTTCCAGGAGGATTGGCATGGCCCTTAAGACCCGATACATGTTTGGGGCATGATCAAAAACTCGTCGTTTTCGTGATTTATGGCCGTCTAATGAGCTATTGCCCAAAGTTTTGGGGTTCAGCGAGGATTTGCATGGCCCACAAGACCCGCTACATGTTTGAGACATATGACCAAAAACTCGTCGTTTTCATGATTTATGGCTGTTTGTTGAGCTATGGCCCACAAATTCGGGGTTCTAGGGGGATTTGCATGGCCCGCAAGACTCGATATGTATTTTAGAGTTATGAACAAAAACTCATATTTTTGTGTTTTATGGCCATTTTCATGAGTTATTCCCCACAGTTTTGGGGTTCCTTGATGATTTACAACGACTTTAGGGCCCGATACATATTTGAGAGTGATGACCAAAAACATGACTTTTTTGTGTCCTATGGCCGTTTTCATGAGCTATTTGCCACAAGTTTTGGGTTTCAAGGGGATTTTCATGCCCCGTAAGACCTAATACATGTTTGAGAGTTCTGACCAAAAATTCGTCATTTCCGTGTTTTATGGACGTTTTCATGAGCTATACCCCATATTTTTGGTGTGCTTGGGGGCTTTGCATGGCACGTAAGACCCGATACATGTTTGAGAGTTATGACTAAAAACGCGTCATTTTGCATTTCTGGCCGTTTTCATGAGTTATGCCCATAGTTTTGGGGTTCAAGGGATTTAGCGATCATAAAACCGGTATATATTTTAGGGTTATGACCAAAAACTAGTCGTTTTGTGTTTTATGGCGTTTTCATGAACTATTTTCTATAGTTTGAGTTCTAGGAGGATTTGCATGGCCCTTAAGACCCGATACATGTTTGGGGCATGATCAAAAACTAGTCGTTTTTGTGTTTTATGGCCGTTTAATGAGCTATTGCCCATAGTTTTGGGGTTCAACGGGTATTTGCATGGCCCGCAAGACCCGCTACATGTTTGAGAGATATGACCAAAAACTCGTCGTTTTCGCGATTTATGGCCGTTTGTTGAGCTATGGCCCACAATTTCGGGGTTCTAGGGGGATTTGCATGGCCCGCAAGACTCGGTATGTCTTTGAGAGTTATGAACAAAAACTCGTATTTTTGTGTTTTATGGCCATTTTCATGAGTTATTCCCCACAGTTTTGGGGTTCCTTGATGATTTACAACGACCGTAGGGCCGATACATGTTTGAGAGTGATGACCAAAAACTTGACTTTTTCGTGTCATATGGCCGTTTTCATGGGCTATTTCCCACAAGTTTGGGGTTTCAAGGCGATTTTCATGGCCCGTAAGACCTAATACATGTTTGAGAGTTCTGACCAAAAATTCGTCATTTCCGTGTTTTATGGCCGTTCCCCACAGTTTTGGTGTGCTAGGGGGCTTTGCATGGCACGTAAGACCCGATACATGTTTGAGAGTTATGACTAAAAACGCGTCATTTTTGCGTGTTACGGCCGTTTTCATGAGTTATTGCCCATAGTTTTGGGGTTCAAGGGGGATTTACAACGATCATAAAACCCGGTATATATTTTAGGGTTATGACCAAAAACTAGTCGTTTTTGTGTTTTATGGCCGTTTTCATGAACTATTTTCTATAGTTTCGGAGTTCCAGGAGGATTTGCATGGCCCTTAAGACCCGATACATGTTTGGGGCATGATCAAAAACTCGTCGTTTTCGTGATTTATGGCCGTTTAATGAGCTATTGCCCATAGTTTTGGGGTTCAACGGGGATTTGCATGGCCCGCAAGACCCGCTACATGTTTGAGAGATATGACCAGAAACTCGTCGTTTTCGCGATTTATGGCCGTTTGTTGAGCTATAGCCCACAATTTGAGTTCTAGGGAGATTTGCATGGCATAAGACTCGTTTTTTCTTTGATTTTTATTAAAAAAAACTCTTTTTTTTGTTTTTTTTGGCATTTTTCACGTGTTTTTCCCCACTTTTTTGGGGTTCCTTGGTTATTTAAAACGACCGTAGGGCCCGATACATGTTTGAGAGTGATGACCAAAAACATGACTTTTTCGTGTCCTATGGCCGTTTTCATGAGCTATTTCCCACAAGTTTGGGGTTTCAAGGGGATTTTCATGCACCGTAAGACCTAATACATGTTTGAGAGTTCTGACCAAAAATTCGTCATTTCCGTGTTTTATAGCCGTTCCCCACAGTTTTGGTGTGCTAGGGGGCTTTGCATGGCACGTAAGACCCGATACATGTTTGAGAGTTATGACTAAAAATGCGTCATTTTTTGTTTCTGGCCGTTTTCATGAGTTATTGCCCATAGTTTTGGGTTCAAGGGGATTTAGCGATCATAAAACCCGGTATATATTTTAGGGTTATGACCAAAAACTAGTCGTTTTTGTGTTTTATGGCCGTTTTCATGAACTATTTTCTATAGTTTCGGAGTTCCAGGAGGATTTGCATGGCCCTTAAGACCCGATACATGTTTGGGGCATGATCAAAAACTCGTCGTTTTCATGATTTATGGCCGTTTAATGAGCTATTGCCCATACTTTTGGGGTTCAACGGGGATTTGCATGGCCCGCAAGACCCGCTACATGTTTGAGAGATATGACCAAAAACCCGTCGTTTTCGCGATTTATGGCCGTTTGTTGAGCTATGGCCCACAATTTGAGGTTCTAGGGGATTTGCATGGCCCATAAGACTCGGTATGTCTTTGAGAGTTATGAACAAAACTTCGTATTTTTGTGTTTTATGGCCATTTTCATGAGTTATTCCCACAGTTTTGGGGTTCCTTGATGATTTAGCAATAGTAGGGCCCGATACATGTTTGAGAGTGATGACCAAAAACATGACTTTTTCGTGTCCTATGGCCGTTTTCATGAGCTATTTCCCACAAGTTTGGGGTTTCAAGGGGATTTTCATGCCCCGTAAGACCTAATACATGTTTGAGAGTTATGACCAAAAAATCGTCATTTCCGTGTTTTATGGCCGTTTTCATGAGCTATAACCCTTATTTTTGGTGTGCTAGGGTCTTTGCATGTACGTAAGACCGATACATGTTTGAGAGTTATGACTAAAAAGCGTCATTTTTGCATTTCGGCCGTTTTCATGAGTTATTGCCCATAGTTTTGGGGTTCAAGGGGGATTTACAACGATCATAAAACCCGGTATATATTTTAGGGTTATGACCAAAAACTAGTCGTTTTATGGACGTTTTCATGAACTATTTTTCAATAGTTTCGGAGTTCCAGGAGGATATGCATGGCCCTTAAGACCCGATACATGTTTGGGGCATGATCAAAAACTCGTCGTTTTCATGATTTATGGCCGTTTAATGAGCTATTGGCCGTAGTTTTGGGGTTCAACGAGATTTGCAGCCGCAAGACCCGCTACATGTTTGAGAGATATGACCAAAAACTCGTCGTTTCGCGATTTATGGCGTTTGTTGAGCTATGGCCCACAATTTGAGGGGTTCTAGGGGATTTGCATGGCCCATAAGACTCGGTATGTCTTTTAGAGTTATGAACAAAACTTCGTATTTTTGTGTTTATGGCCATTTTCATGAGTTATTCCCCATAGTTTTGGGGTTCCTTGGTGATTTACAACGAGTAGGGCGATACATGTTTGAGAGTGATGACCAAAACTTGACTTTTTCGTGTCCTATGGCGTTTTCATGGGCTATTTCCCACAAGTTTGGGGTTTCAAGGATTTTCATGGCCGTAAGACCTAATACATGTTTGAGAGTTCTCACCAAAATTCGTCATTTCCGTGTTTTATGGCCGTTTTCATGAGCTATACCCATATTTTTGGTGTGCTTGGGGGCTTTGCATGGTACGTAAGACCCGATACATGTTAGAGTTATGACTAAAAACTCGTCATTTTTGGGTTTTATGGCTGTTTTCATTAGTTATTGCCCATAGTTTTGGGGTTCAAGGGGGATTTACAATGATCATAAAACCCGGTATATACTTTAGGATTATGACCAAAAACTAGTCGTTTTTGTGATTTATGGCCGTTTTCATGAACTATTTTCTATAGTTTAGGAGTTCCAGGAGGATTTGCATGGCCCTTAAGACCCGATACATGTTTGGGGCATGATCAAAAACTCGTCGTTTTCATGATTTATGGCCGTTTAATGAGCTATTGCCCCTAGTTTTGGGGTTCAGCAGGATTTGCATGGCCCGCAAGACCCGCTACATGTTTGAGAGATACGACCAAAAACTCTTCGTCTTCGCGATTTATGGCCGTTTGTTGAGCTATGGCCCACAATTTTGGGGTTCTAGGGGGATTTGCATGGCCCGCAAGACTCGGTATGTCTTTGAGAGTTATGAACAAAAACTCGTATTGTTGTGTTTTATGGCCATTTTCACGAGTTATTCCTCATAGTTTTTGGGTTCCTTGGTGATTTACAAGCAATAGGGCCCGATACATGTTTGAGAGTGATGACCAAAAACTTGACTTTTTCGTGTCCTATGGCCGTTTTCATGAGCTATTTCCCACAAGTTTGGGGTTTCAAGGGGATTTTCATGCCCCGTAAGACCTAATACATGTTTGAGAGTTCTGACCAAAAATTCGTCATATCCGTGTTTTATGGCCGTTTTCATGAGCTATACCCCACAGTTTTGGTGTTCTAGGGGGCTTTGCATGGCACGTAAGACCCGATACATGTGTGAGAGTTATGACTGAAAACGCGTCATTTTTGCGTGTTACGGCTGTTTTCATGAGTTATTGCCCATAGTTTTGGGGTTCAAGGGGGATTTACAACGATCATAGAACCCGGTATATATTTTAGGGTTATGACCAAAAACTAGTCGTTTTTGTATTTTATGGCCGTTTTCATGAACTATTCTCTAAAGTTTCGGAGTTCCAGGAGGATTTGCATGGCCCTTAAGACCCGATACATGTTTGGGGCATCATCAAAAACTCGTCGTTTTCGTGATTTATGGCCGTTTAATGAGCTATTGCCCATAGTTTTGGGGTTCAACGGGGATTTGCATGGCCCGCAAGACCCACTACATGTTTGAGAGATATGACCAAAAACCCGTCGTTTTCGCGATTTATGGCCGTTTGTTGAGCTATGGCCCAAATTTCGGGGTTCTAGGGGGATTTGCGTGGCCCACAAGACTTACTATGTCTTTGAGAGTTATGAACAAAAACTCGTATTGTTGTGTTTTATTGACATTTTCAAGAGTTATTCCACAGTTTTGGGGTTCCTTGATGATTTAGCAATAGTAAGGCCCGATACATGTTTGAGAGTGATGACCAAAAACTTGACTTTTTCGTGTCCTATGGCCGTTTTCATGGGCTATTTCCCACAAGTTTGTGGTTTCAAGGGGATTTTCATGGCCCGTAAGACCTAATACATGTTTGAGAGTTCTCACCAAAAATTCGTCATTTCCGTGTTTTATGGCCGTTTTCATGAGATACCCCACAGTTTTGGTGTGCTAGGGGCTTTGCATGGCACGTAAGAACCGATACATGTTTGAGAGTTATGACTAAAAACACGTCAATTTTCTCTTTTACGGCCGTTTTCATGAGTTATTGCCCATAGTTTTGGGATCAAGGGGGATTTACAACGATCATAAAACCCGATATATATTTAAGGGTTATGACCATAAACTAGTCGTTTTTGTGTTTTATGGTCGTTTTCATGAACTATTTTCTTTAGTTTCGGAGTTCTAGGAGGATTTGCATGGCCCTTAAGACCCGATACATGTTTGGGGCATGATCAAAAACTCGTCGTTTTCGTGATTTATGGCCGTTTAATGAGCTATTGCCCATAGTTCTGGGTTCAACGGGGATTTGCATGGCCCGCAAGACCCGCTACATGTTTGAGAGATATGACCAAAAACTCGTCATTTTCGCGATTTATGGCCGTTTGTTGAGCTATGGCCCATAATTTCGGGGTTCTAGGGGGATTTGCATGGCCCACAAGACTCGGTATGTCTTTTAGAATTATGAACAAAAACTCGTATTTTGTGTTTTATGGGCATTTTCATGAGTTATTCCCCACAGTTTTGGGGTTCCTTGATGATTTACAACGACCGTAGGGCCCGATACATGTTTGAGAGTGATGACCAAAAACTTGACTTTTTCGTGTCCAATGGCCGTTTTCATGAGCTATTTCCCACAAGTTTGGGGTTTCAAGGGGATTTTCATGGCCCGTGAGACCCAATACATGTTTGAGAGTTCTGACTAAAAAGTCGTCATTTCCGTGTTTTATGGCCGTTTTCATGAGCTATACCCCATATTTTTGGTGTGCTTGGGGGCTTTGCATGGAACGTAAGACCCGATACATGTTTGAGAGTTATGACTAAAACGCGTCATTTTGGGTTTTATGGCCGTTTTCATTAGTTATTGCCCATAGTTTTGGGGTTCAAGGGGGATTTACAACGATCATAAAACCCGGTATATACTTTAGGGTTATGACCAAAAACTAGTCGTTTTTGTGTTTTATGGACGTTTTCATGAACTATTTTTCAATAGTTTCGGAGTTCCAGGAGGATATGCATGGCCCTTAAGACCCGATACATGTTCGGGGCATGATCAAAAACTCGTCGTTTTCGTGATTTATGGTCGTTTAATGAGCTATTTCCCATAGTTTTGGGGTTCAACGGGGATTTGCATGGCCCGCAAGACCCGCTACATGTTTGCGAGATACGACCAAAAACTCGTCGTCTTCGCGATTTATGGCCGTTTGTTGAGCTATGGCCCACAATTTCGGGGTTCTAGGGGGATTTGCATGGCCCGCAAGACTCGGTATGTCTTTGAGAGTTATGAACAAAAACTCGTATTGTTGTGTTTTATGGCCATTTTCACGAGTTATTCCCACAGTTTTGGGGTTCCTTGATGATTTAGCAATAGTAAGGCCGATACATGTTTGAGAGTGATGACCAAAAACTTGACTTTTTCGTGTCCTATGGCCGTTTTCATGGGCTATTTCCCACAAGTTTGTGGTTTCAACGGGATTTTCATGGCCCGTAAGACCTAATACATGTTTGAGAGTTCTCACCAAAAATTCGTCATTTCCGTGTTTTATGGCCGTTTTCATGAGATACCCCATAGTTTTGGTGTGCTAGGGGGCTTTGCATGGCACGTAAGAACCGATACATGTTTGAGAGTTATGACTAAAAACACGTTATTTTTCTGTTTTACAGCCGTTTTCATGAGTTATTGCCCATAGTTTTGGGTTCAAGGGGGATTTACAATGATCATAAAACCTGATATATATTTTAGGGTTATGACCATAAACTAGTCGTTTTTGTGTTTTATGGTCGTTTTCATGAACTATTTTCTTTAGTTTCGGAGTTCCAGGAGGATTTGCATGGCCCTTAAGACCCGATACATGTTTGGGGCATGATAAAAAAACTCGTCGTTTTCGTGATTTATGGCCGTTTAATGAGCTATTTCCCATAGTTTTGGGGTTCAACGGGGATTTGCATGGCATAAGACCGCTACATGTTTGAGAGAAATGACCAAAAACTCGTCGTCTTCGCGATTTATGGCCGTTTGTTGAGCTATGGCCCACAAATTCGGGGTTCTAGGGGGATTTGCATGGCCCACAAGACTCGATATGTATTTTAGAGTTATGAACAAAAACTCATATTCTTGTGTTTTTTGGCCATTTTCATGAGTTATTCCCCACAGTTTTCGGGTTCCTTGATGATTTACAACGACCGTAGTGCCCGATACATGTTTGAGAGTGATGACCAAAAACATGACTTTTTCGTGTCCTATGGCCGTTTTCATGAGCTATTTGCCACAAGTTTGGGGTTTCAAGGGGATTTTCATGCCCCGTAAGACCTAATACATGTTTCAGAGTTCTAACCAAAAATTCGTCATTTCCGTGTTTTATGGCCGTTTTCATGAGCTATACCCCATATTTTTGGTGTGCTTGGGGGCTTTGCATGGCACGTAAGACCCGATACATGTTTGAGAGTTATGACTAAAAACGCGTCATTTTTGGCTTTTATGGCCGTTTTCATTAGTTATTGCCCATAGTTTTGGGGTTCAAGGGGGATTTACAACGATCATAAAACCCGGTATATACTTTAGGGTTATGACCAAAAACTAGTCGTTTTTGTGATTTATGGCCGTTTTAATGAACTATTTTAAATAGTTTAGGAGTTACAGGAGGATTTGCATGGCCCTTAAGACCCGATACATGTTTGGGGCATGATCAAAAACTCGTCGTTTTCGTGATTTATGGCCGTTTAATGAGCTACTGCCCATAGTTCTGGGGTTCAACGGGGATTTGCATGGCCCGCAAGACCCGCTACATGTTTGAGAGATATGACCAAAAACTAGTCGTTTTCGCGATTTATGGCCGTTTGTTGAGCTATGGCCCACAATTTCGGGGTTCTAGGGGGATTTGCATGGCCCGCAAGACTCGGTATGTCTTTTAGAGTTATGAACAAAAACTCGTATTTTTGTGTTTTATGGCCATTTTCATGAGTTATTCCCCACAGTTTTGGGGTTCCTTGATGATTTACAACGACCGTAGGGCCCGATACATGTTTGAGAGTGATGACAAAAAACTTGAATTTTTCGTGTCCTATGGCCGTTTTCATGGGCTATTTCCCACAACTTTGGGGTTTTAAGGGGATTTTCATGGCCCGTAAGACCCAATACATGTTTGAGAGTTCTGACAAAAAGTCATCATTTCCGTGTTTTATGGCCGTTTTCATGAGCTATACCCCACAGTTTTGGTGTGCTAGGGGGCTTTGCATGGCACGTAAGACCCGATACATGTTTGAGAGTTATGACTAAAAACGCGTCATTTTTGCGTTTTAAGGCTGTTTTCATGAGTTATTGCCCATAGTTTTGGGGTTCAAGGGGGATTTACAACGATCATAAAACCCGGTATATATTTTAGGGTTATGACCAAAAACTAGTCGTTTTTGTGTTTTATGGACGTTTTCATGAACTATTTTCAATAGTTTCGGAGTTCCAGGAGGATATGCATGGCCCTTAAGACCCGATACATGTTTGGGGCATGATCAAAAACTCGTCGTTTTCGTGATTTATGGTCGTTTAATGAGCTATTGCCCATAGTTTGGGGTTCAACAGGGATTTGCACGGCCTCGCAAGACCCGTTACATGTTTGAGAGATATGACCAAAAACTCGTCGTTTTCGCGGTTTATGGCCGTTTGTTGAGCTATGGCCCACAATTTCGGGGTTCTAGGGGGATTTGCATGGCCCGCAAGACTTGGTATGTCTTTTAGAGTTATGAACAAAAACTCGTATTTTTGTGTTTTATGGCCATTTTCATGAGTTATTCCCACAGTTTTGGGGTTCCTTGATAATTTACAAAGACCGTAAGGCCCGATACATGTTTGAGAGTGATGACCAAAAACTTGACTTTTTCGTGTCCAATGGCCGTTTTCATGGGCTATTTCCCACAAGTTTGTGGTTTCAAGGGGATTTTCATGGCCCGTAAGACCTAATACATGTTTGAGAGTTCTCACCAAAAATTCGTCATTTCCGTGTTTTATGGCCGTTTTCATGAGATACCCCACAGTTTTGGTGTGCTAGGGGGCTTTGCATGGCACGTAAGAACCGATACATGTTTGAGAGTTATGACTAAAAACACGTCAATTTTCTCTTTTACGGCCGTTTTCATGAGTTATTGCCCATAGTTTTGGGTTCAAGGGGGATTTACAACGATCATAAAACCCGATATATATTTAAGGGTTATGACCATAAACTAGTCGTTTTTGTGTTTTATGGTCGTTTTCATGAACTATTTTCTTTAGTTTCGGAGTTCCAGGAGGATTTGCATGGCCCTTAAGACCCGATACATGTTTGGGGCATGATCAAAAACTCGTCGTTTTCGTGATTTATGGCCGTTTAATGAGCTATTGCCCATAGTTCTGGGGTTCAACGGGGATTTGCATGGCCCGCAAGACCCGCTACATGTTTGAGAGAAATGACCAAAAACTCGTCGTTCTCGCGATTTATGGCCGTTTGTTGAGCTATGGCCCACAATTTCGGGGTTCTAGGGGGATTTGCATGGCCCGCAAGACTCGATATGTATTTTAGAATTATGAACAAAAACTCGTATTTTTGTGTTTTATGGCCATTTTCATGAGTTATTCCCACAGTTTTGGGGTTCCTTGATGATTTACAACGACCGTAGGGCCCGATACATGTTTGAGAGTGATGACCAAAAACTTGACTTTTTCGTGTCCTATGGCCGTTTTCATGGGCTATTTCCCACAAGTTTGGGGTTTCAAGGGGATTTTCATGGCCCGTAAGACCTAATACATGTTTGAGAGTTCTAACCAAAAATTCGTCATTTTCGTGTTTTATGGCCGTTTTCATGAGATATACCCCACAATTTTGGTGTGCTAGGGGGGCTTTGCATGGCACGTAAGACCCGATACATGTTTGAGAGTTATGACTAAAAACGCGTCATTTATCTATTTTACGGCCGTTTTCATGAGTTATTGCCCATAGTTTTGGGGTTCAAGGGGGATTTACAATGATCATAAAACCCGATATATATTTTAGGGTTAGGACCAAAAACTAGTCGTTTTGTGTTTTATGGTCGTTTTCATGAACTATTTTCTTTAGTTTCGGAGTTCCAGGAGGATTTGCATGGCCCTTAAGACCCGATACATGTTTGGGGCATGATCAAAAACTCGTCGTTTTCGTGATTTATGGCCGTTTAATGAGCTACTGCCCATAGTTCTGGGGTTCAACGGGGATTTGCATGGCCATAAGACCCTACATGTTTGAGAGATATGACCAAAAACTAGTCGTTTTCGCGATTTATGGCCGTTTGTTGAGCTA
Organism: Avena insularis; assembly: GCA_023614405.1. Classification (NCBI taxonomy): domain Eukaryota; kingdom Viridiplantae; phylum Streptophyta; class Magnoliopsida; order Poales; family Poaceae; genus Avena; species Avena insularis. The sequence goes on along the minus strand of CM042688.1, from coordinate 519,360,867 downwards.
TGGCCCACAATTTCGGGGTTCTAGGGGGATTTGCATGGCCCGCAAGACTCGGTATGTCTTTTAGAGTTAAGAACAAAAACTCGTATTTTTGTGTTTTATGGCCATTTTCATGAGTTATTCCCCACAGTTTTGGGGTTCCTTGATGATTTACAACGACTTTAGGGCCCGATACATGTTTGAGAGTGATGACCAAAAACTTGACTTTTCTGTCCTATGGCCGTTTTCTTGGGCTATTTCCCACAAGTTTGAGGATTCAAGCGGATTTTCATGGCTCGTAAGACCCAATATATGTTCGAGAGTTATTACCAAAAAGTCGTCATTTCCGTGTTTTATGGCCGTTTTCATGAGCTATACCCCATGTATTTGGTGTGCTAGGGGGCTTTGGATGGCACGTAAGACCCGATACATGTTTGAGAGTTATGACTAAAAACGCGTCATTTTTGTGTTTTACGGCCGTTTTCATGAGTTATTGCCCATAGTTTTGGGGTTCAAGGGGGATTTACAACGATCATAAAACCCGGTATATATTTTAGGGTTATGACCAAAAACTAGTCGTTTTTGTGTTTTATGGCCGTTTTCATGAACTATTTTCAATAGTTTCGGAGTTCCAGGAGGATATGCATGGCCCTTAAGATCCGATACATGTTTGGGGAATGATCAAAAACTCGTCGTTTTCGTGATTTATGGTCGTTTAATGAGCTATGACCAAAAAGTCGTCATTTCCGTGTTTTATGGCCGTTTTCATGAGCTATACCCCACAGTTTTTGTGTGCTAGGGGCTTTGCATGGCACGTAAGACCCGATACATGTTTGAGAGTTATGACTAAAAACGTGTCATTTTTGCGTTTTAAGGCCGTTTTCATGAGTTATTGGCCATAGTTTTGGGGTTCAAGAGGGATTTACAACGATCATAAAACCCGGTATATATTTTAGGGTTATGACCAAAAACTAGTCGTTTTTGTGTTTTATAGCTGTTTTCATGAACTATTTTCTATAGTTTCGGAGTTCCAGGAGGATTTGCATGGCCCTTAAGACCCGATACATGTTTGGGGCATGATCAAAAACTCGTCGTTTTCGTGATTTATGGCCGTTTAATGAGCTATTGGCCATAGTTTTGGGGTTCAACGGGGATTTGCATGGCCCGCAAGACCCACTACATGTTTGAGAGATATGACCAAAAACTCGTCGTTTTCGCAATTTATGACCATTTGTTGAGCTATGGCCCACAATTTCGGGGTTCTAGGGGGATTTGCATGGCCCGCAAGACTCGATATGTCTTTTAGAGTTAGGAATAAAAACTCATATTTTTGTGTTTTATGGCCATTTTCATGAGTTATTCCCCACAATTTTGGGGTTCCTTGGTGATTTACAACGACCGTAGGGCCCGATACATGTTTGAGAGTGATGACCAAAAACTTGACTTTTTCGTGTCCTATGGCCGTTTTCATGAGCTATTTCCCACAAATTTGGGGTTTCAAGGGGATTTTCATGGCCCGTAAGACCTAATACATGTTTGAGAGTTCTGACCAAAAATTCGTCATTTTCGTGTTTTATGGCCGTTTTCATGAGATATACCCCACAATTTTGGTGTGCTAGGGGGGCTTTGCATGGCACGTAAGACCCGATACATGTTTGAGAGTTATGACTAAAAACGCGTCATTTATCTATTTTACGGCCGTTTTCATGAGTTATGGCCCATAGTTTTGGGGTTCAAGGGGGATTTACAACGATCATAAAACCCGATATATATTTTAGGGTTAGGACCAAAAACTAGTCGTTTTTGTGTTTTATGGCCGTTTTCATGAACTATTTTCAATAGTTTCGGAGTTCCAGGAGGATATGCATGGCCCTTAAGATCCGATACATGTTTGGGGAATGATCAAAAACTCGTCGTTTTCGTGATTTATGGTCGTTTAATGAGCTATTGCCCATAGTTTGGGGTTCAACAGGGATTTGCATGGCCCGCAAGACCCACTACATGTTTGAGAGATATGACCAAAACTTCGTCGTTTTGCGGTTTATGGCGTTTGTTGAGCTATGGCCCACAAGTTCGGGGTTCTAGGGGATTTGCATGGCCATAAGACTTCGGTATGTCTTTTAGAGTTATGAACAAAAACTCGTATTTTTGTGTTTTATGGCCATTTTCATGAGTTATTCCCCACAGTTTTGGGGTTCCTTGATGATTTACAACAACCGTAGGGCCCGATACATGTTTGAGAGTGATGACCAAAAACTTGACTTTTTCGTGTCCTATGGCCGTTTTCATGGGCTATTTCCCACAAGTTTGGGGATTCAAGGGGATTTTCATGGCCCGTAAGACCCAATACATGTTCAAGAGTTCTGATCAAAAAGTCGTCATTCCCGTGTTTTATGGCCATTTTCATGAGCTATACCCCACATTTTTGGTGTGCTAGGGGGCTTTGCATGGCACGTAAGACCCGATACATGTTTGAGAGTTATGACTAAAAACGTGTCATTTTTGCATTTTACGACCATTTTCATGAGTTATTGCCCATAGTTTTGGGGTTCGAGGATTTAGCGATCATAAAACCCGTTATATATTTTAGGGTTATGACAAAAACTAGTCGTTTTTGTGTTTTATGGCCGTTTTCATGAACTATTTTCTTTAGTTTCGGAGTTCCAGGAGGATTTGCATGGCCCTTAAGACCCGATACATGTTTGGGGCATGATCAAAAACTCGTCGTTTTCGTGATTTATGGCCGTTTAATGAGCTACTGCCCATAGTTTTCGGGTTCAACGGGGATTTGCATGGCCCGCAAGACCCGCTACATGTTTGAGAGATATGACCAAAAACTCGTCGTTTTCGCGATTTATGGCCGTTTGTTGAGCTATGGCCCACAATTTCGGGGTTCTAGGGGGATTTGCATGGCCCGCAACACTCGGTATGTATTTTAGAATTATGAACAAAAACTCATATTTTTGTGTTTTATGGCCATTTTCATGAGTTATTCCCCACAGTTTTGGGGTTCCTTGATGATTTACAACGACCGTAGGGCCCGATACATGTTTGAGAGTGATGACCAAAAACTTGAATTTTCCGTGTCCTATGGCCGTTTTCATGGGCTATTTCCCACAACTTTGGGGTTTCAAGGCGATTTTCATGGCCCGTAAGACCCCATACATGTTCGAGAGTTATGACCAAAAAGTCGTCATTTCCGTGTTTTATGGCCGTTTTCATGAGCTATACCCCACAGTTTTTGTGTGCTAGGGGGCTTTGCATGGCACGTAAGACCCGATACATGTTTGAGAGTTATGACTAAAAACGTGTCATTTTTGCGTTTTAAGGCCGTTTTCATGAGTTATTGCCCATAGTTTTGGGGTTCAAGAGGGATTTACAACGATCATAAAACCCGGTATATATTTTAGGGTTATGACCAAAAACTAGTCGTTTTTGTGTTTTATAGCTGTTTTCATGAACTATTTTCTATAGTTTCGGAGTTCCAGGAGGATTTGCATGGCCCTTAAGACCCGATACATGTTTGGGGCATGATCAAAAACTCGTCGTTTTCGTGATTTATGGCCGTTTAATGAGCTATTGGCCATAGTTTTGGGGTTCAACGGGGATTTGCATGGCCCGCAAGACCCGCTACATGTTTGAGAGATATGACCAAAAACTCGTCGTTTTCGCAATTTATGACCGTTTGTTGAGCTATGGCCCACAATTTCGGGGTTCTAGGGGGATTTGCATGGCCCGCAAGACTCGATATGTCTTTTAGAGTTAGGAACAAAAACTCATATTTTTGTGTTTTATGGCCATTTTCATGAGTTATTCCCCACAATTTTGGGGTTCCTTGGTGATTTACAACGTAGTAGGGCCCGATAGATGTTTGAGAGTGATGACCAAAAACTTGACTTTTTCGTGTCCTATGGCCGTTTTCATGAGCTATTTCCCACAAATTTGGGGTTTCAAGGGGATTTTCATGGCCCGTAAGACCTAATACATGTTTGAGAGTTCTGACCAAAAATTCGTCATTTTCGTGTTTTATGGCCGTTTTCATGAGATATACCCCACAATTTTGGTGTGCTAGGGGGGCTTTGCATGGCACGTAAGACCCGATACATGTTTGAGAGTTATGACTAAAAACGCGTCATTTATCTATTTTACGGCCGTTTTCATGAGTTATGGCCCATAGTTTTGGGGTTCAAGGGGGATTTACAACGATCATAAAACCCGATATATATTTTAGGGTTAGGACCAAAAACTAGTCGTTTTTGTGTTTTATGGCCGTTTTCATGAACTATTTTCAATAGTTTCGGAGTTCCAGGAGGATATGCATGGCCCTTAAGATCCGATACATGTTTGGGGAATGATCAAAAACTCGTCGTTTTCGTGATTTATGGTCGTTTAATGAGCTATTGCCCATAGTTTGGGGTTCAACAGGGATTTGCATGGCCCGCAAGACCCACTACATGTTTGAGAGATATGACCAAAAACTCGTCGTTTTCGCGGTTTATGGCCGTTTGTTGAGCTATGGCCCACAAGTTCGGGGTTCTAGGGGGATTTGCATGGCCCGCAAGACTCGGTATGTCTTTTAGAGTTATGAACAAAAACTCGTATTTTTGTGTTTTATGGCCATTTTCATGAGTTATTCCCCACAGTTTTGGGGTTCCTTGATGATTTACAACAACCGTAGGGCCCGATACATGTTTGAGAGTGATGACCAAAAACTTGACTTTTTCGTGTCCTATGGCCGTTTTCATGGGTTATTTCCCACAAGTTTGGGGTTTCAAGGGGATTTTCATGGCCCGTAAGACCTAATACATGTTTGAGAGTTATGACCAAAAAGTCGTCATTTCCGTGTTTTATGGCCGTTTTCATGAGCTATACCCCACAGTTTTGGTGTGCTAGGGGGCTTTGCATGGCACGTAAGACCCGATACATGTTTGAGAGTTATGACTAAAAACGTGTCATTTTTGCATTTTACGACCATTTTCATGAGTTATTGCCCATAGTTTTGGGGTTCGAGGATTTAGCGATCATAAAACCCGTTATATATTTTAGGGTTATGACAAAAACTAGTCGTTTTTGTGTTTTATGGCCGTTTTCATGAACTATTTTCTTTAGTTTCGGAGTTCCAGGAGGATTTGCATGGCCCTTAAGACCCGATACATGTTTGGGGCATGATCAAAAACTCGTCGTTTTCGTGATTTATGGCCGTTTAATGAGCTATTGCCCATAGTTTTGGGGTTCAACGGGGATTTGCATGGCCCGCAAGACCCGCTACATGTTTGAGAGATATGACCAAAAACTCGTCGTTTTCGCGATTTATGGCCGTTTGTTGAGCTATGGCCCACAAATTCGGGGTTCTAGGGGGATTTGCATGGCCCGCAAGACTCGGTATGTATTTTAGAGTTATGAACAAAAACTCATATTTTTGTGTTTTATGGCCATTTTCATGAGTTATTACCCACAGTTTTGGGGTTCCTTGATGATTTACAACGACCGTAGTGCCCGATACATGTTTGAGAGTGATGAACAAAAACTTGACTTTTTCGTGTCCTATGGCCGTTTTCATGGGCTATTTCCCACAACTTTGGGGTTTCAAGGCGATTTTCATGGCCCGTAAGACTCCATACATGTTCGAGAGTTATGACCAAAAAGTCGTCATTTCCGTGTTTTATGGCCGTTTTCATGAGCTATACCCCACAGTTTTTGTGTGCTAGGGGGCTTTGCATGGCACGTAAGACCCGATACATGTTTGAGAGTTATGACTAAAAACGTGTCATTTTTGCGTTTTAAGGCTGTTTTCATTAGTTATTGCCCATAGTTTTGGGGTTCAGAGGATTTACAGCGATCATAAAACCGGTATATATTTTGGGTTATGACCAAAAACTAGTCGTTTTGTGTTTTATAGCTGTTTTCATGAACTATTTTCTATAGTTTGGAGTTCGGGAGGATTTGCATGGCCCTTAAGACCCGATACATGTTTGGGGCATGATCAAAAACTTCGTCGTTTTAAATGATTTATGGCGTTTAATGAGCTATGGCCATAGTTTTGGGGTTCAGAGGGATTTGCATGGCCGCAAGACCGCTACATGTTTGAAAGATATGACCAAAAACTTCGTCGTTTCGCAATTTATGACCGTTTGTTGAGCTATGGCCCACAATTTGGGGTTCTAGGGGATTTGCATGGCATAAGACTCGATATGTCTTTTAGAGTTAGGAACAAAAACTCATATTTTTGTGTTTTATGGCCATTTTCATGAGTTATTCCCCACAATTTTGGGGTTCCTTGGTGATTTACAACGACCGTAGGGCCCGATACATGTTTGAGTGATGACCAAAACTTGACTTTTTCGTGTCCTATGGCCGTTTTCATGAGCTATTTCCCACAAGTTTGGGGTTTCAAGGGGATTTTCATGGCCCGTAAGACCTAATACATGTTTGAGAGTTCTGACCAAAAATTCGTCATTTTCGTGTTTTATGGCCGTTTTCATGAGATATACCCCACAATTTCGGGGTTCTAGGGGGATTTGCATGGCCCGCAAGACCCGCTACATGTTTGAGAGTTATGACCAAAAACGCGTCATTTATCTATTTCTGCCGTTTTCATGAGTTATTGCCCATAGTTTTGGGGTTCAAGGGGATTTACAACGATCATAAAACCCGATATATATTTTAGGGTTAGGACCAAAAACTAGTCGTTTTGTGTTTTATGGTCGTTTTCATGAACTATTTTCTTTAGTTTCGGAGTTTCAGGAGGATTTGCATGGCCCTTAAGACCCGATACATGTTTGGGGCATGATCAAAAACTCGTCGTTTTCGTGATTTATGGCCGTTTAATGAGCTATTTCCCATAGTTTTAGGGTTCAACGGGGATTTGCATGGCCCGCAAGACCCGCTACATGTTTGAGAGATATGACCAAAAACTCGTCGTTTTCGCGATTTATGGTCGTTTGTTGAGCTATGGCCCACAATTTCGGGGTTCTAGGGGGATTTGCATGGCCTGCAAGACTCGGTATGTCTTTTAGAGTTATGAACAAAAACTCGTATTTTTGTGTTTTATGGCCATTTTCATGAGTTATTCCCCACAGTTTTGGGGTTCCTTGATGATTTACAACGACCGTAGGGCCCGATACATGTTTGAGAGTGATGACCAAAAACTTGACTTTTTCGTGTCCTATGGCCGTTTTCATGGGCTATTTCCCACAAGTTTGGGGTTTCAAGGGGATTTTCATGGCCCGTAAGACCTAATACATGTTTGAGAGTTCTGACCAAAAATTCGTCATTTCCGTGTTTTATGGCCGTTTTCATGAGATACCCCACAGTTTTGGTGTGCTAGGGGGCTTTGCATGGCACATAAGACCCGATACATGTATGAGAGTTATGACTAAAAACGCGTTATTTTTCTGTTTTACGGCCGTTTTCATGAGTTATTGCCCATAGTTTTGGGTTCAAGGGGGATTTACAACGATCATAAAACCTGATATATATTTTAGGGTTATGACCATAAACTAGTCGTTTTTGTGTTTTATGGTCGTTTTCATGAACTATTTTCTTTAGTTTCGGAGTTCCAGGAGGATTTGCATGGCCCTTAAGACCCGATACATGTTTGGGGCATGATCAAAAACTCGTCGTTTTGGTGATTTATTGCCGTTTAAAGACAAATGGCCCATAGTTCTGGGGTTCAACGGGGATTTGCATGGCCCGCAAGACCCGCTACATGTTTGAGAGATATGACCAAAAACTCGTCGTTTTCGCGATTTATGGCCGTTTGTTGAGGTATGGCCCACAATTTCGGGGTTCTAGGGGGATTTGCATGGCCCACAAGACTCGGTATGTCTTTTAGAATTATGAACAAAAACTCGTATTTTTGTGTTTTATGGCCATTTTCATGAGTTATTCCCCACAGTTTTGGGGTTCCTTGATGATTTACAACGACCGTAGGGCCCGATACATGTTTGAGAGTGATGACCAAAAACTTGACTTTTTCGTGTCCTATGGCCGTTTTCATGAGCTATTTCCCACAAGTTTGGGGTTTCAAGGGGATTTTCATGGCCCGTGAGACCCAATACATGTTTGAGAGTTCTGACCAAAAAGTCGTCATTTCCGTGTTTTATGGACGTTTTCATGAGCTATACCCCATAGTTTTGGTGTGCTAGGGGGCTTTGGATGGCACGTAAGACCCGATACATGTTTGAGAGTTATGACTAAAAACGCGTCATTTTTGTGTTTTACGGCCGTTTTCATGAGTTATTGCCCATAGTTTTGGGGTTCAAGGGGGATTTACAACGATCATAAAACCCGGTATATATTTTAGGGTTATGACCAAAAACTAGTCGTTTTTGTGTTTTATGGCCGTTTTCATGAACTATTTTCAATAGTTTCGGAGTTCCAGGAGGATATGCATGGCCCTTAAGACCCGATACAAGTTTGGGGAATGATCAAAAACTCGTCGTTTTCGTGATTTATGGTCGTTTAATGAGCTATTGCCCATAGTTTGGGGTTCAACAGGGATTTGCATGGCCCGCAAGACCCGCTACATGTTTGAGAGATATGACCAAAAACTCGTCATTTTCGCGGTTTATGGCCGTTTGTTGAGCTATGGCCCACAATTTCGGGGTTCTAGGGGGATTTGCATGGCCCACAAGACTCGGTATGTCTTTTAGAGTTATGAACAAAAACTCGTATTTTTGTGTTTTATGGCCATTTTCATGAGTTATTCCCCACAGTTTTGGGGTTCCTTGATGATTTACAACGACCGTAGGGCCCGATACATGTTTGAGAGTGATGACCAAAAACTTGACTTTTTCGTGTCCTATGGCCGTTTTCATGGGCTATTTCCCACAAGTTTGGGGTTTCAAGGGGATTTTCATGGCCCGTAAGACCTAATACATGTTTGAGAGTTCTGACCAAAAATTCATCATTTTCGTGTTTTATGGCCGTTTTCATGAGATATACCCCACAATTTTGGTGTGATAGGGGTCTTTGCATGGCACGTAAGACCCGATACATGTTTGAGAGTTATGACTAAAAACGTGTCATTTTTCTGTTTTACGGCCGTTTTCATGAGTTATTGCCCATAGTTTTGTGGTTCAAGGGGGATTTACAACGATCATAAAACCCGATATATATTTTAGGGTTATGACCAAAAACTAGTCGTTTTGTGTTTTATGGTCGTTTTCATGAACTATTTTCTTTAGTTTCGGAGTTCCAGGAGGATTTGCATGGCCCTTAAGACCCGATACATGTTTGGGGCATGATCAAAAACTCGTCGTTTTCGTGATTTATGGCCGTTTAATGAGCTATTGCCCATAGTTCCGGGGTTCAACGGGGATTTGCATGGCCCGCAAGACCCGCTACATGTTTGAGAGATATGACCAAAAACTCGTCGTTTTCATGAACTATTTTCTTTAGTTTCGGAGTTCCAGGAGGATTTGCATGGCCCTTAAGACCCGATACATGTTTGGGGCATGATCAAAAACTCGTCGTTTTCGTGATTTATGGCCGTTTAATGAGCTATTGCCCATAGTTCCGGGGTTCAACGGGGATTTGCATGGCCCGCAAGACCCGCTACATGTTTGAGAGATATGACCAAAAACTCGTCGTTTTCGCGATTTATGGCCGTTTGTTGAGCTATGGCCCAATTTCGGTTCTAGGGGATTTGCATGGCCATAAGACTCGGTATGTCTTTTAGAGTTAAGAACAAAAACTTATTTTGTGTTTTATGGCCATTTTCATGAGTTATTCCCACAGTTTTGGGGTTCCTTGATGATTTACAACGACCGTAGGGCCCGATACATGTTTGAGAGTGATGACCAAAAACTTGAATTTTTCGTGTCCTATGGCCGTTTTCATGGGCTATTTCCCACAACTTTGGGGTTTCAAGGCGATTTTCATGGCCCGTAAGACTCCATACATGTTCGAGAGTTCTGATCAAAAGTCGTCATTCCCGTGTTTTTTGGCCGTTTTCATGAGCTATACCCCACATTTTTGGTGTGCTAGGGGGCTTTGCATGGCACGTAAGACCCGATACATGTTTGAGAGTTATGACTAAAAACGTGTCATTTTTGCGTTTTAAGGCCGTTTTCATGAGTTATTGCCCATAGTTTTGGGGTTCAAGGGGGATTTACAACGATCATAAAACCCGGTATATATTTTAGGGTTATGACCAAAAACTAGTCGTTTTTGTGATTCTGCCTGTTTTCATGAACTATTTTCTATAGTTTGAGTTCGGGAGGATTTGCATGGCCCTTAAGACCCGATACATGTTTGGGGCATGATCAAAAACTTCGTCGTTTTCGTGATTTATGGCGTTTAATGAGCTATTGGCCATAGTTTTGGGGTTCAACGGGATTTGCATGGCATAAGACCCGCTACATGTTTGAGAGATATGACCAAAAACTCGTCGTTTTCGCAATTTATGACCATTTGTTGAGCTATGGCCCACAATTTCGGGGTTCTAGGGGGATTTACATGGCCCGCAAGACTCGATATGTCTTTTAGAGTTAGGAACAAAAACTCATATTTTTGTGTTTTATGGCCATTTTCATGAGTTATTCCCCACAGTTTTGGGGTTCCTTGATGATTTACAACGACCGTAGGGCCCGATACATGTTTGAGAGTGATGACCAAAAACTTGACTTTTTCGTGTCCTATGGCCGTTTTCATGGGCTATTTCCCACAAGTTTGGGGTTTCAAGGGGATTTTCATGGCCCGTAAGACCCAATACATGTTTGAGAGTTCTGACCAAAAAGTCGTCATTTCCGTGTTTTATGGCCGTTTTCATGAGCTATACCCCATAGTTTTGGTGTGCTAGGGGGCTTTGCATGGCACGTAAGACCCGATACATGTTTGAGAGTTATGACTAAAAACGCGTCATTTTTCTGTTTTACGGCCGTTTTCATGAGTTATTGCCCATAGTTTTGGGGTTCAAGGGGGATTTACAACGATCATAAAACCCGGTATATATTTTAGGGTTATGACCAAAAACTAGTCGTTTTTGTGTTTTATGGACGTTTTCATGAACTATTTTCAATAGTTTCGGAGTTCCAGGAGGATATGCATGGCCCTTAAGACCCGATACATGTTTGGGGCATGATCAAAAACTCGTCGTTTTCGTGATTTATGGTCGTTTAATGAGCTATTGCCCATAGTTTGGGGTTCAACAGGGATTTGCACGGCCTCGCAAGACCCGCTACATGTTTGAGAGATATGACCAAAAACTCGTCGTTTTCGCGGTTTATGGCCGTTTGTTGAGCTATGGCCCACAATTTCGGGGTTCTAGGGGGATTTGCATGGCCCGCAAGACTCGGTATGTCTTTTAGAGTTATGAACAAAAACTCGTATTTTTGTGTTTTATGGCCATTTTCATGAGTTATTCCCACAGTTTTGGGGTTCCTTGATGATTTACAACGACCGTAGGGCCCGATACATGTTTGAGAGTGATGACCAAAAACTTGACTTTTTCGTGTCCTATGGCCGTTTTCATGGGCTATTTCCCACAAGTTTGTGGTTTCAAGGGGATTTTCATGGCCCGTAAGACCTAATACATGTTTGAGAGTTCTGACCAAAAATTCGTCATTTCCGTGTTTTATGGCCGTTTTCATGAGATACCCCACAGTTTTGGTGTGCTAGGGGGCTTTGCATGGCACGTAAGACCCGATACATGTTTGAGAGTTATGACTAAAAACGCGTCATTTTTCTGTTTTACGGCCGTTTTCATGAGTTATTGCCCATAGTTTTGGGTTCAAGGGGGATTTACAACGATCATAAAACCCGATATATATTTTAGGGTTATGACCATAAACTAGTCGTTTTTGTGTTTTATGGTCGTTTTCATGAACTATTTTCTTTAGTTTCGGAGTTCCAGGAGGATTTGCATGGCCCTTAAGACCCGATACATGTTTGGGGCATGATCAAAAACTCGTCGTTTTCGTGATTTATGGCCGTTTAATGAGCTATTGCCCATAGTTCTGGGGTTCAACGGGGATTTGCATGGCCCGCAAGACCCGCTACATGTTTGAGAGATATGACCAAAAACTCGTCGTTTTCGCGATTTATGGCCGTTTGTTGAGCTATGGCCCACAATTTCGGGGTTCTAGGGGGATTTGCATGGCCCGCAAGACTCGGTATGTCTTTTAGAGTTATGAACAAAAACTCGTATTTTTGTGTTTTATGGCCATTTTCATGAGTTATTCCCCACAGTTTTGGGGTTCCTTGATGATTTACAACGACCGTAGGGCCCGATACATGTTTGAGAGTGATGACCAAAAACTTGACTTTTTCGTGTCCTATGGCCGTTTTCATGGGCTATTTCCCACAAGTTTGGGGTTTCAAGGGGATTTTCATGGCTCGTAAGACCTAATACATGTTTGAGAGTTCTGACCAAAAATTCATCATTTTCGTGTTTTATGGCCGTTTTCATGAGATATACCCCACAATTTTGGTGTGCTAGGGGGCTTTGCATGGCACGTAAGACCCGATACATGTTTGAGAGTTATGACTAAAAACGTGTCATTTTTCTGTTTTACGGCCGTTTTCATGAGTTATTGCCCATAGTTTTGGGGTTCAAGGGGGATTTACAACGATCATAAAACCCGATATATATTTTAGGGTTATGACCAAAAACTAGTCGTTTTGTGTTTTATGGTCGTTTTCATGAACTATTTTCTTTAGTTTCGAAGTTCCAGGAGGATTTGCATGGCCCTTAAGACCCGATACATGTTTGGGGCATGATCAAAAACTCGTCGTTTTCGTGATTTATGGCCGTTTAATGAGCTATTGCCCATAGTTCCGGGGTTCAACGGGGATTTGCATGGCCCGCAAGACCCGCTACATGTTTGAGAGATATGACCAAAAACTCGTCGTTTTCACAATTTATGGCCGTTTGTTGAGCTATGGCCCACAATTTCGGGGTTCTAGGGGGATTTGCATGGCCCGCAAGACTCGGTATGTCTTTTAGAGTTATGAACAAAAACTCGTATTTTTGTGTTTTATGGCCATTTTCATGAGTTATTCCCCACAGTTTTGGGGTTCCTTGATGATTTACAACGACCGTAGGGCCCGATACATGTTTGAGAGTGATGACCAAAAACTTGAATTTTTCGTGTCCTATGGCCGTTTTCATGGGTTATTTCCCACAACTTTGGGGTTTCAAGGCGATTTTCATAGCCCGTAAGACCCAATACATGTTTGAGAGTTCTGACCAAAAAGTCGTCATTTCCGTGTTTTATGGCCGTTTTGATGAGCTATACCCCACAGTTTTGGTGTGCTAGGGGGCTTTGCATGGCACGTAAGACCCGATACATGTTTGAGAGTTATGACTAAAAACGTGTCATTTTTGCGTTTTAAGGCCGTTTTCATGAGTTATTGCCCATAGTTTTGGGGTTCAAGGGGGATTTACAACGATCATAAAACCCGGTATATATTTTAGGGTTATGACAAAAAACTAGTCGTTTTTGTGTTTTATGGTCGTTTTCATGAACTATTTTCTATAGTTTCGGAGTTCCAGGAGGATTTGCATGGCCCTTAAGACCCGATACATGTTTGGGGCATGATCAAAAACTCGTCGTTTTCGTGATTTATGGCCGTTTAATGAGTTGTTGGCCATAGTTTTGGGGTTCAGCGGGGATTTGTATGGCCCGCAAGGCCCGCTACATGTTTGAGAGATATGACCAAAAACTCGTCGTTATCGCGGTTTATGGCCGTTTGTTGAGCTATGGCCCACAATTTCGGGGTTCTAGGGGGATTTGCATGGCCCACAAGACTCGGTATGTCTTTTAGAGTTATGAACAAAAACTCTTATTTTTGTGTTTTATGGACATTTTCATGAGTTATTCCCCACTGTTTTGGGGTTCCTTGATGATTTACAACGACCGTAGGGCCCGATACATGTTTGAGAGTGATGACCAAAAACTTGACTTTTTCGTGTCCTATGGCCGTTTTCACGGGCTATTTCCCACAAGTTTGGGGTTTCAAGGGGATTTTCATGGCCCGTAAGACCTAATACATGTTTGAGAGTTCTGACCAAAAATTCATCATTTTCGTGTTTTATGGCCGTTTTCATGAGATATACCCCACAATTTTGGTGTGCTAGGGGGCTTTGCATGGCACGTAAGACCCGATACATGTTTGAGAGTTATGACTAAAAACGTGTCATTTTACATTTCTGGCCGTTTTCATGAGTTATTGCCCATAGTTTTGGGGTTCAAGGGGGATTTACAACGATCATAAAACCCGATATATATTTTAGGGTTATGACCAAAACTAGTCGTTTTGTGTTTTATGGTCATTTTCATGAACTATTTTCTTTAGTTTCGGAGTTCCAGGAGGATTTGCATGGCCGTTAAGACCCGATACATGTTTTGGGCATGATCAAAAACTAGTCGTTTTCGTGATTTATGGCCGTTTAATGAGCTATTGCCCATAGTTCCGGGGTTCAACGGGGATTTGCATGGCCCGTAAGACCCGCTACATGTTTGAGAGATATGACCAAAAACTCGTCGTTTTCGCGATTTATGGCCGTTTGTTGAGCTATGGCCCACAATTTCGGGGTTGTAGGGGGATTTGCATGGCCCGCAAGACTTGGTATGTCTTTTAGAGTTATGAACAAAAACTCGTATTTTTGTGTTTTATGGCCATTTTCATGAGTTATTCCCCACAGTTTTGGGGTTCCTTCATGATTTACAACGACCGTAGGGCCCGATACATGTTTGAGAGTGATGACCAAAAACTTGACTTTTTCGTGTCCTATGGCCGTTTTCATGGGCTATTTCCCACAAGTTTGGGGTTTCAAGGCGATTTTCATGGCCCGTAAGACCCAATACATGTTTGAGAGTTCTGACCAAAAAGTCGTCATTTCCGTGTTTTATGGCCGTTTTATGATCGTTTTCATGAACTATTTTCTATAGTTTCGGAGTTCCAGGAGGATTTGCATGGCCCTTAAGACCCGATACATGTTTGGGGCATGATCAAAAACTCGTCGTTTTCGTGATTTATGGCCGCTTAATGAGCTGTTGGCCATAGTTTTGGGGTTCAGCGGGGATTTGTATGGCCCGCAAGGCCCGCTACATGTTTGAGAGATATGACCAAAAACACGTCGTTTTCGGTTTATGGCCGTTGTTGAGCTATGGCCCACAATTTCGGGGTTCTACGGGATTTGCATGGCTTAAGACTCGGTATGTCTTTTAGAGTTATGAACAAAACTCGTATTTTGTGTTTTATGGCCATTTTCTGAGTTATTCCCCAGTTTTGGGGTTCCTTGATGATTTACAACCACCGTACGGCCGATACATGTTTGAGTGATGACCAAAACTTGACTTTTTCGTGTCCTATGGCCATTTTCGGCTATTTCCCACAAGTTGGGGTTTCATACATTTTCTTGGCTCGTAGACCCAATACATGTTTGAGAGTTATTACCAAAAAGTCGTCATTTCCGTGTTTTATGGCCGTTTTCATGAGCTATACCCATGTATTTGGTGTGCTAGGTGTCTTTGCATGGCACGTAAGACCCGATACATGTTTGAGAGTTATAACTAAAACGTGTCATTTTTATGCGTTTTACGACCATTTTCATGAGTTATTGCCCATAGTTTTGGGGTTCAAGGGGGATTTACAACGATCATAAAACCCGGTATATATTTTAGGGTTATGAAAAACAACTAGTCGTTTTTGTGTTTTATGGACGTTTTCATGAACTATTTTCTATAGTTTCGGAGTTCCAGGAGGATTTGCATGGCCCTTAAGACCCGATACATGTATGGGGCATGATCAAAAACTCGTCGTTTTCGAGATTTATGGCCGTTTAATGAGCTGTTGGCCATAGTTTTGGGGTTCAGCGGGGATTTGTATGGCCCGCAAGGCCCGCTACATGTTTGAGAGATATGACCAAAAACACGTCGTTTTCGCGGTTTATGGCCGTTTGTTGAGCTATGGCCCACAATTTCGGGGTTCCACGGGGATTTGCATGGCATAAGACTCGGTATGTCTTTTAGAGTTATGAACAAAACTTCGTATTTTTGTGTTTTATGGCCATTTTCCTGAGTTATTCCCCACAGTTTTGGGGTTCCTTGATGATTTACAACGACCGTACGACCCGATACATGTTTGAGTGTGATGACCAAAAACTTGACTTTTTCGTGTCCTATGGCCGTTTTCATCGGCTATTTCCCACAAGTTTGGGGTTTCAAGGCGATTTTCTTGGCTCGTAAGACCCAATACATGTTTGAGAGTTATTACCAAAAAGTCGTCATTTCCGTGTTTTATGGCCGTTTTCATGAGCTATACCCCATGTATTTGGTGTGCTAGGTGTCTTTGCATGGCACGTAAGACCCGATACATGTTTGAGAGTTATGACTAAAAGCGTGTCATTTTTATGCGTTTACACCATTTTCATGAGTTATTGCCCATAGTTTTGGGGTTCAAGGGGGATTTACAACGATCATAAAACCCGGTATATATTTTAGGGTTATGAAAAACAACTAGTCGTGTTTGTGTTTTATGGCCGTTTTAATGAACGATTTTAGATAGTTTGAGTTCGGGAGGATTTGCATGGCCTTAAGACCCGATACATGTTTGGGCATGATCAAAACTCGTCGTTTTCGTGATTTATGGTCGTTTAATGAGCTGTTGGCCATAGTTTTGGGGTTCAGTGATTTGTATGGCCATAAGGCCCGCTACATGTTTGAGAGATATGACCAAAACACGTCGTTTTCGCGGTTTATGGCCGTTTGTTGAGCTATGGCCCACAATTTCGGGTTCTCTGAGGATTTGCATGGCGCAAGACTCGGTATGTCTTTTAGAGTTATGAACAAAACTTCGTATTTTGTGTTTTATGGCCATTTTCCTGAGTTATTCCCACAGTTTTGGGGTTCCTTGATGATTTACAACGACCGTACGGCCCGATACATGTTTGAGAGTGATGACCAAAAACTTGACTTTTTCGTGTCCTATGGCTGTTTTCATCGGCTATTTCCTACAAGTTTGGGGTTTCAAGGCGATTTTCATGGCTCGTAAGACCCAATACATGTTTGAGAGTTATTACCAAAAAGTCGTCATTTCCGTGTTTTATGGCCGTTTTCATGAGCTATACCCCATGTATTTGGTGTGCTAGGTGTCTTTGCATGGCACGTAAGACCCGATACATGTTTGAGAGTTATGACTAAAAACGTGTCATTTTTGCGTTTTACGACCATTTTCATGAGTTATTGCCCATAGTTTTGGGGTTCAAGGGGGATTTACAACGATCATAAAACCCGGTATATA
This sequence comes from Avena insularis, assembly GCA_023614405.1. Taxonomy (NCBI): domain Eukaryota; kingdom Viridiplantae; phylum Streptophyta; class Magnoliopsida; order Poales; family Poaceae; genus Avena; species Avena insularis. The sequence goes on along the minus strand of CM042688.1, from coordinate 519,343,641 downwards.
TTTTAGGGTTATGAAAAACAACTAGTCGTTTTTGTGTTTTATGGACGTTTTCATGAACTATTTTCTATAGTTTCGGAGTTCCAGGAGGATTTGCATGGCCCTTAAGACCCGATACATGTTTGGGGCATGATCAAAAACTCGTCGTTTTCGAGATTTATGGCCGTTTAATGAGCTGTTGGCCATAGTTTTGGGGTTCAGCGGGGATTTGTATGGCCATGAGCCCGCTACATGTTTGAGAGATATGACCAAAACACGTCGTTTTGCGGTTTATGGCCGTTTGTTGAGCTATGGCCCACAATTCGGGGTTCCACGGGATTTGCATGGCCCATAAGACTCGGTATGTCTTTTAGAGTTATGAACAAAAACTCGTATTTTTGTGTTTTATGGCCATTTTCCTGAGTTATTCCCCACAGTTTTGGGGTTCCTTGATGATTTACAACGACCGTACGACCCGATACATGTTTGAGTGTGATGACCAAAAACTTGACTTTTTCGTGTCCTATGGCCGTTTTCATCGGCTATTTCCCACAAGTTTGGGGTTTCAAGGCGATTTTCTTGGCTCGTAAGACCCAATACATGTTTGAGAGTTATTACCAAAAAGTCGTCATTTCCGTGTTTTATGGCCGTTTTCATGAGCTATACCCCATGTATTTGGTGTGCTAGGTGTCTTTGCATGGCACGTAAGACCCGATACATGTTTGAGAGTTATGACTAAAAGCGTGTCATTTTTGCTTTCTGACCATTTTCATGAGTTATTGCCCATAGTTTTGGGGTTCAAGGGGGATTTACAACGATCATAAAACCCGGTATATATTTTAGGGTTATGAAAAACAACTAGTCGTTTTTGTGTTTTATGGCCGTTTTCATGAACTATTTTCTATAGTTTCGGAGTTCCAGGAGGATTTGCATGGCCCTTAAGACCCGATACATGTTTCGGGCATGATCAAAAACTCGTCGTTTTCGTGATTTATGGTCGTTTAATGAGCTGTTGGCCATAGTTTTGGGGTTCAGCGGGGATTTGTATAGCATAAAGGCCCTTACATGTTTGAGAGATATGACCAAAAACACGCGTCGTTTCGCGGTTTATGGCCGTTTGTTGAGCTATGGCCCACAATTTGGGGTTCTAGAGGGATTTGCATGGCCATAAGACTCGGTATGTCTTTTAGAGTTATGAACAAAACTTCGTATTTTTGTGTTTTATGGCCATTTTCTGAGTTATTCCCCACAGTTTTGGGGTTCCTTGATGATTTACAACGACCGTACGGCCCGATACATGTTTGAGAGTTCTGACCAAAAAGTTGACTTTTTCGTGTACTATGGCTGTTTTCATCGGCTATTTCCTACATGTTTGGGGTTTCAAGGCGATTTTCATGGCTCGTAAGACCCAATACATGTTTGAGAGTTATTACCAAAAAGTCGTCATTTCCGTGTTTTATGGCCGTTTTCATGAGCTATACCCCAAATATTTGGTGTTCAATGTGTATTTCCATCGAACGTAAGACCCGATACATGTTTGAGAGTATTAACTAAAAGCGTGTAATTTTGCGTTTTGACCATTTTCATGAGTTATTGCCCATAGTTTTGGGGTTCAAGGGGATTTACAACGATCATAAAACTTGGTATATATTTTAGGGTTATGAAAAACAACTAGTCGTTTTAGTGTTTTATGGACGTTTTCATGAACTATTTTCTATAGTTTCGGAGTTCCAGGAGGATTTGCATGGCCCTTAAGACCCGATACATGTTTGGGGCATGATCAAAAACTCGTCGTTTTCGAGATTTATGGCCGTTTAATGAGCTGTTGGCCATAGTTTTGGGGTTCAATGAGGATTTGTATGGCATAAAGGCCCTACATGTTTGAGAGATATGACCAAAAACACGTCGTTTTCGCGGTTTATGGCCGTTTGTTGAGCTATGGCCCACAATTTCGGGGTTCCACGGGGATTTGCATGGCCCGCAAGACTCGGTATGTCTTTTAGAGTTATGAACAAAAACTCGTATTTTTGTGTTTTATGGCCATTTTCCTGAGTTATTCCCCACAGTTTTGGGGTTCCTTGATGATTTACAACGACCGTACGACCCGATACATGTTTGAGTGTGATGACCAAAAACTTGACTTTTTCGTGTCCTATGGCCGTTTTCATCGGCTATTTCCCACAAGTTGGGGGTTTCAAATGATTTTCTTGGCTCGTAAGACCCAATACATGTTTGAGAGTTATTACCAAAAAGTCGTCATTTCCGTGTTTTATGGCCGTTTTCATGAGCTATACCCCATGTATTTGGTGTGCTAGGTGTCTTTGCATGGCACGTAAGACCCGATACATGTTTGAGAGTTATGACTAAAAACGTGTCATTTTTGCGTTTTACGACCATTTTCATGAGTTATTGCCCATAGTTTTGGGGTTCAAGGGGGATTTACAATGATCATAAAACCCGGTATATATTTTAGGGTTATGAAAAACAACTAGTCGTTTTTGTGTTTTATGGCCGTTTTCATGAACTATTTTCTATAGTTTCGGAGTTCCAGGAGGATTTGCATGGCCCTTAAGACCCGATACATGTTTCGGGCATGATCAAAAACTCGTCGTTTTCGTGATTTATGGTCGTTTAATGAGCTGTTGGCCATAGTTTTGGGGTTCAGCGGGGATTTGTATGGCCCGCAAGGCCCGCTACATGTTTGAGAGATATGACCAAAAACACGTCGTTTTCGCGGTTTATGGCCGTTTGTTGAGCTATGGCCCACAATTTCGGGGTTCTACGGGATTTGCATGGCCATAAGACTCGGTATGTCTTTAGAGTTATGAACAAAAACTCGTATTTTTGTGTTTTATGGCCATTTTCCTGAGTTATTCCCCACAGTTTTGGGGTTCCTTGATGATTTACAACGACCGTACGGCCCGATACATGTTTGAGAGTGATGACCAAAAACTTGACTTTTTCGTGTCCTATGGCTGTTTTCATCGGCTATTTCCTACAAGTTTGGGGTTTCAAGGCGATTTTCATGGCTCGTAAGACCCAATACATGTTTGAGAGTTATTACCAAAAAGTCGTCATTTCCGTGTTTTATGGCCGTTTTCATGAGCTATACCCCATGTATTTGGTGTGCTAGGTGTCTTTGCATGGCACGTAAGACCCGATACATGTTTGAGAGTTATGACTAAAAACGTGTCATTTTTGCGTTTTACGACCATTTTCATGAGTTATTGCCCATAGTTTTGGGGTTCAAGGGGGATTTACAACGATCATAAAACCCGGTATATATTTTAGGGTTATGAAAAACAACTAGTCGTTTTTGTGTTTTATGGACGTTTTCATGAACTATTTTCTATAGTTTCGGAGTTCCAGGAGGATTTGCATGGCCCTTAAGACCCGATACATGTTTGGGGCATGATCAAAAACTCGTCGTTTTCGAGATTTATGGCCGTTTAATGAGCTGTTGGCCATAGTTTTGGGGTTCAGCGGGGATTTGTATGGCCCGCAAGGCCCGCTACATGTTTGAGAGATATGACCAAAAACACGTCGTTTTCGCGGTTTATGGCCGTTTGTTGAGCTATGGCCCACAATTTCGGGGTTCCACGGGGATTTGCATGGCCCGCAAGACTCGGTATGTCTTTTAGAGTTATGAACAAAAACTCGTATTTTTGTGTTTTATGGCCATTTTCCTGAGTTATTCCCCACAGTTTTGGGGTTCCTTGATGATTTACAACGACCGTACGACCCGATACATGTTTGAGTGTGATGACCAAAAACTTGACTTTTTCGTGTCCTATGGCCGTTTTCATCGGCTATTTCCCACAAGTTTGGGGTTTCAAGGCGATTTTCTTGGCTCGTAAGACCCAATACATGTTTGAGAGTTATTACCAAAAAGTCGTCATTTCCGTGTTTTATGGCCGTTTTCATGAGCTATACCCCATGTATTTGGTGTGCTAGGTGTCTTTGCATGGCACGTAAGACCCGATACATGTTTGAGAGTTATGACTAAAAACGTGTCATTTTTGCGTTTTACGACCATTTTCATGAGTTATTGCCCATAGTTTTGGGGTTCAAGGGGGATTTACAATGATCATAAAACCCGGTATATATTTTAGGGTTATGAAAAACAACTAGTCGTTTTTGTGTTTTATGGCGCTTTCATGAACTATTTTCTATAGTTTGAGTTCGGGAGGATTTGCATGGCCCTTAAGACCCGATACATGTTTCGGGCATGATCAAAAACTCGTCGTTTTCGTGATTTATGGTCGTTTAATGAGCTGTTGGCCATAGTTTTGGGGTTCAGCGGGGATTTGTATGGCCCGCAAGGCCCGCTACATGTTTGAGAGATATGACCAAAAACACGTCGTTTTCGCGGTTTATGGCCGTTTGTTGAGCTATGGCCCACAATTTCGGGGTTCTACGGGGATTTGCATGGCCCGCAAGACTCGGTATGTCTTTTAGAGTTATGAACAAAAACTCGTATTTTTGTGTTTTATGGCCATTTTCCTGAGTTATTCCCCACAGTTTTGGGGTTCCTTGATGATTTACAACGACCGTACGGCCCGATACATGTTTGAGAGTGATGACCAAAAACTTGACTTTTTCGTGTCCTATGGCTGTTTTCATCGGCTATTTCCTACAAGTTTGGGGTTTCAAGGCGATTTTCATGGCTCGTAAGACCCAATACATGTTTGAGAGTTATTACCAAAAAGTCGTCATTTCCGTGTTTTATGGCCGTTTTCATGAGCTATACCCCATGTATTTGGTGTGCTAGGTGTCTTTGCATGGCACGTAAGACCCGATACATGTTTGAGAGTTATGACTAAAAACGTGTCATTTTTGCGTTTTACGACCATTTTCATGAGTTATTGCCCATAGTTTTGGGGTTCAAGGGGGATTTACAACGATCATAAAACCCGGTATATATTTTAGGGTTATGAAAAACAACTAGTCGTTTTTGTGTTTTATGGACGTTTTCATGAACTATTTTCTATAGTTTCGGAGTTCCAGGAGGATTTGCATGGCCCTTAAGACCCGATACATGTTTGGGGCATGATCAAAAACTCGTCGTTTTCGAGATTTATGGCCGTTTAATGAGCTGTTGGCCATAGTTTTGGGGTTCAGCGGGGATTTGTATGGCCCGCAAGGCCCGCTACATGTTTGAGAGATATGACCAAAAACACGTCGTTTTCGCGGTTTATGGCCGTTTGTTGAGCTATGGCCCAATTTGGGTTCCACGGATTTGCATGGCCCATAAGACTCGGTATGTCTTTTAGAGTTATGAACAAAAACTTCGTATTTTGTGTTTTATGGCCATTTTCTGAGTTATTCCCCAGTTTTGGGGTTCCTTGATGATTTACAACGCATTCGACCCGATACATGTTTGAGTGTGATGACCAAAACTTGACTTTTTCGTGTCCTATGGCCGTTTTCATCGGCTATTTCCCAAGTTTGGGGTTTCAAATTTTCTTGGCTCGTAAGACCCAATACATGTTTGAGAGTTATTACCAAAAGTCATTTCCGTGTTTTATGGCCGTTTTCATGATCTATACCCCATGTATTTGGTGTGCTAGGTTTCTTTGCATAGCACGTAAGACCCGATACATGTTTGAGAGTTATGACTAAAAACGTGTCATTTTTGCGTTTTACGACCATTTTCATGAGTTATTGCCCATAGTTTTGGGGTTCAAGGGGGATTTACAACGATCATAAAACCCGGTATATATTTTAGGGTTATGAAAAACAACTAGTCGTTTTTGTGTTTTATGGCCGTTTTCATGAACTATTTTCTATAGTTTCGGAGTTCCAGGAGGATTTGCATGGCCCTTAAGACCCGATACATGTTTCGGGCATGATCAAAAACTCGTCGTTTTCGTGATTTATGGTCGTTTAATGAGCTGTTGGCCATAGTTTTGGGGTTCAGCGGGGATTTGTATGGCCCGCAAGGCCCGCTACATGTTTGAGAGATATGACCAAAAACACGTCGTTTTCGCGGTTTATGGCCGTTTGTTGAGCTATGGCCCACAATTTCGGGGTTCTACGGGGATTTGCATGGCCCGCAAGACTCGGTATGTCTTTTAGAGTTATGAACAAAAACTCGTATTTTTGTGTTTTATGGCCATTTTCCTGAGTTATTCCCCACAGTTTTGGGGTTCCTTGATGATTTACAACGACCGTACGGCCCGATACATGTTTGAGAGTGATGACCAAAAACTTGACTTTTTCGTGTCCTATGGCTGTTTTCATCGGCTATTTCCTACAAGTTTGGGGTTTCAAGGCGATTTTCATGGCTCGTAAGACCCAATACATGTTTGAGAGTTATTACCAAAAAGTCGTCATTTCCGTGTTTTATGGCCGTTTTCATGAGCTATACCCCATGTATTTGGTGTGCTAGGTGTCTTTGCATGGCACGTAAGACCCGATACATGTTTGAGAGTTATGACTAAAAACGTCATTTTTATGCTTTTACGACCATTTTCATGAGTTATTGCCCATAGTTTTGGGGTTCAAGGGGGATTTACAACGATCATAAAACCCGGTATATATTTTAGGGTTATGAAAAACAACTAGTCGTTTTTGTGTTTTATGGCCGTTTTCATGAACTATTTTCTATAGTTTCGAGTTCAGGAGGATTTGCATGGCCCTTAAGACCCGATACATGTTTGGGGCATGATCAAAAACTCGTCGTTTTCGTGATTTATGGCGTTTAATGAGCTTGGCCATAGTTTTGGGGTTCAGGATTTGCATGGCCATAAGACCCGCTTACATGTTTGAGAGATATGACCAAAACTCGTCGTTTTCGCGGTTTATGGCCGTTGTTGAGCTATGGCCCATTTCGGGTTCTAGGGATTTGCATGGCATAAGACTCGGTATGTCTTTTAGAGTTATGAACAAAAACTCGATATTTTGTGTTTTATGGCCATTTTCTGAGTTATTCCCACAGTTTGGGGTTCCTTGATGATTTACAACGAATCTGACCGATACATGTTTGAGTGTGATGACCAAAACTTGACTTTTCGTGTCCTATGGCCGTTTTCATCGGCTATTTCCCACAAGTTTGGGGTTTTCATACATTTTCTTGGCTCGTAAGACCCAATACATGTTTGAGAGTTATTACCAAAAGTCGTCTTTTTTGTGTTTTATGGCCGTTTTCATGAGCTATACCCCACATTTTTGGTGTGCTAGGGGGATTTGCATGGCACGTAAGACCCGATACATGTTTAAGAGTTATGACTAAAAATGTGTCATTTTTCCGTTTTACGGCCGTTTTCATTAGTTATTGACCATAGTTTTGGGGTTCAAGGGGGATTTACAACGATCATAAAACCCGGTATATATTTTAGGGTTTTTTTTGTTTTATGGCCGTTTTCATGAACTATTTTCTATAGTTTCGGAGTTCCAGGAGGATTTGCATGGCCCTTAAGAACCGATACATGTTTGGGGCATGATCAAAAACTCGTCGTTTTCGTGATTTATGGACGTTTAATGAGCTTATTGCCCATAGTTTTGGGGTTCAACGGGGATTTGCATGGCATAAGGCGCTACATGTTTGAGACATATGACCAAAAACTCGTCGTTTTCATGATTTATGGCTGTTTGTTGAGGTATTGCCCACAAATTCGGGGTTCTAGGGGGATTTGCATGGCCCGCAAGACTCGGTATGTATTTTAGAGTTATGAACAAAAACTCGTATTTTTGTGTTTTATGGCCATTTTCAATAGTTATTCCCCACAGTTTTGGGGTTCCATGATGATTTACAACGACTTTAGGGCCCGATACATGTTTGAGAGTGATGACCAAAAACTTGACTTTTCCGTGTCCTATGGCCGTTTTCATGGGCTATTTCCCACAAGTTTGGGGATTCAAGCGGATTTTCATGGCCCGTAAGACCCAATACATGTTCGAGAGTTATTACCAAAAAGTCGTCATTTCCGTGTTTTATGGCGTTTTCATGAGCTATACCCCATGTATTTGGTGTGCTAGGTGTCTTTGCATGGCACGTAAGACCCGATACATGTTTGAGAGTTATGACTAAAACGTGTCATTTTTATGCGTTTACCATTTTCATGAGTTATTGCCCATAGTTTTGGGGTTCAAGGGGATTTACAACGATCATAAAACCGGTATATATTTTAGGGTTATGAAAACAACTAGTCGTTTTTGTGTTTTATGGACGTTTTCATGAACTATTTTCTATAGTTTCGGAGTTCCAGGAGGATTTGCATGGCCCTTAAGACCCGATACATGTTTGGGGCATGATCAAAAACTCGTCGTTTTCGTGATTTATGGCCGCTTAATGAGCTGTTGGCCATAGTTTTGGGGTTCAGCGGGGATTTGTATGGCCCGCAAGGCCCGCTACATGTTTGAGAGATATGACCAAAAACACGTTTTCGCGGTTTATGGCCGTTTGTTGAGCTATGGCCCACAATTTCGGGTTCCACGGGATTTGCATGGCCCATAAGACTCGGTATGTCTTTTAGAGTTATGAACAAAACTCGTATTTTGTGTTTTATGGCCATTTTCCCGAGTTATTCCCCACAGCTTTGGGGTTCCTTGATGATTTACAACGATTAAATCCCGATACATGTTTGAGTGTGATGACCAAAACTTGACTTTTTCGTGTCCTATGGCCGTTTCATCGGCTATTTCCCACAAGTTTGGGGTTTCAAACATTTTCTTGGCTCGTAAGACCCAATACATGTTTGAGAGTTATTACCAAAAAGTCGTCATTTCCGTGTTTTATGGCCGTTTTCATGAGCTATACCCCATGTATTTGGTGTGCTAGGTGTCTTTGCATGGCACGTAAGACCCGATACATGTTTGAGAGTTATGACTAAAAACGTGTCATTTTTGCGTTTTACGACCATTTTCATGAGTTATTGCCCATAGTTTTGGGGTTCAAGGATTTACAATGATCATAAAACCGGTATATATTTTAGGGTTATGAAAACAACTAGTCGTTTTGTGTTTTATGGCCGTTTTCATGAACTATTTTCTATAGTTTCGGAGTTCCAGGAGGATTTGCATGGCCCTTAAGACCCGATACATGTTTCGGGCATGATCAAAAACTCGTCGTTTTCGTGATTTATGGTCGTTTAATGAGCTGTTGGCCATAGTTTTGGGGTTCAGCGGGGATTTGTATGGCCCGCAAGGCCAGCTACATGTTTGAGAGATATGACCAAAACACGTCGTTTTCGCGGTTTATGGCCGTTTGTTGAGCTATGGCCCACAATTTCGGGGTTCCACGGGGATTTGCATGGCCCGCAAGACTCGGTATGTCTTTTAGAGTTATGAACAAACACTCGTATTTTTGTGTTTTATGGCCATTTTCCTGAGTTATTCCCCAGTTTTGGGGTTCCTTGATGATTTACAACGGCCTAATCACCTCGATACATGTTTGAGAGTGATGACCAAAAACTTGACTTTTTCGTGTCCTATGGCTGTTTTCATCGGCTATTTCCTACAAGTTTGGGGTTTCAAGGCGATTTTCATGGCTCGTAAGACCCAATACATGTTTGAGAGTTATTACCAAAAAGTCGTCATTTCCGTGTTTTATGGCCGTTTTCATGAGCTATACCCCACAATTTTGGTGTGCTAGGTGTCTTTGCATGGCACGTAAGACCCGATACATGTTTGAGAGTTATGACTAAAAACGTGTCATTTTATGCTTTTCGACCATTTTCATGAGTTATTGCCCATAGTTTTGGGGTTCAAGGGGGATTTACAACGATCATAAAACCCGGTATATATTTTAGGGTTATGAAAAACAACTAGTCGTTTTTGTGTTTTATGGCCGTTTTCATGAACTATTTTCTATAGTTTCGGAGTTCCAGGAGGATTTGCATGGCCCTTAAGACCCGATACATGTTTGGGGCATGATCAAAAACTCGTCGTTTTCGTGATTTATGGCCGTTTAATGAGCTGTTGGCCATAGTTTTGGGGTTCAGCGGGGATTTGCATGGCCCGCAAGACCCGCTACATGTTTGAGAGATATGACCAAAAACTCGTCGTTTTCGCGGTTTATGGCCGTCTGTTGAGCTATGGCCCACAATTTCGGGGTTCTAGGGGATTTGCATGGCCCGCAAGACTCGGTATGTCTTTTAGAGTTATGAACAAAAACTCGTATTTTTGTGTGTTATGGCTATTTTCACGAGTTATTACCCACAGTTTTGGGGTTCCTTGGTGATTTACAATGACCGTAGGGCCCGATACATGTTTGAGAGTGATGACCAAAAACTTGAATTTTTCGTGTCCTATGGCCGTTTTCATGGGCTATTTCCCACAAGTTTGGGGATTCAAGGGTATTTTCATGGTCCGTAAGACCCAATACATGTTCGAGAGTTCTAAAAAGTCGTCATTCCCATGTTTTATGGCCGTTTTCATGAGCTATACCCCACATTTTTGGTGTGCTAGGGGGATTTGCATGGCACGTAAGACCCGATACATGTTTGAGAGTTATGACTAAAAACGTGTCATTTTTGCATTTTACGACCATTTTCATGAGTTATTGCCCATAGTTTTGGGGTTCAAGGGGGATTTACAACGATCATAAAACCCGGTATATATTTTAGGGTTATGACAAAAAACTAGTCGTTTTTGTGTTTTATGATCGTTTTCATGAACTATTTTCTATAGTTTCGGAGTTCCAGGAGGATTTGCATGGCCCTTAAGACCCGATACATGTTTGGGGCATGATCAAAAACTCGTCGTTTTCGTGATTTATGGCCGTTTAATGAGCTGTTGGCCATAGTTTTGGGCTTCAATGGGATTTGTATGGCATAAGGCCTGCTACATGTTTGAGAGATATGACCAAAAACACGTCGTTTCGCGGTTTATGGCCGTTTGTTGAGCTATGGCCAACAATTTGAGGTTCTAGGGATTTGCATGGCCCATAAGACTCGGTATGTCTTTTAGAGTTATGAACAAAAACTCGTATTTTGTGTTTTATGGCCATTTTCTGAGTTATTCCCACAGTTTTGGGGTTCCTTGATGATTTACAACGAATGCATACCGATACATGTTTGAGTGTGATGACCAAAAACTTGACTTTTTTGTGTCCTATGGCCGTTTTAATCGGCTATTTACCACAAGTTTGGGGTTTAAAGGCGATTTTATTGTCTCGTAAGACCCAATACATGTTTGAGAGTTATTACCAAAAAGTCGTCATTTCCGTGTTTTATGGCCGTTTTCATGAGCTATACCCCATGTATTTGGTGTGCTAGGTGTCTTTGCATGGCACGTAAGACCCGATACATGTTTGAGAGTTATGACTAAAAACGTGTCATTTTTGTGTTTTACGACCATTTTCATGAGTTATTGCCCATAGTTTTGGGGTTCAAGGGGGATTTACAACGATCATAAAACCCGGTATATATTTTAGGGTTATGAAAAACAACTAGTCGTTTTTGTGTTTTATGGCCGTTTTCATGAACTATTTTCTATAGTTTCGGAGTTCCAAGAGGATTTGCATGGCCCTTAAGACCCGATACATGTTTCGGGCATGATTAAAAACTCGTCGTTTTCGTGATTTATGGTCGTTTAATGAGCCGTTGGCCATAGTTTTGGGGTTCAGCGGGGATTTGTATGGCCCGCAAGGCCCCCTACAAGTTTGAGAGATATGACCAAAAACACGTCGTTTTCGCGGTTTATGGCCGTTTGTTGAGCTATGGCCCACAATTTCGGGATTCTACGGGGATTTGCATGGCCCGCAAGACTCGGTATGTCTTTTAGAGTTATGAAGAAAAACTCGTATTTTTGTGTTTTATGGCCATTTTCCTGAGTTATTCCCCACAGTTTTGGGGTTCCTTGATGATTTACAATGACCATACGGCCCGATACATGTTTGAGAGTGATGACCAAAAACTTGACTTTTTCGTGCCCTATGGCCGTTTTCATTGGCTATTTCCCACAAGTTTGGGGTTTCAAGGGGATTTTCATGGCTCGTAAGACCCAATACATGTTTGAGAGTTCTGACCAAAAAGTCGTCATTTCCGTGTTTTATGGCCGTTTTCATGAGCTATACCCCATGTATTTGGCGTGCTAGGGGGCTTTGCATGGCACGTAAGACCCGATACATGTTTGAGAGTTATGACTAAAAACGTGTCATTTTTGCGTTTTACGACCATTTTCATGAGTTATTTCCCATAGTTTTGGGGTTCAAGGGGGATTTACAACGATCATAAAACCCGGTATATATTTTAGGGTTATGAAAAACAACTAGTCGTTTTTGTGTTTTATGGCCGTTTTCATGAACTATTTTCTATAGTTTCGGAGTTCCAGGAGGATTTCCATGGCCCTTAAGACCCGATACATGTTTCGGGCATGATCAAAAACTCGTCGTTTTCGTGATTTATGGTCGTTTAATGAGCTGTTAGCCATAGTTTTGGGGTTCAGCGGGCATTTAGCCCGCAAGGCCCGCTACATGTTTGAGAGATATGACCAAAAACACGTCGTTTTCACGGTTTATGGCCGTTTGTTGAGCTATGGCCCACAATTTCGGGGTTCTACGGGGATTTGCATGGCCCGCAAGACTCGGTATGTCTTTTAGAGTTATGAACAAAAACTCGTATTTTTGTGTTTTATGGCCATTTTCCTGAGTTATTCCCCACAGTTTTGGGGTTCCTTGATGCTTTACAACGACCGTAGGGCTCGACACATGTTTGAGAGTGATGACCAAAAACTTGAATTTTTCGTGTCCTATGGCCGTTTTCATGGGCTATTTCCCACAACTTTGGGGTTTCAAGGCGATTTTCATGGCCCGTAAGACCCCATACATGTTTGAGAGTTATGACCAAAAAGTCGTCATTTCCGTGTTTTATGGCCGTTTTCATGAGCTATACCCCACAGTTTTGGTGTGCTAGGGGGCTTTGCATGGCACGTAAGACCCGATAAATGTTTGAGAGTTATGACTAAAAACACGTCATTTTTGTGTTTGACGGCCGTTTTCATGAGTTATTGCCCATAGTTTTGGGGTTCAAGAGGGATTTACAACGATCATAAAACCCGGTATATGTTTTAGGGTTATGACCAAAAATTAGTCGTTTTTGTGTTTTATGGCCGTTTTCATGAACTATTTTCTATAGTTTCGGAGTTCCAGGAGGATTTGCATGGCCCTTAAGACCCAATACATGTTTGGGGAATGATCAAAAACTCGTCGTTTTCGTGATTTATGGTCGTTTAATGAGCTGTTGACCATAGTTTTGGGGTTCAGCGGGGATTTGTATGGCCCGCAAGGCCCGCTACATGTTTGAGAGATATGACCAAAAACTCGTCGTTTTCGCGGTTTATGGCCGTTTGTTGAGCTATGGCCCACAATTTCGGGGTTCTAGGGGGATTTGCATGGCCCGCAAGACTCGGTATGTCTTTTAGAGTTATGAACAAAAACTCGTATTTTTGTGTTTTATGGCCATTTTCATGAGTTATTCCCCACAGTTTTGGGGTTCCTTGATGATTTACAACGACCATACGGCCCGATACAGGTTTGAGAGTGATGACCAAAAACTTGACTTTTTCGTGTCCTATGGCCGTTTTCATCGGCTATTTCCCACAAGTTTGGGGTTTCAAGGGGATTTTCATGGCTCGTAAGACCCAATACATGTTTGAGAGTTCTGACCAAAAAGTCGTCATTTCCGTGTTTTATGGCCGTTTTCATGAGCTATACCTCATAGTTTTGGTCTGCTAGGGGGCTTTGCATGGCACGTAAGACCCGATACATGTTTGAGAGTTATGACTAAAAACGTGTCATTTTTGCGTTTTACGACCATTTTCATGAGTTATTGCCCATAGTTTTGGGGTTCAAGGGGGATTTACAACGATCATAAAACCGGTATATATTTTAGGGTTATGAAAAACAACTAGTCGTTTTTGTGTTTTATGGCCGTTTTCATGAACTATTTTCTATAGTTTCGGAGTTCCACGAGGATTTGCATGGCCCTTAAGACCCGACACATGTTTCGGGCATGATCAAAAACTCGTCGTTTTCGTGATTTATTGTCGTTTAATGAGCTGTTGGCCATAGTTTTGGGGTTCAGTGGGGATTTGTATGGCCCGCAAGGCCCGCTACATGTTTGAGAGATATGACCAAAAACACGTCGTTTTCGCGGTTTATGGCCGTTTGTTGAGCTATGGCCCACAATTTCGGGGTTCTAGGGGATTTGCATGGCCCGCAAGACTCGGTATGTCTTTTAGAGTTATGAACAAAAACTCGTATATTTTGTGTTTTATGGCCATTTTCCTGAGTTATTCCCCACAGTTTTGGGGTTCCTTGATGATTTACAACGACCGTACGGCCCGATACATGTTTGAGTGTGATGACCAAAAACTTGATTTTTTTGTGTCCTATGGCCGTTTTCATCGGCTATTTCCCACAAGTTTGGGGTTTCAAGGCGATTTTCTTGGCTCGTAAGACCCAATACATGTTTGAGAGTTATTACCAAAAAGTCGTCATTTCCGTGTTTTATGGCCGTTTTCATGAGCTATACCCCATGTATTTGGTGTGCTAGGTGTCTTTGCATGGCACGTAAGACCCGATACATGTTTGAGAGTTATGACTAAAAACGTGTCATTTTTGCGTTTTACGACCATTTTCATGAGTTATTGCCCATAGTTTTGGGGTTCAAGGGGGATTTACAACGATCATAAAACCCGGTATATATTTTAGGGTTATGAAAAACAACTAGTCGTTTTTGTGTTTTATGGCCGTTTTCATGAACTATTTTCTATAGTTTCGGAGTTCCAAGAGGATTTGCATGGCCCTTAAGACCCGATACATGTTTCGGGCATGATCAAAAACTCGTCGTTTTCGTGATTTATGGTCGTTTAATGAGCTGTTGGCCATAGTTTTGGGGTTCAGCGGGGATTTGTATGCATGCAAGGCCCCTACATGTTTGAGAGATATGACCAAAAACACGTCGTTTTCGCGGTTTATGGCCGTTTGTTGAGCTATGGCCCACAATTTCGGGGTTCTACGGGGATTTGCATGGCCCGCAAGACTCGGTATGTCTTTTAGAGTTATGAACAAAAACTCGTATTTTTGTGTTTTATGGCCATTTTCCTGAGTTATTCCCCACAGTTTTGGGGTTCCTTGATGATTTACAACGACCATACGGCCCGATACATGTTTGAGAGTGATGACCAAAAACTTGACTTTTTCGTGCCCTATGGCCGTTTTCATCGGCTATTTCCCACAAGTTTGGGGTTTCAAGGGGATTTTCATGGCTCGTAAGACCCAATACATGTTTGAGAGTTCTGACCAAAAAGTCGTCATTTCCGTGTTTTATGGCCGTTTTCATGAGCTATACCCCATGTATTTGGCGTGCTAGGGGGCTTTGCATGGCACGTAAGACCCGATACATGTTTGAGAGTTATGACTAAAAACGTGTCATTTTTGCGTTTTACGACCATTTTCATGAGTTATTTCCCAGAGTTTTGGGGTTCAAGGGGATTTACGATCATAAAACCGGTATATATTTAGGGTTATGAAAAACAACTAGTCGTTTTGTGTTTTTATGGCTTTTCATGAACTATTTTCTATAGTTTGAGTTCGGGAGGATTTCCATGGCCCTTAAGACCCGATACATGTTTCGGGCATGATCAAAAACTCGTCGTTTTCGTGATTTATGGTCGTTTAATGAGCTGTTGGCCATAGTTTAGGGGTTCAGCGGGGATTTGTATGGCCCGCAAGGCCCGCTACATGTTTGAGAGATATGACCAAAAACACGTCGTTTTCACGGTTTATGGCCGTTTGTTGAGCTATGGCCCACAATTTCGGGGTTCTACGGGGATTTGCATGGCCCGCAAGACTCGGTATGTCTTTTAGAGTTATGAACAAAAACTCGTATTTTTTTGTTTTATGGCCATTTTCCTGAGTTATTCCCCACAGTTTTGGGGTTCCTTGATGCTTTACAACGACCGTAGGGCTCGATACATGTTTGAGAGTGATGACCAAAAACTTGAATTTTTCGTGTCCTATGGCCGTTTTCATGGGCTATTTCCCACAACTTTGGGGTTTCAAGGCGATTTTCATGGCCCGTAAGACCCCATACATGTTTGAGAGTTATGACCAAAAAGTCGTCATTTCCGTGTTTTATGGCCGTTTTCATGAGCTATACCCCACAGTTTTGGTGTGCTAGGGGGCTTTGCATGGCACGTAAGACCCGATAAATGTTTGAGAGTTATGACTAAAAACACGTCATTTTTGTGTTTGACGGCCGTTTTCATGAGTTATTGCCCATAGTTTTGGGGTTCAAGAGGGATTTAGCGATCATAAAACCGGTATATGTTTTAGGGTTATGACCAAAATTAGTCGTTTTTGTGTTTTATGGCGTTTCATGAACTATTTTCTATAGTTTGAGTTCGGGAGGATTTGCATGGCCCTTAAGACCCAATACATGTTTGGGGAATGATCAAAAACTCGTCGTTTTCGTGATTTATGGTCGTTTAATGAGCTGTTGGCCATAGTTTTGGGGTTCAGCGGGGATTTGTATGGCCCGCAAGGCCTGCTACATGTTTGAGAGATATGACCAAAAACTCGTCGTTTTCGCGGTTTATGGCCGTTTGTTGAGCTATGGCCCACAATTTCGGGGTTCTAGGGGGATTTGCATGGCCCGGAAGACTCGGTATGTCTTTTAGAGTTATGAAAAAAAACTCGTATTTTTGTGTTTTATGGCCATTTTCATGAGTTATTCCCCACAGTTTTGGGGTTCCTTGATGATTTACAACGACCATACGGCCCGATACATGTTTGAGAGTGATGACAAAAAACTTGACTTTTTCGTGTCCTATGGCCGTTTTTATCGGCTATTTCCCACAAGTTTGGGGTTTCAAGGGGATTTTCATGGCTCGTAAGACCCAATACATGTTTGAGAGTTCTGACCAAAAAGTCGTCATTTCCGTGTTTTATGGCCGTTTTCATGAGCTATACCTCATAGTTTTGGTGTGCTAGGGGGCTTTGCATGGCACGTAAGACCCGATACATGTTTGAGAGTTATGACTAAAAACGTGTCATTTTTGCGTTTTACGACCATTTTCATGAGTTATTGCCCATAGTTTTGCGGTTCAAGGGGGATTTACAACGATCATAAAACCCGGTATATATTTTAGGGTTATGAAAAACAACTAGTCGTTTTTGTGTTTTATGGCCGTTTTCATGAACTATTTTCTATAGTTTCGGAGTCCCACGAGGATTTGCATGGCCCTTAAGACCCGATACATGTTTGGGGCATGATCAAAAACTCGTCGTTTTCGTGATTTATGGACGTTTAATGAGCTATTGCCCATAGTTTTGGGGTTCAACGGGGATTTGCATGGCCCGCAAGACCCGCTACATGTTTGAGAGATATGACCAAAAACTCGTCGTTTTCACGATTTATGGCCGTTTGTTGAGCTATGGCCCACAATTTCGGGGTTCTAGGGGGATTTGCATGGCCCGCAAGACTCGGTATGTATTTTAGAATTATGAACAAAAACTCGTATTTTTGTGTTTTATGGCCATTTTCATGAGTTATTCCCCATAGTTTTGGGGTTCCTTGATGATTTACAACGACCGTAGGGCTCGATACATGTTTGAGAGTGATGACCAAAAACTTGAATTTTTCGTGTCCTATGGCCGTTTTCATGGGCTATTTCCCACAACTTTGGGGTTTACAAGGCAATTTTCATGGCCCGTAAGACCCCATACATGTTTGAGAGTTATGACCAAAAAGTCGTCATTTCCGTGTTTTATGGCCGTTTTCATGAGCTATACCCCAAAGTTTTAGTGTGCAAGGGGGCTTTGCATGGCACGTAAGACCCGATACATGTTTGAGAGTTATGACTAAAAACGCGTCATTTTTGCGTGTTACGGCCGTTTTCATGAGTTATTGCCCATAGTTTTGGGGTTCAAGAGGGATTTAAAACGATCATAAAACCCGGTATATGTTTTAGGGTTATGACCAAAAATTAGTCGTTTTTGTGTTTTATGGCCGTTTTCATGAACTATTTTCTATAGTTTCGGAGTTCCAGGAGGATTTGCATGGCCCTTAACACCCGATACATGTTTGGGGAATGATCAAAAACTCGTCGTTTTCGTGATTTATGGTCGTTTAATGAGCTGTTGGCCATAGTTTTGGGGTTCAGCGGGGATTTGTATGGCCCGCAAGGCCTGCTACATGTTTGAGAGATATGACCAAAAAATAGTCGTTTTTGCGGTGTATGTCCGTTTGTTGATCAAAGGCCCACAATTTGGGTTCTAGGGGATTTGCATGGTCTGGAAGACTCGGTATGTCTTTTAGAGTTATGAAAAAACTTCGTATTTTTGTGTTTTATGGCCATTTTCATGAGTTATTCCCCACAGTTTTGGGGTTCCTTGATGATTTACAACGACCATACGGCCCGATACATGTTTGAGAGTGATGACAAAAAACTTGACTTTTTCGTGTCCTATGGCCGTTTTATCGGCTATTTCCCACAAGTTTGGGGTTTCAAGGGATTTTCATGGCTCAAGACCCAATACATGTTTGAGAGTTCGACCAAAAAGTCGTCATTTCGTGTTTTATGGCCGTTTTCATGAGCTATACCCCACATTTTTGGTGTGCTAGGGGGATTTGCATGGCACGTAAGACCCGATACATGTTTGAGAGTTATGACTAAAAACGTGTCATTTTTCCGTTTTACGGCCGTTTTCATTAGTTATTGCCCATAGTTTTGGGGTTCAAGGGGGATTTACAACGATCATAAAACCCGGTATATATTTTAGGGTTATGACCAAAAACTAGTCGTTTTTTTGTTTTATGGCCGTTTTCATGAACTATTTTCTATAGTTTCGGAGTTCCAGGAGGATTTGCATGGCCCTTAAGACCCGATACATGTTTGGGGCATGATCAAAAACTCGTCGTTTTCGTGATTTATGGACGTTTAATGAGCTTATTGCCCATAGTTTTGGGGTTCGACGGGGATTTGCATGGCCCGCAAGACCCGCTACATGTTTGAGACATATGACCAAAAACTCGTCGTTTTCATGATTTATGGCTGTTTGTTGAGCTATGGCCCACAAATTCGGGGTTCTAGGGGGATTTGCATGGCCCGCAAGACTCGATATGTATTTTAGAGTTATGAACAAAAACTCATATTTTTGTGTTTTATGGCCATTTTCATGAGTTATTCCCCACAGTTTTGGGGTTCCTTGATGATTTACAACGACCGTAGTGCCCGATTCATGTTTGAGAGTGATGAACAAAAACTTGACTTTTTCGTGTCCTATGGCCGTTTTCATGGGCTATTTCCCACAAGTTTGGGGTTTCAAGGGGATTTTCATGCCCCGTAAGACCTAATACATGTTTGAGAGTTCTGACCAAAAATTCGTCATTTCCGTGTTTTATGGCCGTTTTCATGAGCTATACCCCATATTTTTGGTGTGCTTGGGGGCTTTGCATGGCACGTAAGACCCGATACATGTTTGAGAGTTATGACTAAAAACGCGTCATTTTTGGGTTTTATGGCCGTTTTCATTAGTTATTGCCCATAGTTTTGGGGTTCAAGAGGATTTAAAAGCGATCATAAAACCCGGTATGTTTTAGGGTTATGACCAAAAATTAGTCGTTTTTGTGTTTTATGGCCGTTTTCATGAACTATTTTCTATAGTTTCGGAGTTCCAGGAGGATTTGCATGGCCCTTAACACCCGATACATGTTTGGGGAATGATCAAAACTTCGTCGTTTCGTGATTTATGGTCGTTTAATGAGCTGTTGGCCATAGTTTTGGGGTTCATGAGGATTTGTATGGCATAAGGCTGCTACATGTTTGAGAGATATGACCAAAAACTCGTCGTTTTCGCGGTTTATGGCCGTTTGTTGAGCTATGGCCCACAAGTTCGGGGTTCTAGGGGGATTTGCATGGCCCGCAAGACTCGGTATGTCTTTTAGAGTTATGAACAAAAACTCGTATTTTTGTGTTTTATGGCCATTTTCATGAGTTATTCCCCACAGTTTTGGGGTTCCTTGATGATTTACAACGACCATACGGCCCGATACATGTTTGAGAGTGATGACAAAAAACTTGACTTTTTCGTGTCCTATGGCCGTTTTTATAGGCTATTTCCCACAAGTTTGGGGTTTCAAGGGGATTTTCATGGCTCGTAAGACCCAATACATGTTTGAGAGTTCTGACCAAAAAGTCGTCATTTCCGTGTTTTATGGCCGTTTTCATGAGCTATACCCCACAGCTTTGGTGTGCTAGGGGGCTTTGCATGGCACGTAAGACCCGATACATGTTTGAGAGTTATGACTAAAAACGTGTCATTTTTGCATTTTACGACCATTTTCATGAGTTATTGCCCATAGTTTTGGGGTTCCAGGGGGATTTACAACGATCATAAAACCCGTTATATATTTTAGGGTTATGACAAAAACTAGTCGTTTTTGTGTTTTATGGCCGTTTTCATGAACTATTTTCTTTAGTTTCGGAGTTCCAAGAGGATTTGCATGGCCCTTAAGACCCGATACATGTTTGGGGCATGATCAAAAACTCGTCGATTTCGTGATTTATGGACGTTCAATGAGCTATTGCCCATAGTTTTGGGGTTCAACGGGGATTTGCATGGCCCGCAAGACCCGCTACATGTTTGAGAGATATGACCAAAAACTCATCGTTCATGATTTATGGCCGTTTGTTGAGCTATGGCCCACAATTTCGGGGTTCTAGGGGGATTTGCATGGCCCGCAAGACTCGGTATGTATTTTAGAATCATGAACAAAAACTCGTATTTTTGTGTTTTATGGCCATTTTCATGAGTTATTCCCCATAGTTTTGGGGTTCCTTGATGATTTACAACGACCGTAGGGCTCGATACATGTTTGAGAGTGATGACCAAAAACTTGAATTTTTCGTGTCCTATGGCCGTTTTCATGGGCTATTTCCCACAACTTTGGGGTTTACAAGGCAATTTTCATGGCCCGTAAGACCCCATACATGTTTGAGAGTTATGACCAAAAAGTCGTCATTTCCGTGTTTTATGGCCGTTTTCATGAGCTATACCCCAAAGTTTTGGTGTGCTAGGGGGCTTTGCATGGCACGTAAGACCCGATACATGTTTGAGAGTTATGACTAAAAACACGTCATTTTTGTGTTTGACGGCCGTTTTCATGAGTTATTGCCCATAGTTTTGGGGTTCAAGAGGGATTTAAAACGATCATAAAACCCGGTATATGTTTTAGGGTTATGACCAAAAATTAGTCGTTTTTGTGTTTTATGGCCGTTTTCATGAACTATTTTCTATAGTTTCGGAGTTCCAGGAGGATTTGCATGGCCCTTAACACCCGATACATGTTTGGGGAATGATCAAAAACTCGTCGTTTTCGTGATTTATGGTCGTTTAATGAGCTGTTGGCCATAGTTTTGGGGTTCAGCGGGGATTTGTATGGCCCGCAAGGCCTGCTACATGTTTGAGAGATATGACCAAAAACTCGTCGTTTTCGCGGTTTATGGCCGTTTGTTGAGCTATGGCCCACAATTTCGGGGTTCTAGGGGGATTTGCATGGCCCGGAAGACTCGGTATGTCTTTTAGAGTTATGAAAAAAAACTCGTATTTTTGTGTTTTATGGCCATTTTCATGAGTTATTCCCCACAGTTTTGGGGTTCCTTGATGATTTACAACGACCATACGGCCCGATACATGTTTGAGAGTGATGACAAAAAACTTGACTTTTTCGTGTCCTATGGCCGTTTTTATCGGCTATTTCCCACAAGTTTGGGGTTTCAAGGGGATTTTCATGGCTCGTAAGACCCAATACATGTTTGAGAGTTCTGACCAAAAAGTCGTCATTTCCGTGTTTTATGGCCGTTTTCATGAGCTATACCCCACAGCTTTGGTGTGCTAGGGGGCTTTGCATGGCACGTAAGACCCGATACATGTTTGAGAATTATGACTAAAAACGTGTCATTTTTGCATTTTACGACCATTTTCATGAGTTATTGCCCATAGTTTTGCGGTTCAAGGGGGATTTACAACGATCATAAAACCCGGTATATATTTTAGGGTTATGACAAAAAACTAGTCGTTTTTGTGTTTTATGGTCGTTTTCATGAACTATTTTCTATAGTTTCGAAGTTCCAAGAGGATTTGCATGGCCCTTAAGACCCGATACATGTTTGGGGCATGATCAAAAACTCGTCGATTTCGTGATTTATGGACGTTCAATGAGCTATTGCCCATAGTTTTGGGGTTCAACGGGGATTTGCATGGCCCGCAAGACCCGCTACATGTTTGAGAGATATGACCAAAAACTCGTCGTTTTCGTGATTTATGGCCGTTTGTTGAGCTATGGCCCACAATTTCGGGGTTCTAGGGGGATTTGCATGGCCCGCAAGACTCGGTATGTATTTTAGAATCATGAACAAAAACTCGTATTTTTGTGTTTTATGGCCATTTTCATGAGTTATTCCCCATAGTTTTGGGGTTCCTTGATGATTTACAACGACCGTAGGGCTCGATACATGTTTGAGAGTGATGACCAAAAACTTGAATTTTTCGTGTCCTATGGCCGTTTTCATGGGCTATTTCCCACAACTTTGGGGTTTACAAGGCAATTTTCATGGCCCGTAAGACCCCATACATGTTTGAGAGTTATGACCAAAAAGTCGTCATTTCCGTGTTTTATGGCCGTTTTCATGAGCTATACCCCAAAGTTTTGGTGTGCTAGGGGGCTTTGCATGGCACGTAAGACCCGATACATGTTTGAGAGTTATGACTAAAAACACGTCATTTTTGTGTTTGACGGCCGTTTTCATGAGTTATTGCCCATAGTTTTGGGGTTCAAGAGGGATTTAAAACGATCATAAAACCCGGTATATGTTTTAGGGTTATGACCAAAAATTAGTCGTTTTTGTGTTTTATGGCCGTTTTCATGAACTATTTTCTATAGTTTCGGAGTTCCAGGAGGATTTGCATGGCCCTTAACACCCGATACATGTTTGGGGAATGATCAAAACTCGCTGCTTTGTGATTTATGGTCGCTTAATGAGTTGGCCATAGTTTTGGGGTTCAATGGGATTTGTATGGCCCGCAAGGCCTGCTACATGTTTGAGAGATATGACCAAAAACTCGTCGTTTTCGCGGTTTATGGCCGTTTGTTGAGCTATGGCCCACAATTTCGGGGTTCTAGGGGGATTTGCATGGCCCGGAAGACTCGGTATGTCTTTTAGAGTTATGAAAAAAAACTCGTATTTTTGTGTTTTATGGCCATTTTCATGAGTTATTCCCCACAGTTTTGGGGTTCCTTGATGATTTACAACGACTTTAGGGCCCGATACATGTTTGAGAGTGATGACCAAAAACTTGACTTTTCCGTGTCCTATGGCCGTTTTCATGGGCTATTTCCCACAAGTTTGGGGATTCAAGCGGATTTTCATGGCCCGTAAGACCCAATACATGTTCGAGAGTTCTGATCAAAAAGTCGTCATTCCCGTGTTTTATGGCCGTTTTCATGAGCTATACCCCACATTTTTGGTGTGCTAGGGGGATTTGCATGGCACGTAAGACCCGATACATGTTTGAGAGTTATGACTAAAAACGTGTCATTTTTCCGTTTTACGGCCGTTTTCATTAGTTATTGCCCATATTTTTGGGGTTGAAGGGGGATTTACAACGATCATAAAACCCGATATATATTTTAGGGTTATGACCAAAAACTAGTCGTTTTTTTGTTTTATGGTCGTTTTCATGAACTATTTTCTATAGTTTCGGAGTTCCAGGAGGATTTGCATGGCCCTTAAGACCCGATACATGTTTGGGGCATGATCAAAAACTCGTCGTTTTCGTGATTTATGGACGTTTAATGAGCTATTGCCCATAGTTTTGGGGTTCAACGGGGATTTGCATGGCCCGCAAGACCCGCTACATGTTTGAGACATATGACCAAAAACTCGTCGTTTTCATGATTTATGGCTGTTTGTTGAGCTATGGCCCACAAATTCGGGGTTCTAGGGGGATTTGCATGGCCCGCAAGACTCGGTATGTATTTTAGAGTTATGAACAAAAACTCATATTTTTGTGTTTTATGGCCATTTTCATGAGTTATTCCCCACAGTTTTGGGGTTCCTTGATGATTTACACCAAGTAGGGCTCGATACATGTTTGAGAGTGATGACCAAAAACTTGAATTTTTCGTGTCCTATGGCCGTTTTCATGGGCTATTTCCCACAACTTTGGGGTTTACAAGGCAATTTTCATGGCCCGTAAGACCCCATACATGTTTGAGAGTTATGACCAAAAAGTCGTCATTTCCGTGTTTTATGGCCGTTTTCATGAGCTATACCCCAAAGTTTTGGTGTGCTAGGGGGCTTTGCATGGCACGTAAGACCCGATACATGTTTGAGAGTTATGACTAAAAACACGTCATTTTTGTGTTTGACGGCCGTTTTCATGAGTTATTGCCCATAGTTTTGGGGTTCAAGAGGGATTTAAAACGATCATAAAACCCGGTATATGTTTTAGGGTTATGACCAAAAATTAGTCGTTTTTGTGTTTTATGGCCGTTTTCATGAACTATTTTCTATAGTTTCGAGTTCGAGGATTTGCATGGCCCTTAACACCGATACATGTTTGGGAATGATCAAAAACTCGTTGCTTTGTGATTTATGGTCGTTTAATGAGCTGTTGGCCATAGTTTTGGGGTTCAGCGGGGATTTGTATGGCCCGCAAGGCCTGCTACATGTTTGAGAGATATGACCAAAAACTCGTCGTTTTCGCGGTTTATGGCCGTTTGTTGAGCTATGGCCCACAATTTCGGGGTTCTAGGGGGATTTGCATGGCCCGGAAGACTCGGTATGTCTTTTAGAGTTATGAAAAAAAACTCGTATTTTTGTGTTTTATGGCCATTTTCATGAGTTATTCCCCACAGTTTTGGGGTTCCTTGATGATTTACAACGACCATACGGCCCGATACATGTTTGAGAGTGATGACAAAAAACTTGACTTTTTCGTGTCCTATGGCCGTTTTTATCGGCTATTTCCCACAAGTTTGGGGTTTCAAGGGGATTTTCATGGCTCGTAAGACCCAATACATGTTTGAGAGTTCTGACCAAAAAGTCGTCATTTCCGTGTTTTATGGCCGTTTTCATGAGCTATACCCCACAGCTTTGGTGTGCTAGGGGGCTTTGCATGGCACGTAAGACCCGATACATGTTTGAGAATTATGACTAAAAACGTGTCATTTTTGCATTTTACGACCATTTTCATGAGTTATTGCCCATAGTTTTGCGGTTCAAGGGGGATTTACAACGATCATAAAACCCGGTATATATTTTAGGGTTATGACAAAAAACTAGTCGTTTTTGTGTTTTATGGTCGTTTTCATGAACTATTTTCTATAGTTTCGAAGTTCCAAGAGGATTTGCATGGCCCTTAAGACCCGATACATGTTTGGGGCATGATCAAAAACTCGTCGATTTCGTGATTTATGGACGTTCAATGAGCTATTGCCCATAGTTTTGGGGTTCAACGGGGATTTGCATGGCCCGCAAGACCCGCTACATGTTTGAGAGATATGACCAAAAACTCGTCGTTTTCGTGATTTATGGCCGTTTGTTGAGCTATGGCCCACAATTTCGGGGTTCTAGGGGGATTTGCATGGCCCGCAAGACTCGGTATGTATTTTAGAATCATGAACAAAAACTCGTATTTTTGTGTTTTATGGCCATTTTCATGAGTTATTCCCCATAGTTTTGGGGTTCCTTGATGATTTACAACGACCGTAGGGCTCGATACATGTTTGAGAGTGATGACCAAAAACTTGAATTTTTCGTGTCCTATGGCCGTTTTCATGGGCTATTTCCCACAACTTTGGGGTTTACAAGGCAATTTTCATGGCCGTAAGACCCCATACATGTTTGAGAGTTATGACCAAAAGTCGTCATTTCCGTGTTTTATGGCCGTTTTCATGAGCTATACCCCAAAGTTTTGGTGTGCTAGGGGGCTTTGCATGGCACTTAAGACCCGATACATGTTTGAGAGTTATGACTAAAAACACGTCATTTTTCTGTTTTAAGGCTGTTTTCATGAGTTATTGCCCATAGTTTTGGGGTTCAAGAGGATTTAAAACGATCATAAAACCCGTATATGTTTTAGGGTTATGACCAAAAATTAGTCGTTTTTGTGTTTTATGGCCGTTTTCATGAACTATTTTCAATAGTTTAGGAGTTCCAGGAGCATTTGCATGGCCCTTAACACCCGATACATGTTTTGGGAATGATCAAAACTCGTTTTTCGTGATTTATGGTCGTTTAATGAGTCTGGCCATAGTTTTGGGGTTCATGGGATTTGTATGGCCTGCAAGGCCTGCTACATGTTTGAGAGATATGACCAAAAACTGCGTTTCATGTTTATGGCCGTTTGTTGAGCTATGGCCCACAATTTCGGGGTTCTAGGGGGATTTGCATGGCCCGGAAGACTCGGTATGTCTTTTAGAGTTATGAAAAAAAACTCGTATTTTTGTGTTTTATGGCCATTTTCATGAGTTATTCCCCACAGTTTTGGGGTTCCTTGATGATTTACAACGACCATACGGCCCGATACATGTTTGAGAGTGATGACAAAAAACTTGACGTTTTCGTGTCCTATGGCCGTTTGTATCTATTTCCCAAGTTTGGGGTTTCAAGGGGATTTTCATGGCTCGTAAGACCCAATACATGTTTGAGAGTTCTGACCAAAAAGTCGTCATTTCCGTGTTTTATGGCCGTTTTCATGAGCTATACCTCATAGTTTTGGTGTGCTAGGGGGCTTTGCATGGCACGTAAGACCCGATACATGTTTGAGAGTTATGACTAAAAACGTGTCATTTTTGCGTTTTACGACCATTTTCATGAGTTATTTCCCATAGTTTTGGGGTTCAAGGGGGATTTACAACGATCATAAAACCCGGTATATATTTTAGGGTTATGAAAAACAACTAGTCGTTTTTGTGTTTTTTGGCCGTTTTCATGAACTATTTTCTATAGTTTCGAGTCCCACGAGGATTTGCATGGCCTTAAGACCCGGCTACATGTTTGGGCATGATCAAAAACTTCGTCGTTTTCGTGATTTATTGTCGTTTAAAGAGCAGTTGGCCCAAGTTTTGGGGTTCAGCGGGGATTTGTATGGTGCAAGGCCGCTACATGTTTGAGAGATATGACCAAAAACACGTCGTTTTCGCGGTTTATGGCCGTTTGTTGAGCTATGGCCTACAATTTCGGGGTTCTAGGGGGATTTGCATGGCCCGCAAGACTCGGTATGTCTTTTAGAGTTATGAACAAAAACTCATATTTTTGTGTTTTATGGCCATTTTCATGAGTTATTCCCCACAGTTTTGGGGTTCCTTGATGATTTACAACGACCATACGGCCCGATACAGGTTTGAGAGTGATGACCAAAAACTTGACTTTTTCGTGTCCTATGGCCGTTTTCATCGGCTATTTCCCACAAGTTTGGGGTTTCAAGGGGATTTTCATGGCTCGTAAGACCTAATACATGTTTGAGAGTTCTGACCAAAAAGTCGTCATTTCCGTGTTTTATGGCCGTTTTCATGAGCTATACCTCATAGTTTTGGTGTGCTAGGGGGCTTTCCATGGCACGTAAGACCCGATACATGTTTGAGAGTTATGACTAAAAACGTGTCATTTTTGCGTTTTACGACCATTTTCATGAGTTATTGCCCATAGTTTTGGGGTTCAAGGGGGATTTACAACGATCATAAAACCCGGTATATATTTTAGGGTTATGAAAAACAACTAGTCGTTTTTGTGTTTTATGGCCGTTTTCATGAACTATTTTCTATAGTTTCGGAGTTCCACGAGGATTTGCATGGCCCTTAAGACCCGACACATGTTTCGGGCATGATCAAAAACTCGTCGTTTTCGTGATTTATGGTCGTTTAATGAGATGTTGGCCATAGTTTTGGGGTTCAGCGGGGATTTGTATGGCCCGCAAGGCCCGCTACATGTTTGAGAGATATGACAAAAAACACGTCGTTTTCGCGGTTTATGGCCGTTTGTTGAGCTATGGCCCACAATTTCGAGGTTCTAGGGGGATTTGCATGGCCCGCAAGACTCGGTATGTCTTTTAGAGTTATGAACAAAAACTCGTATTTTTGTGTTTTATGGCCATTTTCATGAGTTATTACCCACAGTTTTGGGGTTCCTTGATGATTTACAACGACCATACGGCCCGATACATGTTTGAGAGTGATGACCAAAAACTTGAATTTTTCGTGTCATATGGCCGTTTTCATGGGCTATTTCCCACAACTTTGCGGTTTCAAGGCCATTTTCATGGCCCGTAAGACCCCATACATGTTTGAGAGTTATGACCAAAAAGTCGTCATTTCCTTATTTTATGGCCGTTTTCATGAGCTATACCCCACAGTTTTGGTGTACTAGGGGGCTTTGCATGGCACGTAAGACCCGATACATGTTTGAGAGTTTTGACTAAAAACGTGTCATTTTTGCGTTTTAAGGCCGTTTTCATGAGTTATTGCCCATAGTTTTGGGGTTCAAGGGGGATTTACAACGATCATACAACCCGGTATATATTTTAGGGTTATGACCAAAAATTAGTCGTTTTTGTGTTTTATGGCCGTTTTCATGAACTATTTTCTATAGTTTCGGAGTTCCAGGAGGAATTGCATGGCCCTTAAGACCCGATACATGTTTGGGGCATGATCAAAAACTCGTCGTTTTCGTGATTTATGGTCGTTTAATGAGCTGTTGGCCATAGTTTTGGGGTTCAGTGGGGATTTGTATGGCCCGCAAGGCCCGGTACATGTTTTGTGAGAAATGACCAAAAACTCGTCGTTTTCGCGGTTTATGGCCGTTTGTTGAGCTATGGCCCACGATTTCGGGGTTCTAGCGGGATTTGCATGGCCCGCAAGACTCGGTATGTCTTTTAGAGTTATGGACAAAAACTCGTATTTTTGTGTTTTATGGCCATTTTCATGAGTTATTCCCCACAGTTTTGGGGTTCCTTGATGATTTACAACGACCGTACGGTCCGATACATGTTTGAGAGTGATGACCAAAAACATGACTTTTTCGTGTCCTATGGCCGTTTTCGTCGGCTATTTCCCACAAGTTTGGGGTTTCAAGGGGATTTTCATGGCCCGTAAGACCCAATACATGTTTGAGAGTTATGACCAAAAAGTCGTCATTTCCGTGTTTTATGGCCGTTTTCATGAGCTATACCCCACAGTTTTGGTGTGCTAGGGGGCTTTGCATGGCACGTAAGACCCGATACATGTTTGAGAGTTTTGACTAAAAACGTGTCATTTTTGCGTTTTAAGGCCGTTTTCATGACTTATTTCCCATAGTTTTGGGGTTGAAGGGGGATTTACAACGATCATAAAACCCGGTATATATTTTAGGGTTATGACCAAAAACTAGTCGTTTTTGTGTTTTATGGCCTTTTCATGAACTATTTTCTATAGTTTCGGAGTTCCAGGAGGATTTGCATGGCCCTTAAGACCCGATACATGTTTGGGGCATGATCAAAAACTCGTCGTTTTCGTGATTAATGTCCGTTTAATGAGCTATTGGCCATAGTTTTGGGGTTCAACGGGGATTTGCATGGCCCGCAAGACCCGCTACATGTTTGAGAGATATGACCAAAAACTCATCGTTTTCGCGATTTATGACCATTTGTTGACCTATGGCCCACAATTTCGGGGTTCTAGGGGGATTTGCATGGCCCGCAAGACTCGGTATGTCTTTTAGAGTTATGAACAAAAAATCGTATTTTTGTGTTTTATGGCCATTTTCATGAGTTATTCCCCATAGTTTTGGGGTTTATTGATGATTTACAACCACCGTAGGGCCCGATACATGTTTGAGAGTGATGACCAAAAACTTGACTTTTTCGTGTCCTATGGCCGTTTTCATGAGCTATTTCCCACAAGTTTAGGGTTTCAAGGGGATTTTCATGGCCCGTAAGACCTAATACAAGTTTGAGAGTTCTGACCAAAAATTCGTCATTTCCGTGTTTTATGGCCGTTTTCATGAGATATACCCCACAGTTTTGGTGTGCTAGGGGGCTTTGCATGGCACGTAAGACCCGATACATGTTTGATAGTTATGACTAAAAACGCGTCATTTTTGTGTTTTACGGCCGTTTTCATGAGTTATTGCCCATAGTTTTGGGGTTCAAGGGGGATTTACAACGATCATAAAACCCGGTTTATATTTTAGGGTTATGACCAAAAACTAGTCGTTTTTTTGTTTTATTGCCGTTTTAATTAACGATTTTATATAGTTTCGGAGTTCTAGGAGGATTTGCATGGCCCTGAAGACCCGATACATGTTTCGGGCATGATCAAAAACTCGTCGTTTTCGTGATTTATGGTCGTTTAATGAGCTATTTCCCATAGTTTTGGGGTTCAACAGGGATTTTCATGGCCCGCAAGACCCGCTACATGTTTGAGAGATATGACCAAAAACACGTCGTTTTCGCGGTTTATGGCCGTTTGTTGAGCTATGGCCCACAATTTCGGGGTTCTAGGGGGATTTGCATGGCCTAGAAGACTCGGTATGTCTTTTAGAGTTATGAACAAAACTTGTATTTTTGTGTTTTATGGCCATTTTCATGAGTTATTCCGCACAGTTTTGGGGTTCATCGATAATTTACAACCACCATAGGGCCCGATACATGTTTGAGAGTGATGACCAAAAACTTGACTTTTCCGTGTCCTATGGCCGTTTTCATGGGCTATATCCCACAAGTTTGGGGATTCAAGGGGATTTTCATGGCCCGTACGACCCAATACATGTTCGAGAGTTCTGATCAAAAACTCGTCATTCCCGTGTTTTATGGCCGTTTTCATGAGCTATACCCCACAGTTTTGGTGTGCTAGGGGGCTTTGCATGGCACGTAAGACGCGATACATGTTTGAGAGTTATGACGAAAAATGTGTCATTTTTGCGTTTTAAGGCCGTTTTCATGAGTCATTGCCCATAGTTTTGGGGTTCAAGGTGGATTTACAACGATCATAAAACCCGGTAAATATCTTAGGGTTATGACAAAAACTAGTTATTTTTGTGATTTATGGCCTTTTCATGAACTATTTTCTATAGTTTCGGAGTTCCTGGAGGATTTGCATGGCCCTTAAGACCCGATACATGTTTGGGGCATGATCAAAAACTCCTCGTTTTCGTGATTAATGGCCGTTTAATGAGCTATTGCCCATAGTTTTGGGTTCAATGGGGATTTGCATGGCCCGCAAGACCCGCTACATGTTTGAGAGATATGACCAAAAACTCGTCGTTTTCGCGATTTATGACCATTTGTTGAGCAATGGCCCACAATTTCTGGTTCTAGGGGGATTTGCATGGCCCGCAAGACTCAGTATGTCTTTTAGAGTTATGAACAAAAACTCGTATTGTTGTGTTTTATGGCCATTTTTCATGAGTTATTCCCCACAATTTTGGGGTTCCTTGGTCATTTACAACGACCGTAGGGCCCGATACATGTTTGAGAGTGATGACCAAAAACTTGACTTTTTCGTGTCCTATGGCCGGTTTCATGGGCTATTTCCCGCAAGTTTGGGGTTTCAAGGGGATTTTCATGGCCCGTAAGACCCAATACATGTTTGAGAGTTCTGACCAAAAATTCGTCATTTCCGTGTTTTATGGCCGTTTTCATGAGATATACCCCATAGTTTTGGTGTGCTAAGGGGCTTTGCATGGCACGTAAGACCCGAGACATGTTTGAGAGTTATGACTAAAAACGCGTCATTTTCTATTTTACGGCCGTTTTCATGAGTTATTGCCCATAGTTTTGGGGTTCAAGGCGGATTTACAACGATCATAAAACCCGGTATATATTTTAGGGTTATAAAACAAAACTAGTCGTTTTTGTGTTTTATGGCCGTTTTCATGAACTATTTTCTATAGTTTTGGAGTTCCAGGAGGATTTGCATGGCCCTTAAGACCCGATACATGTTTGGGGCATGATCAAAAACTCGCCGTTTTCGTGATTTATGGCCGTTTAATGAGTTATTGCCCATAGTTTTGGGGTTCAACGGGGATTTTCATGGCCCGCAAGACCCGCTACATGTTTGAGAGATATGACCAAAAACTCGTCGTTTTCGCGATTTATGGCCGTTTGTTGAGCTATGGCCCACAATTTCGGGGTTCTAGGGGGATTTGCATGGCCCGCAAGACTCGGTATGTCTTTTAGAGTTATGAACAAAAACTCGTATTTTTGTGTTTTATGGCCATTTTCATGAGTTATTCCCCACAATTTTGGGGTTCCTTGGTCATTTACAACGACCGTAGGGCCCGATACATGTTTGAGAGTGATGACCAAAAACTTGACTTTTTCGTGTCCTATGGCCGTTTTCATGAGCTATTTCCCACAAGTTTGGGGTTTCAAGGCGATTTTCATGGCCCGTAAGACCTAATATATGTTTGAGAGTTCTGACCAAAAATTCTTCATTTCCGTGTTTTATGGCCGTTTTCATGAGATATACCCCACAGTTTTGGTATGCTAGGGGGCTTTGCATGGCTCGTAAGACCCGATACATGTTTGAGAGTTATGACTAAAAACGCGTCATTTTTCTGTTTTACGGCCGTTTTCATGAGTTATTGCCCATAGTTTTGGGGTTCAAGGGGGATTTACAACGGTCATAAAACCCGGTATATATTTTAGGGTTATGACAAAAAACTTGTCGTTTTTGTGTTTTATGGCCGTTTTCATGAACTATTTTCTATAGTTTTGGAGTTCCAGGAGGATTTGCATGGCCCTTAAGACCCGATACATGCTTGGGGCATGATCAAAAACTTGTCGTTTTCGTGATTTATGGCCGTTTAATGAGCTATTGCCCATAGTTTTGGGGTTCAACAGGGATTTGCACGGCCCGCAAGACCCGCTACATGTTTGAGAGATATGACCAAAAACTCGTCGTTTTCGCGATTTATGGCCGTTTGTTGAGCTATGGCCCACAATTTCGGGGTTCTAGGGGGATTTGCATGGCCCGCAAGGCTCGGTATGTCTTTTAGAGTTATGAACAAAAACTCGTATTTTTGTGTTTTATGGCCATTTTCATGAGTTATTCCCCATAGTTTTGGGGTTCATTGATGATTTACAACCACCGTAGGGCCCGATACATGTTTGAGAGTGATGACGAAAAACTTGACTTTTTCTTGTCTTATGGCTGTTTTCATGGGCTATTTCACACAAGTTTGGGGAAGGGATGGGCAGAAAAATCGATAACCGAAAACCGAATCCGAATAGACCGAGACCGAAATCGAATAGACCAAGACCGAATGGACCGATCAAAAATTTGGGTAGCAAATTTTGTAGACCGAATTTTGTTCGGTTAATTTGGTTATTAGTTCTTGGTAACCGAATAGACCGAACTGACCAAATTTTAGGTGAGCGTGGCGTATTTCCAAATCCCTAGTTGCTCATAACTATAGATTTATATTCCTCGACTAAGCCAAATTTAGTATTATTGAATGTTAGTTTCTGCAAATTAATATGACTATGAAGTGTATTTTATATTCAAATTACAACTTACATAGTACCAAATGGATTACCAAATATTATCGAACTTTTGTATTTGATAATATCTACTACAGAATTCGGTTATGACCGAAACTAAACCCGAATTATCGGGTAACCGAATTTGTCGGTTAGTACAAATAACAAGTAAATTTCGGTCTTTATTTGTTTGAATACCGATTTCAAAATAGACCGATATGCAAAGACCGAATTTTCGGTCATGACCGAACGCCCACCCCTAGTTTGGGGTTTCAAGGGGATTATCATGGCCTGTAAGACCCAATACATGTTTGAGAGTTATGACCAAAAAGTCCTCATTTCCGTGGTTTATGGCCGTTTTCATGAGCTATACCCCACAGTTTTGGTGTGCTAGGGGGCTTTGCATGGCACGTAAGAACCGATACATGTTTGAGAGTTATGACTAAAAACGTGTCATTTTTGCGTTTTAAGGCCGTTTTCATGAGTTAATGCCCATAGTTTTGGGGTTCAAGGGGGATTTACAACGATCATAAAACTCGGTATATATTTTAGGGTTATGACAAAAAACTAGTCGTTTTTGTGTTCTATGGCCGTTTTCATGAACTATTTTCTATAGTTTCGAAGTTCCTGGAGGATTTGCATGGCCCTTAAGACCCGATAGATGTTTGGGGAATGATCAAAAACTCGTCGTTTTCGTGATTAATGGTCGTTTAATGAGCTATTGCCCATAGTTTTGGGGTTCAACGGGGATTTGCATGGCCTGCAAGACCCGCTACATGTTTGAGAGATATGACCAAAAACTCGTCGTTTTCGCGATTTATGGCCGTTTGTTGAGCTATGGCCCACAATTTCGGGGTTCTAGGGGGATTTGCATGGCCCGCAAGACTCGGTATGTCTTTTAGAGTTATGAACAAAAAATCGTATTTTTGTGTTTTATGGCCATTTTCATGAGTTATTCCCCATAGTTTTGGGGTTTATTGATGATTTACAACCACCGTAGGGCCCGATACATGTTTGAGAGTGATGACCAAAAACTTGACTTTTTCGTGTCCTATGGCCGTTTTCATGAGTTATTTCCCACAAGTTTAGGGTTTCAAGGGGATTTTCATGGCCCGTAAGACCTAATACAAGTTTGAGAGTTCTGACCAAAAATTCGTCATTTCCGTGTTTTATGGCCGTTTTCATGAGATATACCCCACAGTTTTGGTGTGCTAGGGGGCTTTGCATGGCACGTAAGACCCGATACATGTTTGATAGTTATGACTAAAAACGCGTCATTTTTGTGTTTTACGGCCGTTTTCATGAGTTATTGCCCATAGTTTTGGGGTTCAAGGGGGATTT
The DNA here is from genome assembly GCA_023614405.1 of Avena insularis. Classification (NCBI taxonomy): domain Eukaryota; kingdom Viridiplantae; phylum Streptophyta; class Magnoliopsida; order Poales; family Poaceae; genus Avena; species Avena insularis. The sequence continues at coordinate 519,308,852 of CM042688.1, read as the reverse complement.
ACAACGATCATAAAACCCGGTTTATATTTTAGGGTTATGACCAAAAACTAGTCGTTTTTGTGTTTTATGGCCGTTTTCATGAACTATTTTCTATAGTTTCGGAGTTCTAGGAGGATTTGCATGGCCCTGAAGACCCGATACATGTTTCGGGCATGATCAAAAACTCGTCGTTTTCGTGATTTATGGTCGTTTAATGAGCTATTTCCCATAGTTTTGGGGTTCAACAGGGATTTTCATGGCCCGCAAGACCCGCTACATGTTTGAGAGATATGACCAAAAACACGTCGTTTTCGCGGTTTATGGCCGTTTGTTGAGCTATGGCCCACAATTTCGGGGTTCTAGGGGGATTTGCATGGCCCAGAAGACTCGGTATGTCTTTTAGAGTTATGAACAAAACTTGTATTTTTGTGTTTTATGGCCATTTTCATGAGTTATTCCGCACAGTTTTGGGGTTCATCGATAATTTACAACCACCATAGGGCCCGATACATGTTTGCGAGTGATGACCAAAAACTTGACTTTTTCGTGTCCTATGGTCGTTTGTATGGGTTATTTCCCACAAGTTTGGGGTAGGGATGGGCAGAAAAACCGATAACCGAAAACCGAATCCGAAAAGACCGAGACCGAAACCGAATAGACCAAGACCGAGAGGACCGATCAAAAAATTGGGTAGCAAATTTTGTAGACCGAATTTTGTTCGGTTAATTCGGTTATTAGTTCTTGGTAACCGAATAGACCGAACTGACCAAATTTTAGGTGAGAGTGGCGTAGTTCCAAATCCCTAGTTGCTCATAACTATAGATTTATATTCCTCGACTAAGCCAAATTTAGTATTATTGAATGTTAGTTTCTGCAAATTAATATGACTATGAAGTGTATTTTATATTCAAATTACAACTTACATAGTACCAAATGGTTTACCAAATATTATCGAACTTTTGTATTTGATAATATCTACTACACAATTCGGTTATGACCGAAACTGAACCCGAATTATCGGGTAACCGAATTTGTCGGTTAGTAAAAATAACAAGTAAATTTCGGTCTTTATTTGTTTGAATACCGATTTCAAAATAGACCGATATGCAAAGACCGAATTTTCGGTCATGACCGAACGCCCACCCCTAGTTTGGGGTTTCAAGGGGATTATCATGGCCTGTAAGACCCAATACATGTTTGAGAGTTATGACCAAAAAGTCATCATTTCCGTGTTTTATGGCCGTTTTCATGAGCTATACCCCACAGTTTTGGTGTGCTAGGGGGCTTTGCATGGCACGTAAGACCCGATACATGTTTGAGAGTTATGACTAAAAACGTGTCATTTTTGGGTTTTAAGGCCGTTTTCATGAGTTATTGCCCATAGTTTTGGGGTTCAAGGGGGATTTACAGCGATCATAAAACTCGGTATATATTTTAGGGTTATGACAAAAAACTAGTCGTTTTTGTGTTTTATGGCCATTTTCATGAACTATTTTCTATAGTTTCGGAGTTCCAGGAGGATTTGCATGGCCCTTAAGACCCGATAGATGTTTGGGGCATGATCAAAAACTCGTCGTTTTCGTGATTAATGGCCATTTAATGAGCTATTGCCCATAGTTTTGGGGTTCAACGGGGATTTGCATGGCCTGCAAGACCCGCTACATGTTTGAGAGATATGACCAAAAACTCGTCGTTTTCGCGATTTATGGCCGTTTGCTGAGCTATGGCCCACAATTTCGGGGTTTTAGGGGGATTTGCATGGCCCGCAAGACTCGGTATGTCTTTTAGAGTTATCAACAAAAAATCGTATTTTTGTGTTTTATGGCCATTTTCATGAGTTATTCCCCACAGTTTTGGGGTTTATTGATGATTTACAACCACCGTAGGGCCCGATACATGTTTGAGAGTGATGACCAAAAACTTGACTTTTTCGTGTCCTGTGGCCGTTTTCATGGGCTATTTCCCACAAGTTTGGGGTTTCAAGGGGATTTTCATGGCCTGTAAGACCCAGTACATGTTTGAGAGTTATGACCAAAAAGTCGTCATTTCCGTGTTTTATGGCCGTTTTCATGAGCTATACCCCATAGTTTTGGTGTGCTAGGGGGCTTTGCATGGCACGTAAGACCCGATACATGTTTGAGAGTTATGACTAAAAACGTGTCATTTTTGCGTTTTAAGGCCATTTTCATGAGTCATTGCCCATAGTTTTGGGGTTCAAGGTGGATTTACAACGATCATAAAACCCGGTAAATATTTTAGGGTTATGACCAAAAACTAGTTGTTTTTGTGATTTATGTCCTTTTCATGAACTATTTTCTATAGTTTCGGAGTTCCAGGAGGATTTGCATGGCCCTTAAGACCCGATACATGTTTGGGGCATGATCAAAAACTCATCGTTTTCGTGATTAATGGCCGTTTAATGAGCTATTGCCCATTGTTTTGGGGTTTAATGGGGATTTGCATGGCCCGCAAGACCTGCTACATGTTTGAGAGATATGACCAAAAACTCGTCGTTTTCGCGATTTATGACCATTTGTTGAGCTATGGCCCACAATTTCGGGGTTCTAGGGGGATTTGCATGGCCTGCAAGGCTCGGTATGTCTTTTAGAGTTATGAACAAAAACTCGTATTTTTGTGTTTTATGGCCATTTTCATGAGTTATTCCCCATAGTTTTGGGGTTCATTGATGATTTACAACCACCATAGGGCCCGATACATGTTTGAGAGTGATGACCAAAAACTTGACTTTTTCTTGTCCTATGGCCGTTTTCATGGGCTATTTCCCACAAGTTTGGGGTAGGGATGGGCAGAAAAACCGAAAACCGAATCCGAAAAGACCGAGACCGAAACCGAATAGACCAATACCGAAAGGACCGATCAAAAAATTGGGTAGCAAATTTTGTAGACCGAATTTTGTTCGGTTAATTCGGTTATTAGTTCTTGGTAACCGAATAGACCGAACTGACCAAATTTTAGGTGAGAGTGGCGTAGTTCCAAATCCCTAGTTGCTCATAACTATAGATTTATATTCCTCGACTAAGCCAAATTTAGTATTATTGAATGTTAGTTTCTGCAAATTAATATGACTATGAAGTGTATTTTATATTCAAATTACAACTTACATTGTACCAAATGGTTTACCAAATATTATCGAACTTTTGTATTTGATAATATCTACTACATAATTCGGTTATGACCGAAACTGAACCCGAATTATCGGTTAACCGAATTTGTCGGTTAGTAAAAATAACAAGTAAATTTCGGTCTTTATTTGTTTGAATACCGATTTCAAAATAGACCGATATGAAAAGACCGAATTTTTGGTCATGACCGAACGCCCACCCCTAGTTTGGGGTTTCAAGGGGATTATCATGGCCTGTAAGACCCAATACATGTTTGAGAGTTATGACCAAAAAGTCATCATTTCCGTGTTTTATGGCCGTTTTCATGAGATATTCCCCTTAGTTTTGGTGTGCTAGGGGGCTTTGCATGACACGTAAGACCCGATACATGTTTGAGAGTTATGACTAAAAACGTGTCATTTTTGCGTTTTAAGGCCGTTTGCATGAGTTATTGCCCATAGTTTTGGGGTTCAAGGGGGATTTACAACGATCATAAAACTCGGTATATATTTTAGGGTTATGACAAAAAACTAGTCGTTTTTGTGTTTTATGGCCGTTTTCATGAACTATTTTCTATAGTTTCGGAGTTCCTGGAGGATTTGCATGGCCCTTAAGACCCGATAGATGTTTGGGGCATGATTAAAAACTCGTCGTTTTCGTGATTAATGGCCGTTTAATGAGCTATTGCCCATAGTTTTGGGGTTCAACGGGGATTTGCATGGCCTACAAGACCCGCTACATGTTTGAGAGATATGACCAAAAACTCGTCGTTTTCGCGATTTATGGCCGTTTGTTGAGCTATGGCCCACAATTTCGGGGTTCTAGGGGGATTTGCATGGCCCGCAAGACTCGGTATGTCTTTTAGAGTTATGAACAAAAAATCGTATTTTTGTGTTTTATGGCCATTTTCATGAGTTATTCCCCACAGTTTTGGGGTTTATTGATGATTTACAACCACCGTAGGGCCCGATACATGTTTGAGAGTGATGACCAAAAACTTGACTTTTTCGTGTCCTATGGCCGTTTTCACGAGCTATTTCCCACAAGTTTGGGGGTTTCAAGGCGATTTTCATGGCCCGTAAGACCTAATACATATTTGAGAGTTCTGACCAAAAATTCGTCATTTCCGTGTTTTATGGCCGTTTTCATGAGATATACCCCACAGTTTTGGTCTGCTAGGGGGCTTTGCATGGCACGTAAGACCCGATACATGTTTGAGAGTTATGACTAAAAACGCGTCATTTTTGTGTTTTACGGCCGTTTTCAAGAGTTATTGGCCATAGTTTTGGGGTTCAAGGGGGATTTACAACGATCATAAAACCCGGTATATAATTTAGTGTTATGACCCAAAACTAGTCGTTTTTGTTTTTTATGGCCGTTTTCATGAACTATTTTCTATAGTTTCGGAGTTCCACGAGGATTTGCATGGCCCTTAAGACCCGATACATGTTTGGGGCATGATCAAAAACTCGTCGTTTTCGTGATTTATGGTCGTTTAATGAAGTATTGCCCGTAGTTTTGGGGGTTCAACAGGGATTTGCATGGCCCGCAAGACCCGCTACATGTTTGAGAGATATGACCAAAATCTCGTCGTTTTCGCGGTTTATGGCCGTTTATTGAGCTATGGCCCACAATTTCGGGGTTCTAGGGGGATTTGCATGGCCCGCAAGACTCGGTATGTCTTTTAGAGTTATGAACAAAAAATCGTATTTTTGTGTTTTATGGCCATTTTCATGAGTTATTCCCCACAATTTTGGGGTTCCTTGGTGATTTACAACGACCGTAGGGCCCGATACATGTTTGAGACTGTTGACCAAAAACTTGACTTTTCCGTGTCCTATGGCCGTTTTCATGGGCTATTTCCCACAAGTTTGGGGATTCAAGGGGATTTTCATGGTCCGTAAGACCCAATACATGTTCAAGAGTTCTGATCAAAAAGTCGTCATTCCCGTGTTTTATGGCCGTTTTCATGAGCTATACCCCATAGTTTTGGTGTGCTAGGGGGCTTTGCATAGCACGTAAGACCCGATACATGTTTGAGAGGAATAAAAATGTGTCATTTTTGCATTTTAAGGCCGTTTTCATGAGTTATTGCCCATAGTTTTGGGCTTCAAGGGGGATTTACAACGATCATAAAACCCGGTATATATTTTAGGGTTATGACCAAAACCTAGTCGTTTTTTTGTTTTATGGCCGTTTTCATGAACTATTTTCTATAGTTTCGGAGTTCCAGGAGGATTTGCAAGGCCCTTAAGACCCGATACATGTTTGGGACATGATCAAAAAGTCATCGTTTTCGTGATTAATGGCCGTTTAATGAGCTATTGCCCATAGTTTTGAGGTTCAACAGGGTTTTTCATGGCCTGCAAGACCCGCTACATGTTTGAGAGATATGACGAAAAACTCGTCGTTTTCGCGATTTATGGCCGTTTGTTGAGCTATGGCCCACAATTTCGGGGTTCTAGGGGGATTTGCATGGCCCGCAAGACTCGGTATGTCTTTTAGAGTTATGAACAAAACTCGTATTTTTGTGTTTTATGGCCATTTTCATGAGTTATTCCCCACAATTTTGGGGTTCCTTCGTGATTTACAACGACCGTAGGTCCCGATACATGTTTGAGAGTGATGACCAAAAACTTCACTTTTTCGTGTCCTATGGCCGTTTTCATGAGCTATTTCCCACAAGTTTTGGGTTTCAAGGGGATTTTCATGGCCCGTAAGACCTAATACATGTTTGAGAGTTCTGACCAAAAAATCGTCATTTCCGTGTTTTATGGCCGTTTTCATGAGATATACCCCACAGTTTTGGTGTGCTAGGGGGCTTTGCATGGCACGTAAGACCCGATACATGTTTGAGAGTTATGAATAAAAACGCGTCATTTTTGTGTTTTACGGCCGTTTTCATGAGTTATTGCCCATAGTTTTGGGATTCAAGGGGGATTTACAACGATCATAAAACCCGGTATATATTTTAGGGTTCTGACAAAAAACAAGTCGTTTTTGTGTTTTATGTTCGTTTTCATGAACTATTTTCTATAGTTTCGGAGTTCCAGGAGCATTTGCATGGCCCTTAAGACCTGATAGATGTTTGGGGCATGATCAAAAACACGTCGTTTTCGTGATTAATGGCCGTTTAATGAGCTATTGCCCATAGTTTTGGGGTTCAACAGGGATTTGCATGGCCCGCAAGACCCGCTACATGTTTGAGAGATATGACCAAAAACTCGTCGTTTTCGCGATTTATGGCTGTTTGTTGAGCTATGGCCCACAATTTCGGGGTTCTAGGGGGATTTGCATGGCCCACAAGACTTCGTATGTCTTTTAGAGTTATGAACAAAACTCGTATTTTTGTGTTTTATGGCCATTTTCATGAGTTATTCCCCACAGTTTTGGGGTTCCTAGATGATTTACAACCACCGTAGGGCCCGATACATGTTTGAGAGTGATGACCAAAAACTTGAATTTTTCGTGTCCTATGGCCGTTTTCATGGGCTATTTCCCACAACTTTGGGGTTTCCAAGCGATTTTCATGGCACGTAAGACCCAATACATGTTTGGGAGTTATGACCAAAAAGTCGTCATTTCCGTGTTTTATGGCCGTTTTCATGAGCTATACCCCACAGTTTTGGTGTGCTAGGGGGCTTTGCATGGCACGTAAGACCCGATACATGTTTGAGAGTTATGACTAAAAACGTGTCATTTTTGCGTTTTAAGGCCGTTTTCATGAGTTATTGCCCATAGTTTTGGGGTTCAAGGGGGATTTACAACGATCATAAAACCCGGTATATATTTTAGGGTTATGAAAAACAACTAGTCGTTTTTGTGTTTTATGGCCGTTTTCATGAACTATTTTCTATAGTTTCGGAGTTCCACGAGGATTTGCATGGCCCTTAAGACCCGACACATGTTTCGGGCATGATCAAAAACTCGTCGTTTTCGTGATTTATGGTCGTTTAATGAGCTATTGGCCATAGTTTTGGGGTTTAGCGGGGATTTGTATGGCCCGCAAGGCCCGCTACATGTTTGAGAGATATGACCAAAATCTCGTCGTTTTCGCGGTTTATGGCCGTTTGTTGAGCTATGGCCCACAATTTCGGGGTTCTAGGGGGATTTGCATGGCCCGCAAGACTCGGTATGTCTTATAGAGTTATGAACAAAAACTCGTATTTTTGTGTTTTATGGCCATTTTCATGAGTTATTCCCCACAGTTTTGGGGTTCATTGATGATTTACAACGACCGTAGGGCCCGATACATGTTTGAGAGTGATGACCAAAAACTTGACTTTTTCGTGTCCTATGGCCGTTTTCATGGGCTATTTCCCACAAGTTTGGGGTTTCAAGGGGATTTTCATGGCCTGTAAGACCCAATACATGTTTGAGATTTTTGACCAAAAAGTCGTCATTTTCGTGTTTTATGGCCATTTTCATGAGCTATTCCCCTTAGTTTTGGTGTGCTAGGGGGCATTGCATGGCACATAAGACCCGATACGTGTTTGAGAGTTATGACTAAAAACGTGTCATTCTTGCGTTTACGACCATTTTCATGAGTTATTGCCCATAGTTTTGGGGTTCAAGGGGGATTTACAACGATCATAAAACCCGGTATATATTTTAGGGTTATGACAAAAAACTAGTCGTTTTGTGTTTTATGGCCGTTTTCATGAACTATTTTCTATAGTTTTGGAGTTCCAGGAGGATTTGCATGGCCCTTAAGACACGATACATGTTTGGGGCATGATCAAAAACTCGTCGTTTTCGTGATTTATGGCCGTTTAATGAGTTATTGCCCATAGTTTTGGGGTTCAACGGGGATTTGCAAGACCCGCTACATGTTTGAGAGATATGACCAAAAACTCATCGTTTTCGCGATTTATGGCCGTTTGTTGAGCTATGGCCCACAATTTCGGGGTTCTAGGGGGATTTGCATGGCCCGCAAGACTCGGTATGTCTTTTAGAGTTATGAACAAAACTCGTATTTTTGTGTTTTATGGCCATTTTCATGAGTTATTCCCCACAGTTTTGGGGTTCCTTGATGATTTACAACCACCGTAGGGCCCGATACATGTTTGAGAGTGATGACCAAAAACTTGAATTTTTCGTGTCCTATGGCCGTTTTCATGGGCTATTTCCCACAACTTTGGGGTTTCCAGGCGATTTTCATGGCACGTAAGACCCAATACATGTTTGGAAGTTATGACCAAAAAGTCGTCATTTCCGTGTTTTATGGCCGTTTTCATGAGCTATACCCCACAGTTTTGGTGTGCTAGGGGGCTTTGCATGGCACGTAAGACCCGATACATGTTTGAGAGTTATGACTAAAAACGTGTCATTTTTGCGTTTTAAGGCCGTTTTCATGAGTTATTGCCCATAGTTTTGGGGTTCAAGGGGGATTTACAACGATCATAAAACCCGGTATATATTTTAGGGTTATGACCAAAAACTAGTTGTTTTGTGATTTATGGCCTTTTCATGAACTATTTTCTATAGTTTCGAAGTTCCAGGAGGATTTGCATGGCCCTTAAGACCCGATACATGTTTGGGGCATGATCAAAAACTCGTTGTTTTCGTGATTTATGGTCGTTTAATGAGCTACTGCCCATAGTTTGGGGTTGAACAGGGATTTGCACGGCCTCGCAAGACCCGCTACATGTTTGAGAGATATGACCAAAAACTCGTCGTTTTTGCGGTTTATGGCCGTTTGTTGAGCTATGGCCCACAATTTCGGGGTTCTAGGGGGATTTGCATGGCCCGCAAGACTCGGTATGTCTTTTAGAGTTATGAACAAAAACTCGTATTTTTGTGTTTTATGGCCATTTTCATGAGTTATTCCCCACAGTTTTGGGGTTCATCGATGATTTACAACGACCGTAGGGCCCGATACATGTTTGAGAGTGATGACCAAAAACTTGACTTTTTCGTGTCCTATGGCCGTTTTCATGGGCTATTTCCCACAAGTTTGGGGTTTCAAGGGGATTTTCATGGCCTGTAAGACCCAATACATGTTTGAGATTTTTGACCAAAAAGTCGTCATTTCCGTGTTTTATGGCCGTTTTCATGAGCTATTCCCCTTTAGTTTTGTTGTGCTAGGGGGCTTTGCATGGCACGTAAGACCCGATACATGTTTGAGAGTTATGACTAAAAACGTGTCATTCTTGCGTTTACGACCATTTTCATGAGTTATTGCCCATAGTTTTGGGGTTCAAGGGGGATTTACAACGATCATAAAACCCGGTATATATTTTAGGGTTATGACCAAAAACTAGTTGTTTTTGTGATTTATGGCCTTTTCATGAACTATTTCTATAGTTTCGGAGTTCCGGGAGGATTTGCATGGCCCTTAAGACCCGATACCTGTTTGGGGCATGATCAAAAACTCATCGTTTTCGTGATTAATGGCTGTTTAATGAGCTATTGGCCATAGTTTTGGGGTTCAACGGGGATTTGCATGGCCCGCAAGACCCGCTACATGTTTGAGAGATATGACCAAAAACTCGTCGTTTTCGCGATTTATGACCATTTGTTGAGCTATGGCCCACAATTTCGAGGTTCTAGGGGGATTTGCATGGCCCGCAAGACTCGGTATGTCTTTTAGAGTTATGAACAAAAACTCGTATTTTTGTGTTTTATGGCCATTTTCATGTGTTATTCCCCACAATTTTGGGGTTCCTTGGTCATTTACAACGACCGTAGGGCCCGATACATGTTTGAGAGTGATGACCAAAAACTTTACTTTTTCGTGTCCTATGGCCGTTTTCATGAGCTATTTCCCACAACTTTGGGGTTTCAAGGCGATTTTCATGGCCCATAAGACCCAGTTTGAGAGTTATGACCAAAAAGTCGTCATTTTCGTGTTTTATGGCCGTTTTCATGAGCTATACCCCACAGTTTTGGTGTGCTAGGGGCTTTGCATGGCACGTAAGACCCGATACATGTTTGAGAGTTATGACTAAAAACCTGTCATTTTTGCGTTTTAAGGCCGTTTTCATGAGTTATTACCCATAGTTTTGGGATTCAAGGGGGATTTACAATGATCATAAAACCCGGTATATATTTTAGGGTTATGACCAAAAACTAGTTGTTTCTGTGATTTATGGCATTTTCGTGAACTATTTTCTATAGTTTCGGAGTTCCAGGAGGATTTGCATGGCCCTTAAGACCCGATACATGTTTGGGGCATGATCAAAAACTCAACGTTTTCATGATTACTGGCCGTTTAGTGAGCTACTGCACATAGTTTTGGGGTTCAACGGGGATTTGCATGGCCCGCAAGACCCGCTACATGTTTGAGAGATATGACCAAAAACTCGTCGTTTTCGCGATTTATGACCATTTGTTGAGATATGGCCCACAATTTCCGGGTTCCAGAGGGATTTGCATGGCCCGCAAGACTCGGTATGTCTTTTAGAGTTATGAACAAAAACTCGTATTTTTGTGTTTTATGGCCATTTTCATGAGTTATTCCCCACAGTTTTGGGGTTCCTTGGTGATTTACAACGACCGTAGGGCCCGATACATGTTTGAGAGTGATGACCAAAAACTTGACTTTTTCGTGTCCTATGGCCATTTCCATGGGCTATTTCCCACAAGTTTTGGGTTTCAAGGGAATTTTCATGGCCCGTAAGACCCAATACATGTTTGAGAGTTATGACCAAAAAGTCGTCATTTCCGTGTTTTATGGCCGTTTTCATGAGCTATAACCCATAGTTTTGGTGTGCTAGGGGGCTTTGCATGGCACGTAAAACCCGATACATGTTTGAGAGTTACGACTAAAAACGTGTCATTTTTGCGTTTTACGGCCGTTTTCATGAGTTATTGCCCATAGTTTTGGGGTTCAAGGGGGATTTACAACGATCATAAAACCCGGTATATATTTTAGGGTTATGACCAAAAACTAGTTGTTTTTGTGATTTATGGCCTTTTCATGAACTATTTTCGATAGTTTCGGAATTCCAGGAGGATTTGCATGGCCCTTAAGACCCGATACATGTTTGGGGCATGATCAAAAACTCATCATTTTCGTGATTAATGGCTGTTTAATGAGCTATTGGCCATAGTTTTGGGGTTCAACGGGGATTTTCATGGCCCGCAAGACCCGCTACATGTTTGAGAGATATGACCAAAAACTCATCGTTTTCGTGATTTATGACCATTTGTTGAGCTATGGCCCACAATTTCGGGGTTCTAGGAGGATTTGCATGGCCCGCAAGACTCGGTATGTCTTTTAGAGTTATGAACAAAAACTCGTATTTTTGTGTTTTATGGCCATTTTCATGAGTTATTTCCCACAATTTTGGGGTTCCTTGGTCATTTACAACGACCGTAGGGCCCGATACATGTTTGAGAGTGATGACCAAAAACTTGACTTTTTCGTGTCCTATGGCCGATTTCATGAGCTATTTCCCACAAGTTTGGGGTTTCAAGGGGATTTTCATCGCCCGTAAGACCCAATACATGTTTGAGAGTTCTGACCAAAAATTCGTCATTTCCGTGTTTTATGGCCGTTTTCATGAGCTATGCCCCATAGCTTTGGTGTGCTAGGGGGCTTTGCGTGGCACATAAGACCCGATACATGTTTGAGAGTTATGACTAAAAACGTGTCATTTTTGCGTTTTACGGCCGTTTTCATGAGTTATTGCCCATAGTTTTGGGGTTCAAGGGGGATTTACAACGATCATAAAACCCGGTATATATTTTAGGGTTATGACAAAAAACTAGTCATTTTTGTGTTTTATGGCCGTTTTCATGAACTATTTTCTATAGTTTCGGAGTTCCAGGAGGATTTGCATGGCCCTTAAGACCCGATACATGTTTGGGGCATGATCAAAAACTCGTCGTTTTCGTGATTTATGGCCGTTTAATGAGCTATTGTCCAAAATTTCAGGGTTCTAGGGGGATTTGCATGGCCCACAAGACTCGGTATGTCTTTTAGAATTATGAACAAAAACTCGTTTTTTTGTGTTTTATGGCCATTTTCATGAGTTATTCCCCACAGTTTTGGGGTTCCTTGATGATTTACAACGACCGTAGGGCCCGATACATGTTTGAGAGTGATGACCAAAAACTTGACTTTTTCGTGTCCTATGGACGTTTTCATGGGCTATTTCCCACAAGTTTGGGGTTTCAAGGGGATTTTCATGGCCCGTAAGACCCAATACATGTTTGAGAGTTCTGACCAAAAAGTCGTCATTTTCATGTTTTATGGCCGTTTTCATGAGCTATACCCCATAGTTTTGGTGTGCTTGGGGGCTTTGCATGGCACGTACGACCCGATACATGTTTGAGAGTTATGACTAAAAACGTGTCATTTTGCCGTTTTACGACCATTTTCATGAGTTATTGCCCATAGTTTTGGGGTTCAAGGGGGATTTACAACAATCATAAAACCTGGTATATATTTTAGGGTTATGACAAAAAACTAGTCGTTTTGTGTTTTATGGCCGTTTTCATGAACTATTTTCTATAGTTTAGGAGTTCCAGGAGGATTTGCATGGCCCTTAAGACCCGATACATGTTTGGGGCATGATCAAAAACCCGTCGTTTTCATGATTTATGGCCGTTTAATGAGCTATTGCCCATAGTTTTGGGGTTCAACGGGGATTTGCATGGCCCGCAAGACCTGCTACATGTTTGAGAGATATGACCAAAAACTCGTCTTTTTCACGATTTATGGCCGTTTGTTGAGCTATGGCCCACAATTTCGGGGTTCTAGGGGGATTTGCATGGCCCGCAAGACTCGGTATGTCTTTTAGAATTATGAACAAAAACTCGTCTTTTTTGTGTTTTATGGCCATTTTCATGAGTTATTTCCCACAGTTTTGGGGCTCCTTGATGATTTACAACGACCGTAGGGCCCGATACATGTTTGAGAGTGATGACCAAAAACTTGACTTTTTCGTGTCCTATGGCCGTTTTCATGGGCTATTTCCCACAAGTTTGGGGTTTCAAGGGGATTTTCATGGCCCGTAAGACCCAATACATGTTTGAGGGTTTTGACCAAAAAGTCGTCATTTTCGTGTTTTATGGCCGTTTTCATGAGCTATGCCCCATAGCTTTGGTGTGCTAGGGGGCTTTGCATGGCACATAATACCCGATACATGTTTGAGAGTTATGACTAAAAACGTGTCATTTTTGCGATTTACGGCCGTTTTCATGAGTTATTGCCCATAGTTTTGGGGTTCAAGGGGGATTTACAACGATCATAAAACCCGGTATATATTTTAGGGTTATGACAAAAAACTAGTCGTTTTTGTGTTTTATGGTCGTTTTCATGAACTATTTTCTATAGTTTCGGAGTTCCAGGAGGATTTGCATGGCCCTTAAGACCCGATACATGTTTGGGGCATGATCAAAAACTCGTCGTTTTCATGATTTATGGCTGTTTAATGAGCTATTTCCCATAGTTTTGGGGTCCAAGGGGGATTTGCATGGCCCGCAAGACTCGGTATGTCTTTTAGAATTATGAACAAAAACTCGTATTTTTGTGTTTTATGGCCATTTTCATGAGTTATTCCCCACAGTTTTGGGGTTCCTTGATGATTTACAACGACCGTAGGGCCCGATACATGTTTGAGAGTGATGACCAAAAACTTGACTTTTTCGTGTCCTATGGACGTTTTCATGGGCTATTTCCCACAAGTTTGGGGTTTCAAGGGGATTTTCATGGCCCGTAAGACCCAATACATGTTTGAGAGTTCTGACCAAAAAGTCGTCATTTTCATGTTTTATGGCCGTTTTCATGAGCTATACCCCATAGTTTTGGTGTGCTTGGGGGCTTTGCATGGCACGTACGACCCGATACATGTTTGAGAGTTATGACTAAAAACGTGTCATTTTGCCGTTTTACGACCATTTTCATGAGTTATTGCCCATAGTTTTGGGGTTCAAGGGGGATTTACAACGATCATAAAACCCGGTATATATTTTAGGGTTATGACCAAAAACTAGTCGTTTTTGTGTTTTATGGCCGTTTAATGAGCTATTGCCCATAGTTTTGGGGTTCAACGGGTATTTGCATGGCCCGCAAGACCCGCTACATGTTTGAGAGATATGACCAAAAACTCGTCGTTTTCGCGATTTATGGCCGTTTGTTGAGCTATGGCCCACAATTTCGGGGTTCTAGGGGGATTTGCATGGCCCGCAAGACTCGGTATGTCTTTTAGAATTATGAACAAAAACTCATCTTTTTTGTGTTTTATGGCCATTTTCATGAGTTATTTCCCACAGTTTTGGGGCTCCTTGATGATTTACAACGACCGTAGGGCCCGATACATGTTTGAGAGTGATGACCAAAAACTTGACTTTTTCGTGTCCTATGGCCGTTTTCATGGGCTATTTCCCACAAGTTTGGGGTTTCAAGGGGATTTTCATGGCCCGTAAGACCCAATACATGTTTGAGGGTTTTGACCAAAAAGTCGTCATTTTCGTGTTTTATGGCTGTTTTCATGAGCTATGCCCCATAGCTTTGGTGTGCTAGGTGGCTTTGCATGGCACGTAAGACCCGATACATGTTTGAGAGTTATGACTAAAAACGTGTCATTTTTGCGTTTTACAGCCGTTTTCATGAGTTATTGCCCATAGTTTTGGGGTCCAAGGGGGATTAACAACGATCATAAAACCCGGTATATATTTTAGGGTTAGGACCAAAAACTAGTTGTTTTTATGATTTATGGCCTTTTCATGAAATATTTTGTTTAGTTTCGGAGTTCCAGGAGGATTTGCATGGCCCTTAAGACCCGATACATGTTTGGGGCATGATAAAAAAGTCGTCGTTTTCATGATTTATGGCCGTTTTAATGAGCTATTGCCCATAGTTTTCGGGTTCGATGGGGATGTGCATGACCCGCAGGACCCGCTACATGTTTGAGAGATATGACCAAAAACTCGTCGTTTTTGCGATTTATGGCTGTTTGTTCAGCTATGGCCCACAATTTCGGCTTTCTAAGGGGATTTGCATGGCCCGCAAGACTCGGTATGTCTTTTAGAGTTATGAACAAAACTCGTATTTTTGTGTTTTATGGCCATTTTATTGAGTTATTCCCCACAGTTTTGGGGTTCCTTGGTGATTTACAACAACCGTAGGGCCCGATACATGTTTGAGAGTGATGACCAAAATCTTGACTTTTTCGTGTCCTATGGACGATTTCATGATCTATTTCCCACAAGTTTGGGGTTTCAATTGGATTTTCATCGCCCGTAAGACCTAATACATGTTTGTGAGTTCTGACCAAAAATTCGTCATTTCCGTGTTTTATGGCCGTTTTCATGAGCTATACCCCATATTTTTGGTGTGCTAGGGGGCTTTGAATGGCACGTAAGACCCGATACATGTTTGAGAATTATGACTAAAGACGCGCCATTTTTGTATTTTACGGCCGTTTTCATGAGTTATTGCCCATAGTTTTGGGGTTCAAGGGGGATTTACAACGATCATAAAACCCGGTATATATTTTAGGGTTATGACAAAAAAAACTAGTCGTTTTTGTGTTTTATGGCCATTTTCATGAACTATTTTCTATTCTTTAGGAGTTCCAGGAGGATTTGCATGGTCCTTAAGACCCGATACATGTTTGGGGCATGATCAAAAACTCGTCATTTTCGTGATTTATGGCCGTTTAATGAGCTATTGCCCATAGTTTTGGGGTTCAACGGGGATTTGCATGGCCAGCAAGACCGCTACATGTGTAAGGTTCCCAATCTTTTAATAAGGTAGAGATCCCTGTGTTTGCAATGCTAGTCCCTGGATCAATAGCTAGCATCCACAGTTAAGATGTAATATCAAGAAACAAAGGTCATAATACAACTTTATAACCAGGAATAACATAATTTTATTACATCTTACATAGCTCATTTGGCTATTACATTACATTGCAGAGGAATATCTATAAGCATGGGTCCTTCATCTTCAAAGTGCCACAGGCAAACATGTTGGTTGTAGACTTGTAATCCTAATCATTCAACTTCACTAATATCAAACAATCCTGCAACAAGTCATTACAGCCACAAGGGTCAACACATTTGAATTGTATTGGCAAGTTTCACTACTATGTAGAAATAAGTGGATCCTATCATTACATGCATATTTGGCTAAGTAGGGTTTTAGGCTCCTTTTGCAGAAAGCAATAATTTATCCTATCTTTTCAAAATGGTTTAATCTTTTTGTCAATTCTTTTTGAACTCCTTGGTAAATCCCCAAGTGCTTCAAGTCTTTGTCAAAAACTTCTTGAGTTCCTTGGTACACCCCAAGCACTTCAAGATTTTATCAAAATCTCTTGAGCTCCTTGGTAAAACCCCAAGTGCTTCAAGTTTTATCAAAATCTCTTGAGTTCCTTGGTACACCCCAAGTACTTCAGGTTTTTATCCAAATCTCGTGAGCTCCTTGGTAAAACCCCAAGTGCTTCAAGTATTTTGTTATCACTTAAAGGTTTTTATTTTAGAAATTGGAATGTCGAGATTTCGCATATCTTCAAGCTTTAGTTGCTCAGTATTGTCCATAACCGGGGACACGGCTAAGTACTTAGAATTTTTATCTTCTGCAGAAGTTGTACACTTTACCCACATGACACACTCTCATCTTATTGCCACCAGTGGCCGCTGGATAGGTACTCACCAAGATGGAGTACTGGCAGATTGAGAATGTGACGAAGTCTTTCAAGAGGGTCCTCCCATACACCATTGCTAGCTTGTCTTCAGGCACCCATGTAGGGTTTCGAGTTCCCTCATTTTCAGTAACCTGAAGACAATGCATGGGTCTTCCCAATGTAGTTGACTAAGCCAGAGCCATAATAGCATGTGGCTGTACATGAAAGCCACAGTTGGAGAAACATGTTCAATCTCTAAGTTCCTGGGTGGTTTTCTTTTTGGTGCACAACACAAAGAGATTGCCATAGACATGGTTCCTTTTGTTGCCACCTTATCCAAAACTCAAAGTATCCTTGTCCACCCAGGTGGTTCATTGAGTACTTGTTTTATTATATAAAACATAAGTCTTTTCTCAACTTCTTAAATCTCAACATGTATCTCTTCTCAAAATATTTAGCATGGCTAAGCATTTTACAACTACATTGTTTTCACTAAGGAATATATAGGGTATCCTATTAGGCTTTAGCATAGCATAAGTATAGAAATCGTTTTCATGCATGTTTCAAAATCCACTAAGTATAATGAAAATAGTAGGACTTTAGATGATAGTGTAACTTGCCTTTTCTTGGTAGGGAATGTTGGTTCACTTCTTGATCTTGCTAGTTTCACACTTTTCTAACTTCACTATAATCAATCAAGCAAACATAATATCAACTAGCATTCCAACCAAAATTCAAACAATCAACACACATAAAATAATAGGAACTAACTCATGCATGCAAGCATGCAAAAGATAGTTTTATTTGCAAGGGTGGTTTCAACTAGGCTCTAAACTTTGCAAGGTTCCTAGTGGTCATTTTCTAAAGTCGCAAAGTCTTTTGCAAAAGGGTTTTATCCATAACCCATTTTTAAATCCAATCATTAATTTATGTGGTGAAAAATGTTTTTAGCAAAGCAAAAAATTTATATTGTTCACCAAATAAGTTGTTAGTTCACAAAACTTGGTGTTTAGGGTCAGTAGCTTTGAATCAAAAACATTTTCTAAAAGTTTTTATTCCAAAACCCTTTTCATAGCAAAACAATATTTTTATTTGACTAGAAATGGGCTAATTCAATTAATCAATCCTAATCTTCACCAAATACATTTTTAAACCCATAAGATGGTTCCTAGGGTCAGTAAGTTCACAACAAACCAATTTGCAAAGATTTTAACCTTTAAAACATTTTGGAATAATTTTTATAACTTAAACAAGCATACAAGTGTTTCTGCAAAAACAAACATTTTACCAGAGGCTTTTTACTAAAAAAATTGCATGGTTGGTTAGGGATTGTTCCACTGATTCCATTGATATAAAGTTTGCAAATTTTGGACGTGTGGATCAAAAGTTACAAGGGTTTCAAATCTGCATCTAATTCAGATTCAAACTTTGTTTTTAAACAGAACTGGTGACAAGCGTCCTATTTCTATTTGTCGGTACCGCTTCGACCGGATCATGTTCTCTGGTGCGTTGGATCAAGTCAATCGAGCGGCACAGGTTGCGTACCCCTTCAACATTGAGTGATCTAATCGCATCCTTTGGATTTTCATCTAACGGCCATCGTCACCTTGACCAATATCTGGCGGCGCTCGACGGCTGCGCGCGGCGGAGACGTTCGGCTAGCGGCGGAGCTGGCACTAGAGGATGCTGGGGGGAAGAAGAAATGGCTCACCGTGATCGCAGTGACATGGGGATGCTCAACCTGTTCGTGGTTCGTGAAGGGGCACACTAGGTTGCTGTTAATTGCTCGCCGGAGACGTGGTCGGCGTCAGGCGGTTCTGGAGCTCGTCGAGGGTGGTGCTGCGGTTCGCCCCGAGGGAAAACAAGGACACGGTTAGATGCGCAAGATCAAGGCGAAGGTGCGTGCGTGAAGGAAAAGGAGAGGGGCGGTCAGATACTACCTGGAGGACTCGCCGGAGTAGCAAGCAGACGCGGCGGTGCTCAGTCGAGGTGGTTGCCGACGTTCTGGGGCGCCCGCGGTTGAACGGGAGGTACAGGCAGAAGTGCCAGAGGCTGGGGAGTGTGCGAGCTTGGTCAGTGGGACAAGGGGTGGTGTGTGCTGGCCGGAATCGCTCAGTGAGACTCGTCGGAGCAGTGGCGGTGCAAACCAAATCAGGAGCAGCCTCGTGGCGTTCAGGGCGTGGAGTCTATGGGGAAAGAGAGGTAAGAGGGAGGCGTTTAATACCGCGTGGTCACGGCGAGAGATTAACGCGACATTAAGGCGTAATCAAGCGAGCGTTTAACGGCAGGAACGGCAGCGGTGTCTGGGGGAAGAACAGGTCGCGGGTGGGGAAGATGACCGCGTGGCTGTGGGGTCCTCTAGCAGCGAGAGAGAAGGAAAGGGAACGGGGTCCACCAGTCAGTCGCAGAGTGGGTGAGCTTGGAGTGCAACGTTTCAAGGGAGAGAGGGCTGGCTGGTTGTTGGGCTTATTGGGCTGGCCGCCTGGGCTGTGTCCATTTCTATTTTTTTTCTTCCTGATTGCTTTTTCTTTTTCTAATTCTATTTTCTGTTTTGAATTTCAAACAACAATTCAAACATTCAAATCAAATCAATTTTTCACCAAACTTTGTGTTGAGTTTTTGGTTCTGTTTAACAACATAAACCAAAGTTCCAAAACAAAAATAATATTTTTATTTTTGGGTCCATTATTAATTAAATAAATTATACCTTGTTTATTAAATCAAAATAGGGTTTGATTTATTTAAAATCTCCATTTGAAATCTAATTATTTTCAAAACCAAATCAGTAGGTTTTATTTGGAAATAAAGAATACTTGGAAAACTTATTTAAAATAAATAAATAAGTTTTGATGGTTAATTAAAATAGTAAAACCTTTATTTTTAATAAAACTTGGATATTAAATCCTTATTATTTTAATTAAATAAATCTTTATTATTTTTATCAAATAGAAATATTTTATTTCAAAGGCTTGGCCAAGTTTTAATTTGGCTATTAAAATAATCCTTATTCATAATTCTTCCTTTTTTATTTGAAAACCAAATCTTTTTATTTAAAAGATCCAAAATAGTAATTCCAAATATTTTTATTTTCCTTTATTAAATGTTTATCTTTTTAAATCCCTTTAGGATTTATCCTGATCAAAATAGGTTTGAAAGTTTCCAATTGGAATCAAAAAGTTTCTTCTCACCCTGAAAATCAATAAAGTTTTATTTTATTCATTTATTTTTCACATTACAAGATTTGGAAAATCTTGGGATGTGACAACATGTTTGAGAGATATGACAAAAAACTCGTCGTTTTCGCGATTTATGGCCGTTTGTTGAGCTATGGCCCACAATTTCGGGGTTCTAGGGGGGTTTGCATGGCCCGCAAGACTCAGTATGTCTTTTAGAATTATGAACAAAAACTCGTATTTTTGTGTTTTATGGCCATTTTCATGAGTTATTCCCCACAGTTTTGGGGTTCTTTGATGATTGACAACGACCATAGGGCCTGATACATGTTTGAGAATGATGACCAAAAAGTCGTCATTTTCGTGTTTTATGGCCGTTTTCATGAGCTCTACCCCATAGTTTTGCTGTGCTAGGGGGCTTTGCATGGCACGTAAGACCCGATATATGTTTGAGAGTTATGACTAAAAACGTGTCATTTTTGCGTTTTACGACCGTTTTCATGAGTTATTGCCCATAGTTTTGGGGTTCAAGGGGGATTTACAACGATCATAAAACCTGGTATATATTTTAGGGTTATGACCAAAAACTAGTAGTCTTTGTGTTTTATGGCCGTTTTCATGAACTATTTTCTATAGTTTAGGAGTTCCAGGAGGATTTGCATGGCCCTTAAGACCCGATACATGTTTGGGGCACGATCAAAAACCCGTCGTTTTCGTGATTTATGGCCGTTTAATGATCTATTGCCCATAGTTTTGGGGTTCAACGGGGATTTGCATGGCCCGCAAGACCCGCTACATGTTTGAGAGATATGACCAAAAACTCGTCGTTTTCGCGGTTTATGGCCGTTTGTTGAGCTATGGCCCACAATTTCGGGGTTCTAGGGGGATTTGTGTGGCCCGCAAGACTCGGTATGTCTTTTAGAGTTATGAACAAAAACTCGTATTTTTGTGTTTTATGGCCATTTTCATGAGTTATTCCCCACATTTTTGGGGTTCCTTGGTGATTTACAACGACCGTAGGGCCCAATACATGTTTGAGAGTGATGACCAAAAACTTGAATTTTTCGTGTCCTATGGCCGTTTTCATGGGCTATTTCCCACAACTTTGGGGTTTCAATGCGATTTTCATGGCCCGTAAAACCCAATACATGTTTGAGAGTTATGACCAAAAAGTCCTCATTTCCGTGTTTTATGGCCGATTTCATGAGCTATAACCGTATGGTGTGTTGGGGGGCTTCGCATGGCACGTAAGACCCGATACATGTTTGAGACTTATGACTAAAAACATGTCATTTTTGCGTTTTAAGGCCGTTTTCATGAGTTATTGCCCATTGTTTTGGGGTTCAAGGGGGATTTACAATGATCATAAAACCCAGTATATGTTTTAGGGTTATGACCAAAAACTAGTTGTTTCTGGGATTTATGGCATTTTTGTGAACTATTTTCTATAGTTTCGGAGTTCCAGGAGGATTTGCATGGCCCTTAAGACCCGATACATGTTTGGGGCATGATCAAAAACTCATCGTTTTCACGATTAATGGCCGTTTTGTGAGCTACTGCCCATAGTTTTGGGGTTCAACGGGGATTTGCATGGCCCGCAAGACCCGCTACATGTTTGAGAGATATGACCAAAAACTCGTCGTTTTCACGATTTATGACCATTTGTTGAGATATGGCCCACAATTTCCGGGTTCCAGAGGGATTTGCATGGCCCGCAAGACTCGGTATGTCTTTTAGAGTTATGAACAAAAACTCGTATTTTTATGTTTTATGGCCATTTTCATGAGTTATTCCCCACAGTTTTGGGGTTCCTTGGTGATTTACAACGACCGTAGGGCCCGATACATGTTTGAGAGTGATGACCAAAAACTTGACTTTTTCGTGTCCTATGGCCATTTCCATGGGCTATTTCCCACAAGTTTTGGGTTTCAAGGGAATTTTCATGGCCCGTAAGACCCAATACATGTTTGAGAGTTATGACCAAAAAGTCGTCATTTCCGTGTTTTATGGCCGTTTTCATGAGCTATAACCCATAGTTTTGGTGTGCTAGGAGGCTTTGCATGGCACGTAAAACCCGATACATGTTTAAGAGTTATGACTAAAAACGTGTCATTTTTGCGTTTTACGGCCGTTTTCATGAGTTATTGCCCATAGTTTTGGGGTTCAAGGGGGATTTACAACGATCATAAAACCCGGTATATATTTTAGGGTTATGAAAAAAAACTAATCGTTTTTGTGTTTTATGGCCGTTTTCATGAACTATTTTCTATAGTTTCGGAGTTCCAGGAGGATTTTCATGGCCCTTAAGACCCGATACATGTTTGGGGCATGATCAAAAACTCGTCGATTTCATGATTTATGGCCGTTTAATGATCTATTGCCCATAGTTTTGGGGTTCAACGGGGACTTGCATGGCCCGCAAGACCCGCTACATGTTTGAGAGATATGACCAAAACTCGTCGTTTTCGCGGTTTATGGCCGTTTGTTGAGCTATGGCCCACAATTTCGGGGTTCTAGGGGGATTTGCATGGCCCGCAAGACTCGGTATGTCTTTTAGAGTTATGAACAAAAACTCGTATTTTTGTGTTTTATGGCCATTTTCATGAGTTATTCCCCACATTTTTGGGGTTCCTTGGTGATTTACAACGACCGTAGGGCCCAATACATGTTTGAGAGTGATGACCAAAAACTTGAATTTTTCGTGTCCTATGGCCGTTTTCATGGGCTATTTCCCACAACTTTGGGGTTTCAATGCGATTTTCATGGCCCGTAAAACCCAATACATGTTTGAGAGTTATGACCAAAAAGTCCTCATTTCCGTGTTTTATGGCCGTTTTCATGAGCTATAACCCATAGTTTTGGTGTGCTAGGGGGCTTTGCATGGCACGTAAAACCCGATACATGTTTGAGAGTTATGACTAAAAACGTGTCATTTTTGCGTTTTACGGCCGTTTTCATGAGTTATTGCCCATAGTTTTGGGGTTCAAAGGGGATTTACAACGATCATAAAACCCGGTATATATTTTAGGGTTATGACAAAAAAACTAGTCGTTTTTGTGTTTTATGGCCGTTTTCATGAACTATTTTCTATAGTTTCGGAGTTCTAGGAGGATTTTCATGGCCCTTAAGACCCGATACATGTTTGGGGCATGATCAAAAACTCATCGTTTTCGTGATTTATGGCCGTTTAATGATCTATTGCCCATAGTTTTGGGGTTCAACGGGGATTTGCATGGCCCGCAAGACCCGCTACATGTTTGAGAGATATGACCAAAAACTCGTCGTTTTATGGCCGTTTGTTGAGCTATGGCCCACAATTTCGGGGTTCTAGGGGGATTTGCGTGGCCCGCAAGACTCGGTATGTCTTTTAGAGTTATGAACAAAAACTCGTATTTTTGTGTTTTATGGCCATTTTCATGAGTTATTCCCCACATTTTTGGGGTTCCTTGGTGATTTACAACGACCGTAGGGCCCAATACATGTTTGAGAGTGATGACCAAAAACTTGAATTTTTCGTGTCCTATGGCCGTTTTCATGGGCTATTTCCCACAACTTTGGGGTTTCAATGCGATTTTCATGGCCCGTAAAACCCAATACATGTTTGAAAGTTATGACTAAAAAGTCCTCATTTCCGTGTTTTATGGCCGATTTCATGAGCTATAACCCGTAGTTTTGGTGTGCTGGGGGGCTTCGCATGGCACGTAAGACCCGATACATGTTTGAGACTTATGACTAAAAACATGTCATTTTTGCGTTTTAAGGCCGTTTTCATGAGTTATTGCCCATAGTTTTGGGGTTCAAGGGGGATTTACAATGATCATAAAACCCAGTATATATTTTAGGGTTATGACCAAAAACTAGTTGTTTCTGGGATTTATGGCATTTTTGTGAACTATTTTCTATAGTTTCGGAGTTTCAGGAGGATTTGCATGGCCCTTAAGACGCGATACATGTTTGGGGCATGATCAAAAACTCATCGTTTTCATGATTAATGGCCTTTTTTTGAGCTACTGCCCATAGTTTTGGGGTTCAACGGGGATTTGCATGGCCCGCAAGACCCGCTACATGTTTGAGAGATATGACCAAAAACTCGTCGTTTTCGCGATTTATGACCATTTGTTGAGATATGGCCCACAATTTCCGGGTTCCAGAGGGATTTGCATGGCCCGCAAGACTCGGTATGTCTTTTAGAGTTATGAACAAAAACTCGTATTTTTGTGTTTTATGGCCATTTTCAAGAGTTATTCCCCACAGTTTTGGGGTTCCTTGGTGATTTACAACGACCGTAGGGCCCGATACATGTTTGAGAGTGATGACCAAAAACTTGACTTTTTCGTGTCCTATGGCCATTTCCATGGGCTATTTCCCACAAGTTTTGGGTTTCCAGGGAATTGTCATGGCCCGTAAGACCCAATACATGTTTGAGAGTTATGACCAAAAAGTCGTCATTTCCGTGTTTTATGGCCGTTTTCATGAGCTATAACCCATAGTTTTGGTGTGCTAGGGGGCTTTGCATGGCACGTAAAACCCGATACATGTTTGAGAGTTATGACTAAAAACGTGTCATTTTTGCGTTTTACGGCCGTTTTCATGAGTTATTGCCCATAGTTTTGGGGTTCAAGGGGGATTTACAACGATCATAAAACCCGGTATATATTTTAGGGTTATGACAAAAAAACTAGTCGTTTTTGTGTTTTATGGCCGTTTTCATGAACTATTTTCTATAGTTTCGGAGTTCTAGGAGGATTTTCATGGCCCTTAAGACCCGATACATGTTTGGGGCATGATCAAAAACTCGTCGTTTTCGTGATTTATGGCCGTTTAATGATCTATTGCCCATAGTTTTGGGGTTCAACGGGGATTTGCATGGCCCGCAAGACCCGCTACATGTTTGAGAGATATGACCAAAAACTCGTCGTTTTCGCGGTTTATGGCCGTTTGTTGAGCTATGGCCCACAATTTCGGGGTTCTAGGGGGATTTGCATGGCCCGCAAGACTCGGTATGTCTTTTAGAGTTATGAACAAAAACTCGTATTTTTGTGTTTTATGGCCATTTTCATGAGTTATTCCCCACATTTTTGGGGTTCCTTGGTGATTTACAACGACCGTAGGGCCCAATACATGTTTGAGAGTGATGACCAAAAACTTGAATTTTTCGTGTCCTATGGCCGTTTTCATGGGCTATTTCCCACAACTTTGGGGTTTCAATGCGATTTTCATGGCCCGTAAAACCCAATACATGTTTGAGAGTTATGACCAAAAAGTCCTCATTTCCGTGTTTTATGGCCGTTTTCATGAGCTATAACCCATAGTTTTGGTGTGCTAGGGGGCTTTGCATGGCACGTAAAACCCGATACATGTTTGAGAGTTATGACTAAAAACGTGTCATTTTATGCTTTCTTGCTTTTAATGAGTTATTGCCCATAGTTTTGGGGTTCAAGGGGGATTTACAACGATCATAAAACCCGGTATATATTTTAGGGTTATGACCAAAAACTAGTCGTTTTTGTGTTTTATGGCCGTTTTCATGAACTATTTTCTATAGTTTAGGAGTTACAGGAGGATTTTCATTGCCCTTAATACCCGATAAAATTTTTGGGCATGATCAAAACTCGTGCTTTCGTGATTTATGGCCGTTTAATGATCTATTGCCCATAGTTTTGGGGTTTAACGGGGATTTGCATGGCCCGCAAGACCCGCTCAATGTTTGAGAGATATGACCAAAAACTCGTCGTTTTCGCGGTTTATGGCCGTTTGTTGAGCTATGGCCCACAATTTCGGGGTTCTAGGGGGATTTGCGTGGCCTGCAAGACTCGGTATGTCTTTTAGAGTTATGAACAAAAACTCGTATTTTTGTGTTTTATGGCCATTTTCATGAGTTATTCCCCACATTTTTGGGGTTCCTTGGTGATTTACAAAGACCGTAGGGCCCAATACATGTTTGAGAGTGATGACCAAAAACTTGACTTTTTCGTGTCCTATGGCCGATTTCATGGGCTATTTCCCACAACTTTGGGGTTTCAATGCGATTTTCATGGCCCGTAAAACACAATACATGTTTGAGAGTTATGACCAAAAAGTCCTCATTTCCGTGTTTTATGGCCGATTTCATGAACTATAACCCGTATTTTTGGTGTGCTAGGGGCTTCGCATGGCACGTAAGACCCGATACATGTTTGAGAGTTATGACTAAAAACGTGTCATTTTTGCGTTTTAAGGTCGTTTTCATGAGTTATTGCCCATAGTTTTGGGGTTCAAGGGGGATTTACAACGATCATAAAACCCGTTATATATTTTAGGGTTATGACCAAAAACTAGTTGTTTTTGTGTTTTATGGCCGTTTTTATGAACTATTTTCTATAGTTTCGGAGTTCCAGGAGGATTTGCATGGCCCTTAAGACCCGATACATGTTTGGGGCATGATCAACAACTCACCGTTTTCGTGATTTATGGCCGTTTAATGAGCTATTGCCCATAGTTTTGGGGTTCAACGGGGATTTGCATGGCCCGCAAGACCCGCTACATGTTTGAGAGATATGACCAAAAACTCATCGTTTTCGCGATTTATGGCCATTTGTTGAGCTATGGTGAAAGAACATGTGGTCCCCCATGTGTGGTTTTGGTAATTAATGACAATCTCTATGGACTAATTCTTGTATCAAGTTGTACGTGTAGGAATTGTCCATATGCAATGCTTGAACCATTTTTTGGCTTCAAGGTTTGGAGAAGAAGTGAAGAGGATCATGTGGTGACCAAGGTGTTCAAAGAATGATCCACAAATTGGTCATGCATCAACATAATGAAGAAAAGAAGAAATGATGTGCAAGCTAAAGATGTGCAATATCTAGAAGATCTCATGCTTAAAGCTTACCATCCTC
This sequence comes from Avena insularis, assembly GCA_023614405.1. Lineage (NCBI taxonomy): Eukaryota > Viridiplantae > Streptophyta > Magnoliopsida > Poales > Poaceae > Avena > Avena insularis. The sequence continues at coordinate 519,282,123 of CM042688.1, read as the reverse complement.
GGTGATCATGGATCGATGAAGACAAGGTCAATGTAAAGGTTCCCCCATGTTGTATGGGGTAGTAACTTGCAAGTCTTCATCAAGCAAGTGCGTACAAGAGCAATCAAGAAAGGTGTTCCATCTTGAGAAGGACAAGATCGTATACATCAAGATCAAGTGGAATATGCGCAAGTCAAAGGTATGATATTAATAGGGTTTCTTTCTTACCGGTCTCGTGGTGTTAGTTGGGGAGACCGGTTTATAGGATAGACAACCGTACTATCAAGAGGGTCTCTCAAGTTAGTAACTCGATCATATCTCTCAAAGAGAGCTCAAACCTTTGCATACTTAGCATCATCCTTTCTTGGTTGATTATTTGGATCTTATCCATGTGAAGTTCTAGAGCTTGTGGTAATATTCATAACAAGCTCTAGTTCATCAAAAATGGATTTCCCCTTTTATATCATATTGCGTTTTTGATCTTTGAGGTTTTACGGTTTCTCACCAAGAGAGGTATCTCTTGCATTTTTGTTAGGTAGCCCTTGTTGTCCTCTTTCCAACAGAATTTGTTTCGGGTCAATCAGAGTTTCCAAACTCTAGATATCGCCATTTGAAGTTTGCCTCTTATTTGGTCCTGACCGGAGTCTCCGGTCTGTGTAGACCGGAGTCTTCGGTGTAGTCCAGAGTTTCCGGATGTGTCTCCGGTGGTGACTTCAGAATCAGGGTTGGGACATACTGTATGGGCGGTCCGGACGCTGGTCCGGAGGTTGGGCCGGAATCTCCGGTGTAGACCGGAGTCTCCGGTCTAACTTTTCCCCAACGGGCAGAAAAAGGTCAGAAATCTATGGGCCTATAAAAAGGGGGCCTTCTTTCCCAATGCATTGGCTCGAGTTTTATAGGATTTCTCCTCCATTCATGACCCTCTTTAGATTGCTCCCCCTTCAATTCCTCCCTTGATTCTTGCATATACTTTAGGGATTTGAAAGAGGAGATCTAGATCTACAATCCCACCAATCCATCTCTCCTCTAAGTGAGGGGAACATCTTGGGATCTAGATCTTGGAGTCTTTTGTGTATTTCCTCCTTTGTTCTTCCTCTCTTATTCCCCCACAAGTTTTTGTAGCTTTGGTGGAATTTGGGAGAGAAGGATTTGAGCACTACTTGTGTTCTTGCCATTGCATTTGGTGCATTGGTTTGAGTTCTCCCCGGAGGATTTGGTGAGTGAAAGTTGAGAAGCTTTTTACTCTTGGGTTCTTGGAACCCTAGACGGTTTGTTGGTGTTGCAGGTTGTAGCCTTGGTGGCATTGTGGCTTTGGTGGCGTTTGTTGGGAGCCTCCAATTAAGTTGTGGAGAAGTGTCCCAACCTTGCGAGAGGTTCCGGTTGCCACCGACAAGTGCACCGATACTGGATGCGTGGATCGATCCCGTGTTGGAGATATGCCCTAGAGGCAATAATAAATGTAGTTATTATTATATCTTTGTGTTTATGATAAATGTTTACATTGATGCTATAACAGTATTAACAAGGAAACATTAATACTTGTGTGATTTGTAAACTAAATTAGAGTCCCTAGTAAAGCCTCTTCATAATACTAGCTTCTTGGTTAATAGATGATTGTGGTTTCCCTATCATGAACATTGAGATGTTATTAACAACAAGATCATATCATTAGGAGAATGGTATGATGGACATACTCCTATAGATAAGTGTAGCATAAAGATCAAGTCACTTTAAATAGTTCAATTGCTATATGCTTTCTGATACATAGTAACCTAATTCCTTCGACCATGATATCATGTTTATCACCATCACCGGAAGGATGCTTTGATGACATCAAACACGACACCGTAACTGGGTGGCTATAAAGGTGGCATTGAGTGTTTGGAAAGTATGGGTTGAGACACATGAATCAAGAGTGGGATTTGTACATCCATATGACGGATAGATATACTCTGGGCCCTCTTGGTGGAATGTCATCCAATTAGCTTGCAAGCATGTGACTGGCTCACAAGGGCTCATGAGGTTGAACTAGGTATGCAGAGATACCGACGATCAAAACCTCGGATAAGTAAACTATCTTGAGACAAAGGGAAATTTGTATCGTATGTAAGTGGTTCTTTCGATCGCAAAGTAATCGTAGAAATATGTGGGAGCCATATGAATTTCCAGATTCCTCTATTGGTTATTTTTCGGAGAAGTGTCTCGATCATGTCCGCATAATTCACGAACCGTAGGGAGACACACTTAAGGATTCGATGTTGTTGAGTAGTTATGGAATGATGAGTAAGAGACTGAATGTTGTTCGAATTCTCGGATGGGATCCGGGATATCACGAGGAGATCCGGAATGGTCCGGAGAATAAGATTCATATAAGGAAAGTCCTGTTTCAGGGTTGGAGAATGGTTTCGGTGTTTTCATCGGGAATGTTCTAGAAGGTTCCGGAATGTCCAGCACTCCGGAGGGGAAGGGTACATGAATGTGTCATAACAAGTTGGAATGGTTGCATCATGTACTAGGTGTCATCGCTGAGCAAAATAAAGGGATAAATCCAATCCTAGTTTGAAAAGTCAAACGCCAATTTGAAAAGTCAAACGGCAAGGTTGCTTGGTGGAGGGAGAGTAGGAAACCTACTTGGGGAGGAAGTCCCTCTCCCTCCACCGCCGGCCTTGGAAGCCGAGTTGGAGAGGGACTCCCCTCCCCTTGGTCGGCCCCCTCCACCTATATAAGGAGGGGCAGGGCTACCCATCCAAGCCTACACCTTGCCCCTCTAAACCTATCCCTAGCCGTCGCCGCCCTAGGGTTTTCCCAAGCCACCGACTTGGGGCAATCCCCTTGCCCTATCCGCCGGCCTAGCTCCCTCTACTTGGTGCCTTTGAACCCTAGATCGCGAAGCCTCTCTCATAGTCCACCATTCTCGCTCCGGTTTAAGGCGAAGCCCTACGAGATCTCCCCTCTACATCCGGTACCACGCCGTCGTGCTGCCGGAATCGCGAGGAGAGTGATACAACCTCCGCTGCCTGCTGGAACAAGGGAGAGGAAGGTCTTCATCGAGAACCGAATGTGTGACCGACTGCGCAGTCAAACCGGAACGCGACGCCGGAAGGATCGTCTACACGATCTTGAGATCGGGAAGAGTACGACTACATCACCCACGAGAATCCGCTCTCGTTAACCGCTTTGGAATCTTCGAGCGTGAGTTACCGTATCGACTCGTTGCTACAATCTAGTAGATAGATCTTGGCTTGTTTGTTTCCATGCGATAGAAATTTTTTGTTTTCCATGCTACGAACCCCTACATACCGTTGGGGTGAGATTCACCGGAGAATAAGGGAGGCCTTTTGTGGCGTTGGTGGTTTGATACCACCCCCTCTCCAAACGATACGTACTCCATGTTGGGAGGAACTCGGTAAAATATCGGTGTCCCCGCGTGCCTCGGTTATCTCTATACCCGAGCTCTTTACTTATGCACTTTACATTGTGATAGCCTTCGTGCTTGAAGTAATATATATCTTGCTATCACTTTGTTGCTTGTATTGCTTAGCATAAGTTGTTGGTGCACATAGGTGAACCTTAGTTGTTCCAGGTTGTGCTTAACAAAGTAAAAACTAGTTTTATTCTGCCTTTGTTGAGCCACTCTAGGAAAAGTTTTAATCGCCTATTCACCCTCCCTCTAGGCGACATCCGTATCCTTTCAATTGGTATCAGAGCCCGGTCTCTCATTTTAGTCTTCACTGCCTTGAGAGTAAAGATGTCGGCTAGAGGATTAGTGCACAATGACATGTTCATATTCGATGGCACAAATTATGATATATGGAAAAATCGCATGCTCATTCATTTTCGGGACATGGACCCAAATTTGGAGCGTATTGTAGATATAGGTTTTTCTCCTCCTATGGATTTCAAAAATCTATCTTGTGAGGACGAGAAAATCTTATATCTCGATGATCAAGCTTCTAATGTTCTTGTTAATGCTTTGACCTATGTAGTTACCTCCTCAATCATTCCTTTTTGGAGCGCTCATGAGTTATGGACAAAACTTCAAGATAAATATGTTGTGTCCAACATTATTGAGGATGATTGTGTTGCTTCCACTTCCGGTCGAGATGAGTTCTCATCCTCTACAACTTCACCAACATGTGACTTTTCAAAAGGTAATGATATGGTGAGTGGTGATAGAAATTGCAATTTAGATAGTATGCTTACTATTTGTAATCCCTCATATCTATCTAGTTGCAATAATCTATCTTTGGACTTTAACACTTCTACACTACCAACTTCTTACATGCTTGTGTTAATAGTCCTTGCATATCATGTAGAAATGACTTGAATAAATCTCATGATGATATTCTCATGTTGTCTTGTTGCCATGATAAAAATGCTTATATTTCCTCTAGTGCTTGTGTTGCTAACCATGTAGAGGAAAATGAAGATTCTATGGGCCAAGCCAAGGTCTTGAAGGGAGCTACAAGTGCAATCTCATCATCACCTTCCTCCGGTTCTCACATGTGCCTTATGGCTAAGGGAACAAAGGTAACCTCTTTGAATCCCATTGCATCTCATGATGATGATGATGATGATGATGAGGTTGAGAATCATAATGATGATTATAGAGGTAAGTATGATATTACCTCTATTACGAAAATGGGAGAGGTTGTCTATAGCGCTCTCTTCAAAATGGGAGAATGATAATGATGATTATAGAGGTAAGTATGATATTACCTCTATTAAGAAAATAGGAGAGGTTGTCTATTTGCATGTCCCTTAAGACCCGATACATGTTTGGGGCATGATAAAAAAACTCGCCGTTTTCGTGATTTATGGCCGTTTAATGAGCTATTGCCCATAGTTTTGGGGTTCAACGGCGATTTGCATGGCCCGCAAGACCCGCTACATGTTTGAGAGATATGACCAAAAACTCGTCGTTTTCGCGCTTTATGGCCGTTTGTTGAGCTATGGCCCCCAATTTCGGGGTTCTAAGGGGATTTGCATGGCCTGCAAGACCCGGTATGTCTTCTAGATGATTTACATCGACCGTAGGGCCCGATACATGTTTCAGAGTGATGACCAAAAACTTGACTTTTTTGTGTCCTATGGCAGTTTTCATGGGCTATTTCCCACAAGTTTGGGGTTTCAAGGGGATTTTCATGGCCCGTAAGACCCAATACATGTTTGAGAGTTCTGACCAAAAAGTCGTCATTTCCGTGTTTTATGGACGTTTTCATGAGGTATACCCCACAGTTTTGGTGTGCTAGGGGGCTTTGCATGGCACGTAAGACCCGATATATGTTTGAGAGTTATGACTAAAAATGTGTCATTTTTTCGTTTTACGGCTGTTTTCATGAGTTATTGCCCATAGTTATGGGGTCCAAGGGGGATTTACAACGATCAAAAAACACGGTATATATTTTAGGGTTATGACCAAAAACTAGTTGTTTTTATGATTTATGGCCTTTTCATGAATTATTTTCTATAGTTTCGGTTTTCCAGGAGGATTTGCATGGCCCTTAAGACCCAATACATGTTTGGGGCATGATCAAAAACTCGTCGTTTTCGTCATTTATGGCCGTTTAATGAGCTATTGCCCATAGTTTTGGGGTATAACGGGGATTTGCATGGCCCGCAAGACCTGCTACATGTTTGAGAGATAAGACCAAAAAACTCGTCGTTTTCGCGCTTTATCGCCGTTTGTTGAGCTATGGCCCCCAATTTCGGGGTTCTAAGGGGATTTGTATGGCCTGCAAGACCCGGTATGTCTTCTAGAGTTATGAAGAAAAACTCGTATTTTTGTGTTTTATGGCCATTTTCATGAGTTATTCCCCACAGTTTTGGGGTTCCTTGGTGATTTACAATGACCGTAGGGCCTGATACATGTTTGAGAGTGATGACCAAAAACTTGACTTTTTCATGTCCTATGGCCGTTTTCATGAGCTATTTCCCACAAGTTTGGGGTTTCAAGGGGATTTCCATGGCCCGTAAGACCTAATACATGCTTGAGAGTTCTAACCAAAAATTCGCCATTTCCGTGTTTTATGGCCGTTTTCATGAGCTATACCCCATAGTTTTGGTGTGCTAGGGGGCTTTGCATGGCACGTAAGACCCGATACATGTTTGAGAGTTATGACTAAAAACGCGTCATTTTTGTGTTTTACGGCCGTTTTCATGAGTTATTGCCCATAGTTTTGGGGTTCAAGGGGGATTTACAACGATCATAAAACCCGGTATATATTTTAGGGTTATGACCAAAAACTAGTTGTTTTTGTGTTTTATGGCCGTTTTCATGAACTATTTTCTATAGTTTCGGAGTTCCGGGAGAATTTGTATGGCCCTTAAGACCCGATACACGTTTGGGGCATGATCAAAATCTCGCCGTTTTCGTGATTTATGACCGTTTAATGAGCTATTGCCCATAGTTTTGGCGTTCAACAGGGATTTTCATGGCCCGCAAGACCCGCTACATGTTTGAGAGATATGACCAAAAACTCGTCGTCTTCGCGATTTATGGCCGTTTGTTGAGCTATGGCCCACAATTTCGGGGTTCTAGGGGGATTTGCATGGCCCGCAAGACTCGGTATGTCTTTTAGAGTTATGAACAAAAACTCGTATTTTTGTGTTTTATGGCCATTTTCATGAGTTATTCCCCACAGTTTTGGGGTTCCTTGATGATTTACATCGACCGTAGGGCCCGATACATGTTTGAGAGTGATGACCGAAAACTTGACTTTTTCGTGTCCTATGGCCGTTTTCATGGGCTATTTCCCACAAGTTTGGGGTTTCAAGGGGATTTTCATGGCCCGTAAGACCCAATACATGTTCGAGAGTTCTGACCAAAAAGTCGTCATTTCCGTGTTTTATGGCCGTTTTCATGAGCTATACCCTACAGTTTTGGTGTGCTAGGGGGCTTTGCATGGCACGTAAGACCCGGTACATGTTTGAGAGTTATGACTAAAAACGTGTCATTTTTGCGTTTTACGGCCGTTTTCATGAGTTATTGCCCATAGTTATGGGGTCCAAGGGGGATTTACAACGATCAAAAAACCCGGTATATATTTTAGGGTTATGACAAAAATCTAGTTGTTTTTGTGATTTATGGCCTTTTCATGAATTATTTTCTATAGTTTCGGTTTTCCAGGAGGATTTGCATGGCCCTTAAGACCCGATACATGTTTGGGGCATGATCAAAAACTAGTTGTTTTCGTGATTTATGGCCGTTAAGACCATGATCAAAAACTCGCTATTTCCCACAAGTTTGGGGTTTCAAGGGGATTTTCATGGCCCGTAAGACCTAATAAATGTTTGAGAGTTCTGACCAAAAAATCGTTATTTCCGTGTTTTATGGCCGTTTTCATGAGCTATACCCCACAGTTTTGGTGTGCTAGGGGGCTTTGCATGACACGTAAGACCCGATACATGTTTGAGAGTTATGACTAAAAAGTGTCATTTTTGCGTTTTAAGGCCGTTTTCATGAGTTATTGCCCATAGTTTTGGGGTTCAAGGGGGATTTACAACGATCATAAAACCCGGTATATATTTTAGGGTTATGACAAAAAAACTAGTCGTTTTTCTGTTTTATGGCCCTTTTCATGAACTATTTTCTATTCTTTCGGAGTTCTAGGAAGATTTGCATGGCCCTTAAGACCCGATACATGTTTGGAGCATGATCAAAAACTCACCGTTTTCGTGATTTATGGCCGTTTAATGAGCTATTGCCCATAGTTTTGGGGTTCAACGAGGATTTCCATGGCCCGCAAGACCCGCTACATGTTTGAGATATATGACCAAAAACTCCTCGTTTTCGCGCTTTATGGCCGTTTGTTGAGTTATGGCCCACAATTTCGGGGTTCTAGGGGGATTTGCATGGCCCGCAAGACTCGATATGTCTTTTAGAGTTATGATCAAAACTCGTATTTTTGTGTTTTGTGGCCATTTTCATGAGTTATTCCCCACAGTTTTGGGGTTCCTTGGTGATTTACAACGACCGTAGGGCCCGATACATGTTTGAGAGTGATGACCAAAAACTTGACTTTTTCGTGTCCTATGGCCGATTTCATGAGCTATTTCCCACAAGTTTGGGGTTTCAAGGGGATTTTCATGGCCCGTAAGACCTAATACATGTTTGAGAGTTCTGACCAAAAATTCGTCATTTCCGTGTTTTATGGCCGTTTTCATGAGCTATACCCCACAGTTTTGGTGTGCTAGGGGGCTTTGCGTGACACGTAAGACCCGATACATGTTTGAGAGTTATGACTAAAAACGTGTCATTTTTGCGTTTTAAGGCCGTTTTCATGAGTTATTGCCCATAGTTTTGGGGTTCAAGGGGGATTTACAACGATCATAAAACCCGGTATATATTTTAGGGTTATGACAAAAAAAACTAGTCGTTTTTCTGTTTTATGGCCCTTTTCATGAACTATTTTCTATTCTTTCGGAGTTCCAGGAGGATTTGCATGGCCCTTAAGACCCGATACATGTTTGGGGCATGATCAAAAACTCGCCGTTTTCGTGATTTATGGCCGTTTAATGAGCTATTGCCCATAGTTTTTTGGTTCAACGAGGATTTGCATGGCCCGGAAGACCCGCTACATGTTTGAGATATATGACCAAAAAATCGTCGTTTTCGCGCTTTATTGCCGTTTGTTGAGTTATGGCCCACAATTTCGGGGTTCTAGGGGGATTTGCATGGCCCACAAGACTCGGTATGTCTTTTAGAGTTATGAACAAAAACTCGTATTTTTGTGTTTTATGGCCATTTTCATGAGTTATTCCCCACAGTTTTGGGGTTCCTTGATGATTTACAACGACCGTAGGGCCCGATACATGTTTGAGAGTGATGACCAAAAACTTGACTTTGTCGTGTCCTATGGCCGTTTTCATGGGCTATTTCCCACACGTTTGGGGTTTCAAGGGGATTTTCATGGCCCGTAAGACCCAATACATGTTTGAGAGTTCTGACCAAAAAGTCGTCATTTCCGTGTTTTATGGCCGTTTTCATGAGCTCAACCCCACAATTTTGGTGTGCTAGGGGGCTTTGCATTGCACGTAAGACCCGATACATGTTTGAGATTTATGACTAAAAACGTGTCATTTTTGCGTTTTACGGCCATTTCCATGAGTTATAGCCCATAGTTTTGGGGTTTAAGGGGGATTTACAGCGATCATAAAACCCGGTATATATTTTAGGGTTATTACGAAAAACTAGTCGTTTTTGTGTTTTATGGACGTTTTCATGAACTATTTTCTATAGTTTCGGAGTTCCAGGAGGATTTGCATGGCCCTTAAGACCCGATACATGTTTGGGGCATGAACAAAAACTCGTCGTTTTCGTGATTTATGGACGTTTAATGAGCTATTAACCATAGTTTTGGGGTTTAACGGGGATTTGCATGGCCCGCAAGACCCGCTCAATGTTTGAGAGATATGACCAAAAACTCGTCATTTTCGCGATTTATGGCCGTTTGTTGAGCAATGGCCCAATATTTCAGGATTCTAGGGGGATTTGCATGGCCCGCAAGACTCGGTATGTCTTTTAGAGTTTTGAACAAAAACTCGTATTTTTCTGTTGTATGGCCATTTTCATGACTTATTCCGCACAGTTTTGGGGTTCCTTGGTGATTTACAACGACCGTAGGGCCCGATACATGTTTGAGAGTGATGACCAAAAACTTGACTTTTTCGTGTCCTATGGCCGTTTTCATGAGCCATTTCCCACAAGTTTGGGGTTTCAAGGGGATTTTCATGGCCCGTAAGACCTAATACATGTTGGAGAGTTCTGACCAAAAAATCGTCATTTCCGTGTTTTATGGCCGTTTTCATGAGCTATACCCCACAGTTTTGGTGTGCTAGGGGGCTTTTAGTGACACGTAAGACCCGATACATGTTTGAGAGTTATGACTAAAAACGCGTCATTTTTGTATTTTACGGCCGTTTTCATGAGTTATTGCCCATAGTTTTGGGGTTCAAGGGGGATTTACAACGATCATAAAACCCGGTATATATTTTAGGGTTATGACCAAAAACTAGTCATTTTTGTGTTTTATGGCCGTTTTCATGAACTATTTTCTATAGTTTCGGTTTTCCAAGAGGATTTGCATGGCCCTTAAGACCCGATACATGTTTGGGGCATGATCAAAAACTCGTCTTTTTCGTGATTTATGGCCGTTTAATGAGCTATTGCCCATAGTTTTGGGGGTAAACGGGGATTTGCGTCTGCAACACCTGCTCAATGTTTGAGAGATATGACCAAAACTCGCTGCTTTCGCGATTTATGGCCGCTTGTTGAGCTATGGTCCACAATTTCGGGTTCTAGGGGATTTGTATGGCCCGTAAGACTCGGGTATGTCTTTTAGAGTTTTGAACAAAAACTCGTATTTTTGTGTTGTATGGCCATTTTCATGAGTTATTCCGCACAGTTTTGGGGTTCCTTGGTGATTTACAACGACCGTAGGGCCCGATACATGTTTGAGAGTGATGACAAAAAACTTGACTTTTTCGTGTCCTATGGCCGTTTTCATGAGCTATTTCCCACAAGTTTGGGGTTTCAAGGGGATTTTCATGGCCCGTAACACCTCATACATGTTTGAGAGTCCTGACCAAAAATTCGTCATTTCCGTGTTTTATGGCTGTTTTCATGAGCTATACCCCATATTTTGGTGTGCTAGGGGGCTTTGCGTGACACGTAAGACCCGATACATGTTTGAGAGTTATGACTAAAAACGCCTCATTTTTGTATTTTACAGCCGTTTTCATGAGTTATTGCCCATAGTTTTGGGGTTCAAGAGAGATTTACAACGATCATAAAACCTGGTATATATTTTAGGGTTATGACCAAAAACTAGTCATTTTTGTGTTTTATGGCCGTTTTCATGAATTATTTTCTATAGTTTCGGTTTTCCAGGAGGATTTGCATGGCCCTTAAGACCCGATACATGTTTGGGGCATGATCAAAAACTCGTCGTTTTCGTAATTTATGGCTGTTTAATGAGCTATTGCCCATAGTTTTGGGGTATAACGGGGATTTGCATGGCCCGCAAGACCCGCTACATGTTTGAGAGATAAGACCAAAAACTCGTCGTTTTCGCGCTTTATCGCCGTTTGTTGAGCTATGGCCCCCAATTTCGGGGTTCTAAGGGGATTTGCATGGCCTGCAAGACCCGGTATGTCTTCTAGAGTTATGAAGAAAAACTCGTATTTTTGTGTTTTATGGCCATTTTCATGAGTTATTCCCCACAGTTTTGGGGTTCCTTGGTGATTTACAATGACCGTAGGGCCTGATACATGTTTGAGAGTGATGACCAAAAACTTGACTTTTTCATGTCCTATGGCCGTTTTCATGAGCTATTTCCCAGAAGTTTGGGGTTTCAAGGGGATTTCCATGGCCCGTAAGACCTAATACATGCTTGAGAGTTCTGACCAAAAATTCGCCATTTCCGTGTTTTCTGGCCGTTTTCATCAGCTATACCCCATAGTTTTGGTGTGCTAGGGGGCTTTGCATGGCACGTAAGACCCGATACATGTTTGAGAGTTATGACTAAAACGCTGGCCATTTTTGTTTTACGCCTGCTTTTCATGAGTTATTGCCCATAGTTTTGGGGTTCAAGGGGGATTTACAACGATCATAAAACCCGGTATATATTTTAGGGTTATGACCAAAAACTCGTTGTTTTTGTGTTTTATGGCCGTTTTCATGAACTATTTTCTATAGTTTCGGAGTTCCGGGAGGATTTGCATGGCCATTAAGACCCGATACACGTTTGGGGCATGATCAAAAACTCGCCATTTTCGTGATTTATGACCGTTTAATGAGCTATTGCCCATAGTTTTGGGGTTCAACAGGGATTTTCATGGCCCGCAAGACCCGTTCAATGTTTGAGAGATATGACCAAAAACTCGCTGCCTTCGCTGATTTATGGCCGCTTGTTGAGCTATGGCCCACAATTTCGGTTCTAGGGGATTTGTATGGCCCGTAAGACTCGGTATGTCTTTTAGAGTTATGAACAAAACTCAGATTTTGTGTTTTATGGCCATTTTCATGAGTTATTCTCACGCTTTTGGGGTTCCTTGATGATTTACATCGACCGTAGGGTCCGATACATGTTTGAGAGTGATGACCGAAAACTTGACTTTTTCGTGTCCTATGGCCGTTTTCCTGGGCAATTTCCCTCAAGTTTGGGGTTTCAAGGGGATTTTCATGGCCTGTAAGACCCAATACATGTTAGAGAGTTCTGAAAAAAAAGTCGCTATTTCCGTGTTTTATGGCGTTTCATGAGCTATACCCTATAGTTTTGGTGTGTTAGGGGCTTTGTATGGCACGTAAGACCCGGTACATGTTTGAGAGTTATGACTAAAAACGTGTCATTTTTGCGTTTTACGGCCGTTTTCATGAGTTATTGCCCATAGTTATGGGGTCCAAGGGGGATTTACAACGATCAAAAAACCCGGTATATATTTTAGGGGTATGACCATTAACTATTTGTTTTTGTGATTTATGGCCTTTTCTTGTATTATTTTCTATAGTTTCGGTTTTCCATGATGATTTGCATGGCCCTTAAGACCCGATACATGTTTGGGGCATGATCAAAAACTCGTTGTTTTCGTGATTTATGGCCGTTTAATGAGCTATTGCCCATAGTTTTGTGGTTTAACGGGGATTTGCATGGCCCGCAAGACCCGCTCAATGTTTGAGAGATATGACCAAAAACTCGTCATTTTCGCGATTTATGGCCGTTTGTTGAGCAATGGCCCAATATTTCAGGATTCTAGGGGGATTTGCATGGCCCGCGAGACTCGGTATGTATTTTAGAGTTTTGAACAAAACTCAGATTTTTCTCAACAGATGGCCATTTTCATGACTTATTCCGCATGCTTTGGGGTTCCTTGGTGATTTACAACACCGAGGGTCCGATACATGTTTGAGAGTGATGACCAAAAACTTGACTTTTTCGTGTCCTATGGCCGTTTTCATGAGCCATTTCCCACAAGTTTGGGGTTTCAAGGGGATTTTCATGGCCCGTAAGACCTAATACATGTTGGAGAGTTCTGACCAAAAAATCGTCATTTCCGTGTTTTATGGCCGTTTTCATGAGCTATACCCCACAGTTTTGGTGTGCTAGGGGGCTTTTAGTGACACGTAAGACCCGATACATGTTTGAGAGTTATGACTAAAAACGCGTCATTTTTGTATTTTACGGCCGTTTTCATGAGTTATTGCCCATAGTTTTGGGGTTCAAGGGGGATTTACAACGATCATAAAACCCGGTATATATTTTAGGGTTATGACCAAAAACTAGTCATTTTTGTGTTTTATGGCCGTTTTCATGAACTATTTTCTATAGTTTCGGTTTTCCAAGAGGATTTGCATGGCCCTTAAGACCCGATACATGTTTGGGGCATGATCAAAAACTCGTCTTTTTCGTGATTTATGGCCGTTTAATGAGCTATTGCCCATAGTTTTGGGGGTAAACGGGGATTTGCGTGGCCCGCAACACCCGTTCAATGTTTGAGAGATATGACCAAAAACTCGTCGTTTTCGCGATTTATGGCCGTTTGTTGAGCTATGGTCCACAATTTCGGGGTTCTAGGGGGATTTGCATGGCCCGCAAGACTCGGTATGTCTTTTAGAGTTTTGAACAAAAACTCGTATTTTTGTGTTGTATGGCCATTTTCATGAGTTATTCCGCACAGTTTTGGGGTTCCTTGGTGATTTACAACGACCGTAGGGCCCGATACAATTTTGAGAGTGATGACAAAAAACTTGACTTTTTCGTGTCCTATGGCCGTTTTCATGAGCTATTTCCCACAAGTTTGGGGTTTCAAGGGGATTTTCATGGCCCGTAAGACCTAATACATGTTTGAGAGTCCTGACCAAAAATTCGTCATTTCCGTGTTTTATGGCCGTTTTCATGAGCTATACCCCATAGTTTTGGTGTGCTAGGGGGCTTTGCGTGACACGTAAGACCCGATACATGTTTGAGAGTTATGACTAAAAACGCCTCATTTTTGTATTTTACAGCCGTTTTCATGAGTTATTGCCCATAGTTTTGGGGTTCAAGAGCGATTTACAACGATCATAAAACCTGGTATATATTTTAGGGTTATGACCAAAAACTAGTCATTTTTGTGTTTTATGGCCGTTTTCATGAATTATTTTCTATAGTTTCGGTTTTCCAGGAGGATTTGCATGGCCCTTAAGACCCGATACATGTTTGGGGCATGATCAAAAACTCGTCGTTTTCGTAATTTATGGCCGTTTAATGAGCTATTGCCCATAGTTTTGGGGTATAACGGGGATTTGCATGGCCCGCAAGACCTGCTACATGTTTGAGAGATAAGACCAAAAAACTCGTCGTTTTCGCGCTTTATCGCCGTTTGTTGAGCTATGGCCCCCAATTTCGGGGTTCTAAGGGGATTTGTATGGCCTGCAAGACCCGGTATGTCTTCTAGAGTTATGAAGAAAAACTCGTATTTTTGTGTTTTATGGCCATTTTCATGAGTTATTCCCCACAGTTTTGGGGTTCCTTGGTGATTTACAATGACCGTAGGGCCTGATACATGTTTGAGAGTGATGACCAAAAACTTGACTTTTTCATGTCCTATGGCCGTTTTCATGAGCTATTTCCCACAAGTTTGGGGTTTCAAGGGGATTTCCATGGCCCGTAAGACCTAATACATGCTTGAGAGTTCTAACCAAAAATTCGCCATTTCCGTGTTTTATGGCCGTTTTCATGAGCTATACCCCATAGTTTTGGTGTGCTAGGGGGCTTTGCATGGCACGTAAGACCCGATACATGTTTGAGAGTTATGACTAAAAACGCCATTTTTTGTGTTTTACAAATTGCTTTCATGAGTTATTGCCCATAGTTTTGGGGTTCAAGGGGGATTTACAACGATCATAAAACCCGGTATATATTTTAGGGTTATGACCAAAAACTAGTTGTTTTTGTGTTTTATGGCCGTTTTCATGAACTATTTTCTATAGTTTCGGAGTTCCGGGAGAATTTGTATGGCCCTTAAGACCCGATACACGTTTGGGGCATGATCAAAATCTCGCCGTTTTCGTGATTTATGACCGTTTAATGAGCTATTGCCCATAGTTTTGGCGTTCAACAGGGATTTTCATGGCCCGCAAGACCCGCTACATGTTTGAGAGATATGACCAAAAACTCGTCGTCTTCGCGATTTATGGCCGTTTGTTGAGCTATGGCCCACAATTTCGGGGTTCTAGGGGGATTTGCATGGCCCGCAAGACTCGGTATGTCTTTTAGAGTTATGAACAAAAACTCGTATTTTTGTGTTTTATGGCCATTTTCATGAGTTATTCTACGCTTTTGGGGTTCCTTGATGATTTACATCGACCGTAGGGCCCGATACATGTTTGAGAGTGATGACCGAAAACTTGACTTTTTCGTGTCCTATGGCCGTTTTCATGGGCTATTTCCCACAAGTTTGGGGTTTCAAGGGGATTTTCATGGCCCGTAAGACCCAATACATGTTCGAGAGTTCTGACCAAAAAGTCGTCATTTCCGTGTTTTATGGCCGTTTTCATGAGCTATACCCTATAGTTTTGGTGTGCTAGGGGGCTTTGCATGGCACGTAAGACCCGGTACATGTTTGAGAGTTATGACTAAAAACGTGTCATTTTTGCGTTTTACGGCCGTTTTCATGAGTTATTGCCCATAGTTATGGGGTCCAAGGGGGATTTACAACGATCAAAAAACCCGGTATATATTTTAGGGTTATGACCAAAAACTAGTTGTTTTTGTGATTATGGCCTTTTCATGAATTATTTTCTATAGTTTCGGTTTTCCAGGAGGATTTGCATGGCCCTTAAGACCCGATACATGTTTGGGGCATGATCAAAAACTCGTTGTTTTCGTGATTTATGGCCGTTTAATGAGCTATTGCCCATAGTTTTGTGGTTTAACGGGGATTTGCATGGCCCGCAAGACCCGCTCAATGTTTGAGAGATATGACCAAAAACTCGTCGCTTTCGCGATTTATGGCCGTTTTTATGAGTTATGGCCCACAATTTAGGGTTCTAGGGGATTTACATGGACCTTAAGACTCGATACATGTTAGAGTTTTGAACAAAAACTCGTATTTTTTGTTTTATGGCCATTTTCATGAGTTATTACCCACAATTTTGGATTCCTTGGTGATTTACATGCCTCGTAAGAACCCTTATACATGTTTGAGAGATATGACAAAAACTTGACTTTTCGTGTTTTATGATCATTTTGATGAGCTATTTCCACAAGTTTGGGGTTTCAAGGATTTGCATGCCTCGTAAGACCTAATAAATGTTTGAGAGTTATGAAAAAATCGTTATTTCGTGTTTATGGCCATTTTCATGAGTTATACCCCACAGTTTTGGGTTCTAGCTTGCTTTGCATGACACGTAAGACCCGATACATGTTTGAAATATGACTAAAAATCATTTTTCGTGTTTTAAGGCCGTTTTCATGAGCTATTGCCCACTATTTAGGGGTTCTAGGGCGATTTACAACGAACTTAAGACCTGTTACATCTTGCAAAGATATGACCCAAAACTTGTAGTTTTCGCGTTTTACGGCTATTTTCATGAGCTATTGCCCACAACCTTAAGACCTGATTTATGTTAGATAGTTATGGCCAAAAACTCGTCGCATTATATGGCTGTTTTCATGAGCTATTGCCTATAGTTTAGGGCTTCCAGGGCGATTTACATGGACCTCACGACCCGATACATGCTTGAGAGTTATGACCAAAAACTCGTCGTTTTCATGTTTATGGCCATTTTCCTGAGTTATTGCCCATAGTTTTTGGGTTCTAATTGGATTTGCAAGGCCTATAAGACCCATTACATGTTTGAGATATATGACTAAAAAATCGTAGTTTTCATGTTTTATGGTCGTTTTCATGAGCAATTGCCCACTGTTTAGGTGTTCTAGGGCGATTTACAACGACCTTAGTACTGATACATGTTGGAGATATGACACAAAACTCACTTTTTCGTGTTGTATGGCTTTTGCATGAGCTATTTCTCACATTTTTATGGTTTAGGGTGCTTTGACAACCTTAAGACCCGATACATGTTGAGAGTTATGACAAAAAAACTTCGTCGCTTTTGTGTTTTATGATCATTTTCATGAGTTATGCCCACAATTTTTGGGTTCAGTGGATTTGAATGCCTCGTAAGAACCCTTGCATGTTTGAGAGATATGACAAAAACGTCGTTTTTGCATTTTATGACCGCTTTTCAAGAGCTATTGCCTTACAATTTTGGGGTTCTAGGCGATTTACAACGACCTTGACCCGTATATATGCTTGAGAGTTATGACCAAAAACTTCGTCATTTTCGTGTTTATGTCCATTTTCATGAGTTATTGCCCATAGTTTTGGGTTCCAGGATTTTCAAGGCCTGTAAGACCCATTACATGTTTGATATATATGACTAAAAACTCGTAGTTTTCCGATTTATGGCCATTTTCATGAGCTATTTCCCATAGCTTTTGGGGTTCTAGGCGATTTAGATCGACCTTGAGACCCGATACATGTTTGAGAGATATGACCAATAACTCGTTGCTTTTGTGTTTATGGCCATTTTATGAGCTAGTGCCAACAATTCGGGGTTCTAGGGCGATTTAGCGACCTTAAGACCCAATACATGTTAGAGAGTTATGACAAAAACTCGTCGTTTTATGATCATTTTCATGAGTTATTGCCCACAATTTTTGGGTTCCAGGCGGATTTTCATGCCTTGTAAGAACCCTTACATGTTTGAGAAATATAAAAAAAACTCGTCGTTTTCGCATTTTATGACCCTTTTCAAGAGCTATTGCCCACAATTTTGGGGTTCTAGGGCGATTTACAACGACCTTACGACCAGATATATGCTTGAGAGTTATGACCAAAAACTCGTCATTTTCGTGTTTATGTCCATTTTCATGAGTTATTGCCCACAGTTTTTGGGTTCCAGTTGCATTTTCAAGGCCTGTAAGACCCGTTACATGTTTGATATATATGAATAAAAACTCATTGTTTTCCCGATTTATGGCAGTTTTCATGAGCTATTTCCCATAGTTTTGGGGTTCAAGGGCGATTTACATCGACCTTGAGACCCGATACATGTTTGAGAGATATGACCAATAACTCGTCGTTTTTGTGTTTATGGCCATTTTTATGAGTTAGTGCCAACAATTTTTGGGTTCTAGCTGGATTTGCAAGGCCTGTAAGACCCATTTCATGTTTGAGATATATGACTAAAAAATCATAGTTTTCGTGTTTTACGGCCGTTTTCATGAGCAATTTCCCACTGTTTAGGTGTTATAGGGCGATTTACAACAACCTTAAGACCTGATACATGTTGCAAGGATATGACCCAAAACTCACAGTTTTGCTTTTATGTCCATTTGCATGACTATTTCCCGCAGTTTTATGGTTCTAGGGAGATTTACAGCAACCTTAAGACCCGATAAATGTTAGAGAGTTATGACAAAAAAAACTCGTCGTTTTTGTGTTTGATGATCATTTTCATGAGTTAATGCCCACAATTTTTGGGTTCCAGGCAGATTTGCATGCCTCGTAAGAACCCTTACATGTTTGAGAGATATGACAAAAAACTCGTCGTTTTCGCGTTTTATGACCGTTTTCAAGAGCTATTATCCACAATTCTGGGGTCTAGGGCGATTTACAATGACCTTACGACCAGATATGTGCTTGAGAGTTATGACCAAAAACTCGTCATTTTCATGTTTATGTCCATTTTCATGAGTCTTTGCCCACAGTTTTTGGGTTCCAGTTGCATTTTCAAGGCCTGTAAGACCCGTTACATGTTTGATATATATGGCCGTTTTCATGAGCTATTTCCCACAGTTTTGGGGTTCTAGGGAGATTTACATCGACCCTGAGACCCGATACATGTTTGAGAGATATGACCAATAACTCGTCGTTTTTGTGTTTACGGCCATTTGTATGAGTTAGTGCCCACAATTTTTGGGTTCCAGTTGGATTTGCAAGGCCTATAAGACCCATTACATGTTAGAGATATATGACTAAAAAATCATAGTTTTCATGTTTTATGGTCGTTTTCATGAGCAATTGCCCACTGTTTAGGTGTTCTAGGGCGATTTAGAACAACATTAAGACCTGATACATGTTGCAAAGATATGACCCAAAACTCACAGTTTTCGCGTTTTATGTCTATCTGCATGAGCTATTTCCCGTAGTCTTATGGTTCTAGGGAGATTTACAACAACCTTAAGACCCGATAAATGTTAGAGAGTTATGACCAAAAGCTCGTTGTTTTCGTGTTTTATGATCATTTTCGTGAGTTCCAAGCGGATTTGCATGCCTCGTAAGAACCCTTATATGTTTGAGAGATATGACCAGAAACTCATCGTTTTCACGTGTTATGACCGTTTTCATGAGCTATTGCCCACAGTTTTGGGGTTCTAGGGCGATTTACAACGACCTTACGACCAGATATATGCTTGAGAGTTATGACCAAAAACTCGTCATTTTCATGACTTATTGCCCACAGTTTTTGGGTTCTAGTTGGATTCGCAAGGCCTATAAGACCCATTACATGTTTTAGATATATCACTAAAAAATCGTAGTTTTCGTGTTTTATGGCCATTTTCATGAGCAATTACCCACTGTTTAGGTGTTCTAGGGCGATTTACAACGACCTTAAGACCTGATACATGTTGGAAAGATATGACACAAAACTCACAGTTTCGCGTTTTATGGCTATTTGCATGAGCTATTTCTCATATTTTTATGGTTTAGGGTGCTTTACAGCAACCTTAAGACCCGATACATGTTAGAGAGTGATGACAAAAAAAACTCGTCTTTTTTGTGTCTTATGATCATTTTCATGAGTTATTGCCCACAATTTTTGGGTTCCAGGCGGATTTGCATGCCCCGTAAGAACCCTTACATGTTTGAGAGATATGACAAAAAACTCGTCGTTTTCGCGTTTTATGACTATTTTGAAGAGCTATTGACCATAATTTTGGGGTTCTAGGACGATTTACAACGACCTTACGACCAGATATATGCTTGGGAGTTATGACCAAAAACTCGTCATTTTCGTGTTTATGTCCATTTTCATGAGTTATTTCCTACAGTTTTTGGGTTCCAGTTGCATTTTAAGGCCTATAAGACCCGTTACATGTTTGATACATAAGACTAAAAACTCATTGTTTTCCAGATTTATGGCAGTTTTCATGAGCTATTTCCCATAGTTTTGGGGTTCTAGGGCAATTTACATCGACCTTGAGACCCGATACATGTTTGAGAGATATGACCAATAACTCGTCATTTTCGTGTTTATGGCCATTTTTATGAGTTAGTGCCAACAATTTTTGGGTTCCAGTTGGATTTGCAAGGCCTGTAAGACCCATTACATGTTTGAGATATATGACTAAAAAATCATAGGTTTCGTGTTTTATGGCCGTTTTCATGAGCAATTTTCCACTATTTAGGTGTTATAGGGTGATTTACAACAACCTTAAGACCTGATACATGTTGGAAAGATATGACACAAAACTCACAGTTTTCGCGTTTTATGGTTGTTTGCATGAGCTATTTCTCACATTTTCATGGTTTAGGGTGATTTACAACAACCTTAAGACCCGATACATGTTAGAGAGTTATGACAAAAAAACTCGTCGTTTTTGTGTCTTATGATCATTTTCATGAATTATTGCCCACAATTTTTGGGTTCCAGGCGGATTTGCATGCCTCGTAAGAACCCTTACATGTTTAAGAGATATGACAAAAAACTCGTCGTTTTCGCGTTTTATGACCGTTTTCAAGAGCTATTGCCCACAATTTTGGGGTTCTAGGGCGATTTACAATGACCTTACGACCAGATATATGCTTGAGAGTTATGACCAAAAACTCGTCATTTTCGTGTTTATGTCCATTTTCATGAGTCATTGCCCACAGTTTTTGGGTTCCAGTTGCATTTTCAAGGCCTGTAAGACCCGTTACATGTTTGATATATATGGCCGTTTTCATGAGCTATTTCCCACAGTTTTGGGATTCTAGGGAGATTTACATTGACCCTGAGACCCGATACATGTTTGAGAGATATGACCAATAACTCGTCGTTTTTGTGTTTATGGCCATTTTTATGAGTTAGTGCCCACAATTTTTGGGTTCCAGTTGGATTTGCAAGGCCTGTAAGACCCATTACATGTTAGAGATATATGACTAAAAAATCATAGTTTTCATGTTTTATGGTCGTTTTCATGAGCAATTGCCCACTGTTTAGGTGTTCTAGGGCGATTTAGAACAACCTTAAGACCTGATACATGTTGCAAAGATATGACCCAAAACTCACAGTTTTCACGTTTTATGTCTATCTGCATGAGCTATTTCCCGTAGTCTTATGGTTCTAGGGAGATTTACAGCAACCTTAGGACCCGATAAATGTTAGAGAGTTATGACCAAAAGCTCGTCGTTTTCGTGTTTTATGATCATTTTCGTGAGTTCCAAGCGGATTTGCATGCCTCGTAAGAACCCTTATATGTTTGAGAGATATGACCAGAAACTCGTCGTTTTCGCGTGTTATGACCGTTTTCTTGAGCTATTGCCCACAGTTTTGGGGTTCTAGGGCGATTTACAACGACCTTACGACTAGATATATGCTTGAGAGTTATGACCAAAAACTCGTCATTTTCGTGTTTATGTCCATTTTCATGAGTTATTGCCCACAGTTTTTGGGTTCTAGGTGGATTCGCAAGGCCTATAAGACCCATTACATATTTTAGTTATATCACTAAAAAATCGTAGTTTTCGTGTTTTATGGCCGTTTTCATGAGCAATTGCCCACTGTTTAGGTGTTCTAGGGCGATTTACAACGACCTTAAGACCTGATACATGTTGGAAAGATATGACACAAAACTCACAGTTTCGCGTTTTATGGCTGTTTGCATGAGCTATTTCTCATATTTTTATGGTTTAGGGTGCTTTACAGCAACCTTAAGACCCGATACATGTTAGAGAGTTATGACAAAAAAAACTCGTCGTTTTTGTGTCTTATGATCATTTTCATGAGTTATTGCCCACAATTTTTGGGTTCTAGGCGGATTTGCATGCCCCGTAAGAACCCTTACATGTTTGAGAGATATGACAAAAAACTCGTCGTTTTCGCGTTTTATGACTATTTTGAACAACTATTGACCATAATTTTGGTGTTCTAGGACGATTTACAACGACCTTACGACCAGATATATGCTTGGGAGTTATGACCAAAAACTCGTCATTTTCGTGTTTATGTCCATTTTCATGAGTTATTTCCTACAGTTTTTGGGTTATAGTTGCATTTTCAAGGCCTGTAAGACCCGTTACATGTTTGATACATATGACTAAAAACTCGTTGTTTTCCAGATTTATGGCAATTTTCATGAGCTATTTCCCATAGTTTTGGGGTTCTAGGGCAATTTACATCGACCTTGAGACCCGATACATGTTTGAGAGATATGACCAATAACTTGTCGTTTTCGTGTTTATGGCCATTTTTATGAGTTAGTGCCAACAATTTTTGGGTTCCAGTTGGATTTGCAAGGCCTGTAAGACCCATTACATGTTTGAGATATATGACTAAAAAATCATAGGTTTCATGTTTTATGGCCGTTTTCATGAGCAATTTCCCACTATTTAGGTGTTATAGGGTGATTTACAACAACCTTAAGACCTGATACATGTTGGAAAGATATGACACAAAACTCACAGTTTTCGCGTTTTATGGTTGTTTGCATGAGCTATTTCTCACATTTTCATGGTTTAGGGTGATTTACAACAACCTTAAGACCCGATACATGTTAGAGAGTTATGACAAAAAAAACTCGTCGTTTTTGTGTCTTATGATCATTTTCATGAATTATTGCCCACAATTTTTGGGTTCCAGGCGGATTTGCATGCCTCGTAAGAACCCTTACATGTTTAAGAGATATGACAAAAAAACTCGTCGTTTTCGCGTTTTATGACCGTTTTCAAGAGCTATTGCCCACAATTTTGGGGTTCTAGGGCGATTTACAATGACCTTACGACCAGATATATGCTTGAGAGTTATGACCAAAAACTCGTCATTTTCGTGTTTATGTCCATTTTCATGAGTCATTGCCCACAGTTTTTGGGTTCCAGTTGCATTTTCAAGGCCTGTAAGACCCGTTACATGTTTGATATATATGACTAAAAAACTAGTAGTTTTCCCGATTTATGGCCGTTTTCATGAGCTATTTCCCATAGTTTTGGGGTTCTAGGGCGATTTACATCGACCTTGAGACCCAAAACATGTTTGAGAGATATGACCAATAACTCGTCGTTTTTGTGTTTATGTCCATTTTTATGAGTTAGTGCCTACAATTTTTGGGTTCCAGTTGGATTTGCAAGGCCTGTAAGACACATTACATGTTTGAGTTATATGACTAAAAAATCATAGTTTTCATGTTTTATGGCCGTTTTCATGAGCAATTTCCCACTGTTTGGGTGTTATAGGGCGATTTACAACAACCTTAAGACCTGATACATGTTGCAACGATATGACCCAAAACTCACAGTTTTCGCATTTTATGTCTGTTTGCATCAGCTATTTCACGCAGTTTTATGGTTCTAGGGAGATTTACAGCAACCTTAAGACCCGATAAATGTTAGAGTTATGACAAAAAAAAACTCGTCGTTTTTGTGTTTGATGATCATTTTCATGAGTTATTGCCCACAATTTTTGGGTTCCAGGAGGATTTGCATGCCTCATAAGAACCCTTACATGTTTGAGAGATATGATAAAAAGCTCGTCGTTTTCGCGTTTTATGACCGTTTTCAAGAGCTATTGCCCACAATTTTGGGGTTCTAGGGCGATTTACAATGACCTTACGACCAGATATATGCTTGAGAGTTATGACCAAAAACTCATCATTTTCGTGTTTATGTCCATTTTCATGAGTCATTGCCCATAGTTTTCGGGTTCCAGTTGCATTTTCAAGGCCTGTAAGACTCGTTACATGTTTGATATATATGGTCGTTTTCATGAGCTATTTCCCACAGTTTTGGGGTTCTAGGGCGATTTACATCGACCCTGAGACCCGATACATGTTTGAGAGATATGACCAATAACTCGTCGTTTTTGTGTTTATGGCCATTTTTATGAGTTAGTGGCCACAATTTTTGGCTTCTAGTTGGATTTGCAAGGCCTGTAAGACCCATTACATATTAGAGATATATGACTAAAAAATCATAGTTTTCGTGTTTTATGGTCGCTTTCATGAGCAAATGCCCACTGTTTAGGTGTTCTAGGGCGATTTACAACAACCTTAAGACCTGATACATGTTGCGAAGATATAACCCAAAACTCATAGTTTTCGTGTTTTATGTCTGTCTGCATGAGCTATTTCCCGTAGTCTTATGGTTCTAGGGAGATCTACAGCAACCTTAAGACCCGATAAATGTTAGAGAGTTAGGACCAAAAACTCATCGTTTTCGTGTTTTATGATCGTTTTCATGAGTTCCAGGCAGATTTGCATGCCTCGTAAGAACCCTTATATGTTTGAGAGATATGACCAGAAACTCGTCGTTTTCGCGTGTTATGACCGTTTTCATGAGCTATTGCCCACAGTTTTGGGGTTCTAGGGCGATTTACAACGACCTTACGACCAGATATATGCTTGAGAGTTATGACCAAAAACTCGTCGTTTTCGTGCTTATGGACATTTTTATGAGTTAGTGCCAACAATTTTTGGGTTCCAACAGGATTTGCAAGGCCTGTAAGATCCATTACATGTTTGAGATATATGACTAAAAAATCGTATTTTTCGTGTTTTATGGCCGTTTTCATGAGCAATTTCCCACTGTTTAGGTGTTCTAGGGCGATTTACAACGACCTTAAGACCTGATACATGTTGGAAAGATATGACACAAAACTCACTGTTTTCGCGTTTTATGGCTGTTTGCATGAGCTATTTCCCGCAGTTTTATGGTTCTAGGGAGATTTACATCAACCTTAAGACCCGATAAATGTTAGAGAGTTATGACAAAAAAACTCGTCGTTTTTGTGTTTGATGTTCATTTTCATGAGCTATTGGCCACAATTTTTGGGTTCCAGGCGGATTTGCATGCCTCGTAAGAACCCTTACATGTTTGAGACATAGGACAAAAATCTCGTCTTTATTTCGCGTTTTATGACAGTTTTCAAGAGCTATGGCCCACAATTTTGGGGTTCTAGGGCGATTTACAACGACCTTACGAACAGATATATGCTTGAGAGTTATGACCAAAAACACGTCATTTTCGTGTTTATGTCCATTTTCATGAGTTATTGCCCACAGTATTTGGGTTCCAGTTGCATTTTCAAGGACGGTAAGATCCGTTACATGTTTGATATATATGACTAAAAACTCGTTGTTTTCCTGATTTATGGCAGTTTTCATGAGCTATTTCCCACATTTTTGGGGTTCTAGGGCCATTTACATCGACCTTATGACCCGATACATGTTAGAGAGTTATGACAAAAAAACTCGTCGTTTTTGTGTTTTACGATCATTTTCTTGAGTTAGTGCCAACAATTTTTGGGTTCCAGTTGGATTTGCAAGGCCTATAAGACCCAGTACATGTTTGAGATATATGACTAAAAAATCATAGTTTTCGTGTTTTATGGCCGTTTTCATGAGCAATTTCCCACTGTTTAGGTGTTATAGGGCGATTTACAACAACCTTAAGACCTTATACATGTTGCAAGGATATGACCCAAAACTCACAGTTTTCGCGTTTTACGTCTGTTTGCATGAGCTATTTCCCGCAGTTTTATGATTCTAGGGAGATTTACATCAACCTTAAGACCCGATAAATGTTAGTGAGTTATGACAAAAAAACTCGTCGTTTTTGTGTT
Organism: Avena insularis; assembly: GCA_023614405.1. NCBI lineage: Eukaryota > Viridiplantae > Streptophyta > Magnoliopsida > Poales > Poaceae > Avena > Avena insularis. Next base: position 519,256,280 of record CM042688.1, on the reverse strand, counting down.
TGATGTTCATTTTCATGAGTTATTGCCCACAATTTTTGGGTTCCAGGCGGATTTGCATGCCTCGTAAGAACCCTTACATGTTTGAGACATAGGACAAAAATCTCGTCATTATTTCGCGTTTTATGACAGTTTTCAAGAGCTATTGCCCACAATTTTGGGGTTCTAGGGCGATTTACAACGACCTTACGAACATATATATGCTTGAGAGTTATGACCAAAAACACGTCATTTTCGTGTTTATGTCCATTTTCATGAGTTATTGCCCACAGTATTTGTGTTCCAGTTGCATTTTCAAGGACGGTAAGATCCGTTACATGTTTGATATATATGACTAAAAACTCGTTGTTTTCCTGATTTATGGCAGTTTTCATGAGCTATTTCCCACATTTTTGGGGTTCTAGGGCCATTTACATCGACCTTGAGACCCGATACATGTTAGAGAGTTATGACAAAAAAACTCGTCGTTTTTGTGTTTTATGATCATTTTCATGAGTTAGTGCCAACAATTTTTGGGTTCCAGTTGGATTTGCAAGGCCTATCAGACCCAGTACATGTTTGAGATATATGACTAAAAAATCATAGTTTTCGTGTTTTATGGCCGTTTTCATGAGCAATTTCCCACTGTTTAGGTGTTATAGGGTGATTTACAACAACCTTAAGACCTGATACATGTTGCGAGGATATGACCCAAAACTCACAGTTTTCGCGTTTTACGTCTGTTTGCATGAGCTATTTCCCGCAATTTTATGGTTCTAGGGAGATTTACATCAACCTTAAGACCCGATAAATGTTAGAGAGTTATGACAAAAAAACTCGTCGTTTTTGTGTTTGATGATCATTTTCATGAGTTATTGCCCACAATTTTTGGGTTCCAGGCGGATTTGCATGCCTCGTAAGAACCCTTACATGTTTGAGACATAGGACAAAAAACCCGTCGTTATTTCGCGTTTTATGACAGTTTTCAAGAGCTATTGCCCACAATTTTGGGGTTCTAGGGCGCTTTACAACGACCTTACGACCAGATATATGCTTGAGAGTTATGACCAAAAACTCGTCATTTTCATGTTTATGTCCATTTTCAGGAGTTATTGCCCAAAGTTTTTGGGTTCCAGTTGCATTGTCAAGGACGATAAGATCCGTTACATGTTTGATATATATGACTAAAAACTCGTTGTTTTCCCGATTTATGGCAGTTTTCATGAGCTGTTTCCCATAGTTTTGGGGTTTTAGGGCGATTTACATCGACCTTGAGACCCGATACATGTTTGACAGATATGACCAATAACTCGTCGTTTTTGTGTTTATGGCCATTTTTATGAGTTAGTGCCAACAATTTTTGGGTTCCAGTTGGATTTGCAAGGCCTATAGACCCATTACATGTTTTAGATATATGACTAAAAAATCATAGTTTTCGAGTTTTTGGCCGTTTTCATGAGCAATTTCCCAATGTTTAGGTGTTATAGGGCGATTTACAACAACCTTAAGACCTGATACATGTTGCAAGGATTTGACCCAAAACTCACAGTTTTCGCGTTTTATGTTTATTTGCATGAGCTATTTCCCGCAGTTTTAGGGTTCTAGGGAGATTTACAGCAACCTTAAGACCCAATAAATGTTAGAGAGTTATGACAAAAAAACTCGTCGTTTTTGTGTTTGATGATCATTTTCATGACTTGCCCACAATTTTTGGGTTCCAGGAGGATTTGCATGCCTCGTAAGAACCCTTACATGTTTGAGAGATATGACAAAAAAACTCGTCGTTTTCGCGTTTTATGACCGTTTTCAAGAGCTATTGCCCACAATTTTGGGGTTCTCCGGCGATTTACAATGACCTTACGACCAGATATATGCTTGAGAGTTATGACCAAAAACTCGTCATTTTCATGTTTATGTCCATTTTCATGAGTCATTGCCCATAGTTTTTGGGTTCTAGTTGCATTTTCAAGGCCTGTAAGACCCGTTACATGTTTGATATATATGGCCGTTTTCATGAGCTATTTCCCACAATTTTGGGGTTCTAGGGCGATTTAAATCGATGGTGAGACCCGATACATGTTTGAGAGATATGACCAATAACTCGTCGTTTTTGTGTTTATGGCCATTTTTATGAGTTAGTGCCCACAATTTTTGGGTTCCAGTTGGATTTGCAAGGCCTGTAATACCCATTACATGTTAGAGATATATGACTAAAATATCATAGTTTTCGTGTTTTATGGTCGTTTTCATGAGCAATTGCCCACTGTTTAGGTGTTCTAGGGCGATTTACAACAACCTTAAGACCTGATACATGTTGCAAAGATATGACCCAAAACTCACAGTTTTCGTGTTTTATGTCTGTCTGGATGAGCTATTTCCCGTAGTCTTATGTTTCTAGGGAGATTTACAGCAACCTTAAGACCCGATAAATGTTAGAGAGTTATGACCAAAAACTCGTCGTTTTCGTGTTTTATGATCATTTTCATGAGTGCCAGGCGGATTTGCATGCCTCGTAAGAACCCTTATATGTTAGAGAGATATGACCAGAAACTCGTCGTTCTCGCGTGTTATGACAGTTTTCATGAGCTATTGCCCACAGTTTTGGGGTTCAAGGGAGATTTACAACGACCTTACGACCAAATATATGCTTGAGAGCTATGACCAAAAACTCGTCGTTTTCGTGTTTATGGCCATTTTCATGAGTTATTGCCCATAGTTTTTGGGTTCTAGTTGGATTTGCAAGGCCTATAAGACCCATTACATGTTTGAGATATATGACTAAAAAATCGTAGTTTCCGTGTATTATGGCCGTTTTCATGAGCAATTGACCACTGTTTAGGTGTTCTATGGAGATTTACAACGACCTTAAGACCTGATACATGTTGGAAAGATATGACACAAAACTCACAGTTTTCGCGTTTGTGGTTGTTTGCATGAGGTATTTCTCACATTTTTATGGTTTAGGATGCTTTACAAAAACCTTAAGACCAGATACATGTTAGAGAGTTGTGACAAAAAAACTCGTCGTTTTTGTGTTTGATGATCATTTTCATGAGTTATTGCCCACAATTTTTGGGTTCCAGGCGGATTTGCATGCCTCGTAAGAACCCTTACATGTTTGAGAGATATGACAAAAAAACTCGTCGTTTTCGCTTTTTGTGACCATTTTGAAGAGCTATTGCCCACAATTTTGGGGTTCTAGGGCGATTTACGACTACCTGACGACCAGATATATGCTTGAGAGTTATGACCAAAAACTCGTCATTTTCGTGTTTATGTCCATTTTCATGAGTTATTGCCCACAGTTTTGGGTTCCAGTTGCATTTTCAAGGCCTGTAAGACCCGTTACATGTTTGATATATATGACTAAAAACTCGTATTTTTCCCGATTTATGGCCGTTTTCATGAGCTATTTCCCACAGTTTTGGGGTTCTAGGGCGATTTACATCGACCTTGAGACCCGATACATGTTTGAGAGATATGACCAATAACTCGTCGTTTTTGTGTTTATGGCCATTTTTATGAGTTAGTGCCAACAATTTTTGGGTTCCAGTTGGATTTGCAAGGCCTGTAAGACCCGTTACATGTTTGAAATATATGACTAAAAATCGTAGTTTTCGTGTTTTATGGCCGTTTTCATGAGCTATTGCCCACTATTTAGGGGTTCTAGGGCGATTACAATGACCTTAAGACCTGACGCATGTTGCAAAGATATGACCCAAAACTCGCAGTTTTCGTGTTTTATGGCCGTTTTCATGAGCAATTGCCCACTGTTTAGGTGTTCTAGGGCGATTTCCAACGACCTTAAGACCTGATACATGTTGGAAAGATATGACACAAAACTCACAGTTTTCGCGTTTTATGGATGTTTGCATGAGCTATTTCTCACATTTTTTGGTTAGGGTGCTTTACAGCAACCTTAAGACCCGATACATGTTAGAGAGTTATGACCAAAAAACTCGTCGTTTTTGTGTCTTATGATCATTTTCATGAGTTATTGCCCATAATTTTTGGGTTCCAGGCGGATTTGCATGCCTCGTAAGAACCCTTAGATGTTTGAGAGATATGACAAAAAACTCGTCGTTTTCGCGTTCTATGACCGTTTTGAAGAGCTATTGCCCACAATTTTGGTGTTCTAGGGTGATTTACAACGACCTTACGACCAGATATATGCTTGAGAGTTATGACCAAAAACTCGTCATTTTCGTGTTTATGTCCATTTTCACGAGTTATTGCCCACAGTTTTTGGGTTCCAGTTGCATTTTCAAGGCTTGTAGGACCCGTTACATGTTTGATATATATGACTAAAAAATTGTTGTTTTCCCGAGTTATGGCAGTTTTCATGAGCTATTTCCCACAGTTTTGGAGTTCCAGGGCGATTTACATCGACCTTGAGACCCGATACATGTTAGAGAGTTATGACAAAAAAACTCGCCGTTTTTGTGTTTTATGATCATTTTCATGAGTTATTGCCCATAATTTTTGGGTTCCAGGCGGATTTGCATGCCTCGTAAGAACCCTTACATGTTTGAGAGATATGACAAAAAACTCGTCGGTTTCGCGTTTTATTACCGTTTTCAAGAGCTATTGCCCACAATTTTGGGGTTCTAGGCCGATTTACAACGACCTTACGACCAGTTATATGCTAGAGAGTTATGACCAAAAACTCGTCATTTTCGTGTTTATGTCCATTTTCATGAGTTTATTGCCCACAGTTTTTGGGTTCAAGTTGCATTTTCACGGCCTGTAAGACCCGTTACATGTTTGATATATGTGACTAAAAAACTCGTATCCTTCCTGGATTTTGGCCGTTTTCAGGAGCTATTTCCCACAGTTTTGGGGTTCCAGGGCGATTTACATCGACCTTGAGACCCGATACATGTTTGAGAGATATGACCAATAACTCATTGTTTTCGTGTTTATGGCCATTTTTATGAGTTAGTGCCCACAGTTTTTGGGTTCGAGTTGGATTTGCAAGGCCTGTAAGACCCGTTACATGTTTGAAATATATGACTAAAAATCGTAGTTTTCGTGTTTTATGGCCGTTTTCATGAGCTATTGCCCACTATTTAGGGGTTCTAGGGCGATTTACAACGACCTTAAGACCTGACGCATGTTGCAAAGATATGACCCAAAACTCACAGTTTTCGCGTTTTATGGCTGTTTTAATGAGCTATTGCCCACAGTTTTATGGTTCTAGGGCGATTTACGGCAACCTTAAGACCCGATACATGTTAAAGAGTTATAACAAAAAAAACTCGTCGTTTTTGTGTTTTATGGTCATTTTCATTAGTTATTGCCCACAGTTTTGGGTTCCAGGCGGATTTGCATGCCTTGTAAGAACCCTCACATGTTTGAGAGATATGACCAGAAACTCGTCGTTTTCGTGTTTTATGACCATTTTCATTAGCTATTGCCCACAGTATTGGGGTTCTAGCGCGATTTACAACGACCTTAAGACCGGATACATGCTTGAGAGTTATGACCAAAAACTCGTCGTTTTCGTGTTTAGGGCCATTTTCATGAGTTATTGCCCATAGTTTTTGGGTTCCAGTTGGATTTGCAAGGCCTATAAGACCCATTACATGTTTGATATATATGACTAAAATATCGTAGTTTTCATGTTTTATGGCCGTTTTCATGAGCAATTCTCCACTATTTAGGTGTTCTAGGTCGATTTACAACAACCTTAAGACCTGATACATGTTGGAAAGATATGACACAAAACTCACAGTTTTCGCGTTTTATGGCTGTTTGCATGAGCTATTTCTCACAGTTTTATTGTTCTAGGGCGCTTTACAGCAACCTTAAGTCCTGAATCATGTTAGAGAGTTATGATAAAAAACTCGTTGTTTTTCTGTTTTATTATTATTTTCATGAGTTATTGCCCATAATTTTTGGGTTCCAGGCGGATTTGCATGCCTCGCAAGAACCCTTACATGTTCGAGAGATATGACAAAAAACTCGTCGGTTTCGCGTTTTACGACTGTTCCAAGAGCTATTGCCCACATTTTTGGGGTTCTAGGGCGATTTACAACGACCTTACGACCAGATATATGCTTGAGAGTTATGACCAAAAACTCGTCATTTTCGTCTTTATGTTCATTTTCATGAGTTATTCCCACAGTTTTTGGGTTCTAGTTGCATTTTCAAGGCCTGTAAGACCCGTTACATGTTTGATATATGACTAAAAACTCGTAGTTTTCCCGATTTATGGCTGTTTTCATGAGCTATTTCCCACGGTTTTGGGGTTCTAGGGCGATTTACATCGACCTTGAGACCCGATACATGTTTGAGAGATATGACCAATAACTCGTCGTTTTTGTGTTTATGGCCATTTTTATGAGTTAGTGCCAACAATTTTTGGGTTCTAGTTGCATTTGTAAGGCATGTAAGACCCGTTACATGTTTGAAATATATGAATAAAAATTGTAGTTTTCGTGTTTTATGGCCGTTTTCATGAGCTATTGCCCACTATTTCGGGGTTCTAGGGCGATTTACAACGACCTTTAGACCTGACGCATGTTGCAAAGATATGACCCAAAACTCGCAGTTTTCGTGTTTTATGGCCGTTTTCATGAGCAATTGCCCACTGTTTAGGTGTTCTAGGGCGATTTACAATGACCTTAAGACCTGATACATGTTGGAAAGATATGACACAAAACACACAGTTTTCGTGTTTTATGGCTATTTGCTGAGCTATTTCTCACATTTTTTGGTTTAGGGTGCTTTACAGCAACCTTAAGACCCGATACATGTTAGAGAGTTATGACAAAAAAAACTCATCGTTTTTGTGTCTTATGATCATTTTCATGAGTTATTGCCCACAATTTTTGGGTTCCTGGCGGATTTGCATGCCTCGTAAGAACCCTTACATGTTTGAGAGATATGACAAAAAAACTCGTCGTTTTCGCGTTTTCTGACCGTTTTGTAGTGATATTTCCCCCAATTTTGGGGTTCTAGGCGATTTACAACCTTACGACCAGATATATGGTTGAGAGTTATGACCAAAAACTCGTCATTTTCGTGTTTATGTCCATTTTCATGAGTTATTGCCCATAGTTTTTGGGTTCCAGTTGCATTTTCAAGGCCTGTAAGACCCGTTACATGTTTGATATATATGACTAAATAATCGTTGTTTTCCTGATTTATGGCAGTTTTCATGAGCTATTTCCCACAGTTTTGGGGTTCTAGGGCGATTTACATCGACCTTGAGACCCGATACATGTTTGAGAGATATGACAAATAACTCGTCGTTTTTGTGTTTATGGCCATTTTTATGAGTTAGTGCCAACAATTTTTGGGTTGGAGTTGGATTTGCAAGGCCTGTAAGACCCATTACATGTTTGAGATATATGACTAAAAAATCATAGTTTTCGTGTTTTATGGCCGTTTTCATGAGCTATTGCCCACTATTTAGGTGTTATAGGGCGATTTACAACAACCTTAAGACCTGATACATGTTGCGAGGATATGACCCAAAACTCACAGTTTTCGCGTTTTACGTTTGTTTGCATGAGCTATTTCCCGCAGTTTTATGGTTCTAGGGAGATTTACATCAACCTTAAGACCCGATAAATGTTAGAGTTATGACAAAAAAACTCGTCCCTTTTGTGTTTGATGATCATTTTCATGAGTTATTGCCCACAATTTTTGGGTTCCAGGCGGATTTGCATGCCTCGTAAGAACCCTTACATGTTTGAGACATAGGACAAAAAACCCGTCGTTATTTCGCGTTTTATGACAATTTTCAAGAGCTATTGCCCATAGTATTGGGGTTCTAGCACGATTTACAACGACCTTAAGACCAGATACATGCTTGAGAGTTATGACCAAAAACTCGTCGTTTTCGTGTTTAGGGCCATTTTCATGAGTTATTGCCCATAGTTTTTGGGTTCCAGTTGGATTTGCAAGGCCTATAAGACCCATTACATGTTTGATATATATGACTAAAAAATCGTAGTTTTCATGTTTTATGGCCGTTTTCATGAGCAATTGTCCACTGTTTATGTGTTCTAGGTCTATTTACAACGAACTTAAGACCTGATACATGTTGGAAAGATATGACAGAAAACTCACAGTTTTCGTGTTTTATGGCTGTTTGCATGAGTTATTTCTCACAGTTTTATGGTTCTAGGGTGCTTTACAGCAACCTTAAGACCCGATACATGTTAGAGAGTTATGACAAAAAAACTCGTCGTTTTTGTGTTTTATGATCATTTTCATGAGTTATTGCCCATAATTTTTGGGTTCTAGGCGGATTTGCATGCCTCGTAAGAACCCTTACATGTTTGAGAGATATGACAAAAAACTCTGGCTTCGCGTTTTATGACTGCTTTCAAGAGCTATTGCCCACAATTTTGGGGTTCTAGGCGATTTACAACGACCTTACGACCGATATATGCTTGAGAGTTATGACCAAAACTTCGTCATTTTCGTGTTTATGTCCATTTTCATGAGTTATTGCCACGCTTTTGGGTTCTAGTTGCATTTTCAAGGCCTATAAGACCGTTACATGTTTGATATATATGACTAAAACTCGTAGTTTTCCGATTTATGGCCGCTTTTCATGAGCTATTTCCTACGCTTTTGGGGTTCTAGGGCGATTTACATCGACCTTGAGACCCGATACATGTTTGAGAGATATGACCAATAACTCGTCGTGTTTGTGTTTATGGCCATTTTTATGAGTTAGTGCCAACAATTTTTGGGTTCCAGTTGGATTTGCAAGGCCTGTAAGACCCATTACATGTTTGAGATATATGACTAAAAAATCATAGTTTTTGTGTTTTATGGCCGTTTTCATGAGCTATTGCCCACTGTTTAGGTGTTATAGGGCGATTTACAACAACCTTAAGACCTGATACATGTTGCAAGGATATGACCCAAAACTCATAGTTTTCGCGTTTTATGGCTATTTTAATGAGCTATCGTCATAGCTTTATGGTTCTAGGCCGATTTACAGCAACCTTAAGACCCAATAAATGTTAGAGAGTTATGACCAAAAACTCGTCGTTTTCGTGTTTTATGATCATTTTGATGAGTTCCAGGAGGATTTGCATGCCTCATAAGAACCCTTACATGTTTCAGAGATATGACCAAAAACTCGCCGTTTTCGCGTTTGATGACCGTTTTCATGAGCTATTGCCCACAGTTTGGTGTTCTAGGGCGATTTACAACGACCTTACGACCAGATATATGCTTGAGAGTTATGACCAAAAACTCGTCATTTTCGTCTTTATGTTCATTTTCATGAGTTATTCCCACAGTTTTTGGGTTCTAGTTGCATTTTCAAGGCCTGTAAGACCCGTTACATGTTTGATATATGACTAAAAACTCGTAGTTTTCCCGATTTATGGCTGTTTTCATGAGCTATTTCCCACGGTTTTGGGGTTCTAGGGCGATTTACATCGACCTTGAGACCCGATACATGTTTGAGAGATATGACCAATAACTCGTCGTTTTTGTGTTTATGGCCATTTTTATGAGTTAGTGCCAACAATTTTTGGGTTCTAGTTGCATTTGTAAGGCATGTAAGACCCGTTACATGTTTGAAATATATGAATAAAAATTGTAGTTTTCGTGTTTTATGGCCGTTTTCATGAGCTATTGCCCACTATTTCGGGGTTCTAGGGCGATTTACAACGACCTTTAGACCTGACGCATGTTGCAAAGATATGACCCAAAACTCGCAGTTTTCGTGTTTTATGGCCGTTTTCATGAGCAATTGCCCACTGTTTAGGTGTTCTAGGGCGATTTACAATGACCTTAAGACCTGATACATGTTGGAAAGATATGACACAAAACACACAGTTTTCGCGTTTTATGGCTATTTGCTGAGCTATTTCTCACATTTTTTGGTTTAGGGTGCTTTACAGCAACCTTAAGACCCGATACATGTTAGAGAGTTATGACAAAAAAAACTCATCGTTTTTGTGTCTTATGATCATTTTCATGAGTTATTGCCCACAATTTTTGGGTTCCTGGCGGATTTGCATGCCTCGTAAGAACCCTTACATGTTTGAGAGATATGACAAAAAAACTCGTCGTTTTCGCGTTTTCTGACCGTTTTGAAGAGCTATTGCCCACAATTTTGGGGTTCTAGGGCGATTTACAACGACCTTACGACCAGATATATGGTTGAGAGTTATGACCAAAAACTCGTCATTTTCGTGTTTATGTCCATTTTCATGAGTTATTGCCCATAGTTTTTGGGTTCCAGTTGCATTTTCAAGGCCTGTAAGACCCGTTACATGTTTGATATATATGACTAAATAATCGTTGTTTTCCTGATTTATGGCAGTTTTCATGAGCTATTTCCCACAGTTTTGGGGTTCTAGGGCGATTTACATCGACCTTGAGACCCGATACATGTTTGAGAGATATGACAAATAACTCGTCGTTTTTGTGTTTATGGCCATTTTTATGAGTTAGTGCCAACAATTTTTGGGTTGGAGTTGGATTTGCAAGGCCTGTAAGACCCATTACATGTTTGAGATATATGACTAAAAAATCATAGTTTTCGTGTTTTATGGCCGTTTTCATGAGCTATTGCCCACTATTTAGGTGTTATAGGGCGATTTACAACAACCTTAAGACCTGATACATGTTGCGAGGATATGACCCAAAACTCACAGTTTTCGCGTTTTACGTTTGTTTGCATGAGCTATTTCCCGCAGTTTTATGGTTCTAGGGAGATTTACATCAACCTTAAGACCCGATAAATGTTAGAGAGTTATGACAAAAAAACTCGTCCCTTTTGTGTTTGATGATCATTTTCATGAGTTATTGCCCACAATTTTTGGGTTCCAGGCGGATTTGCATGCCTCGTAAGAACCCTTACATGTTTGAGACATAGGACAAAAAACCCGTCGTTATTTCGCGTTTTATGACAATTTTCAAGAGCTATTGCCCATAGTATTGGGTTCTAGCACGATTTACAACGACCTTAAGACCAGATACATGCTTGAGAGTTATGACCAAAAACTCGTCGTTTTCGTGTTTAGGGCCATTTTCATGAGTTATTGCCCATAGTTTTTGGGTTCCAGTTGGATTTGCAAGGCCTATAAGACCCATTACATGTTTGATATATATGACTAAAAAATCGTAGTTTTCATGTTTTATGGCCGTTTTCATGAGCAATTGTCCACTGTTTAGGTGTTCTAGGTCGATTTACAACGACCTTAAGACCTGATACATGTTGGAAAGATATGACAGAAAACTCACAGTTTTCGTGTTTTATGGCTGTTTGCATGAGTTATTTCTCACAGTTTTATGGTTCTAGGGTGCTTTACAGCAACCTTAAGACCCGATACATGTTAGAGAGTTATGACAAAAAAACTCGTCGTTTTTGTGTTTTATGATCATTTTCATGAGTTATTGCCCATAATTTTTGGGTTCTAGGCGGATTTGCATGCCTCGTAAGAACCCTTACATGTTTGAGAGATATGACAAAAAACTCGTCGGTTTCGCGTTTTATGACTGTTTCAAGAGCTATTGCCCACAATTTTGGGGTTCTAGGGCGATTTACAACGACCTTACGACCAGATATATGCTTGAGAGTTATGACCAAAAACTCGTCATTTTCGTGTTTATGTCCATTTTCATGAGTTATTGCCCACAGTTTTTGGGTTCTAGTTGCATTTTCAAGGCCTATAAGACCCGTTACATGTTTGATATATATGACTAAAAACTCGTAGTTTTCCCGATTTATGGCCGTTTTCATGAGCTATTTCCTACAGTTTTGGGGTTCTAGGGCGATTTACATCGACCTTGAGACCCGATACATGTTTGAGAGATATGACCAATAACTCGTCGTTTTTGTGTTTATGGCCATTTTTATGAGTTAGTGCCAACAATTTTTGGGTTCCAGTTGGATTTGCAAGGCCTGTAAGACCCATTACATGTTTGAGATATATGACTAAAAAATCATAGTTTTTGTGTTTTATGGCCGTTTTCATGAGCTATTGCCCACTGTTTAGGTGTTATAGGGCGATTTACAACAACCTTAAGACCTGATACATGTTGCAAGGATATGACCCAAAACTCATAGTTTTCGCGTTTTATGGCTATTTTAATGAGCTATCGCCTGCAGTTTTATGGTTCTAGGCCGATTTACAGCAACCTTAAGACCCAATAAATGTTAGAGAGTTATGACCAAAAACTCGTCGTTTTCGTGTTTTATGATCATTTTGATGAGTTCCAGGAGGATTTGCATGCCTCATAAGAACCCTTACATGTTTCAGAGATATGACCAAAAACTCGCCGTTTTCGCGTTTGATGACCGTTTTCATGAGCTATTGCCCACAGTTTGGTGTTCTAGGGCGATTTACAACGACCTTACGACCAGATATATGCTTGAGAGTTATGACCAAAAACTCGCTGTTTTCGTGTTTATGGCCATTTTCATGAGTTATTGCCCACAGTTTTTGGGTTCCAGTTGAATTTTCAAGGCCTGTAAGACCCGTTACATGTTTTATATATGCGACTAAAAAACTCGTAGCTTTCCTGATTTTTGGCCGTTTTCATGAGCTATTTCCCACAGTTTTGGAGTTCTAGGGCGATTTACATCGACCTTGAGACCCGATACATGGTAGAGAGTTATGACAAAAAAAACTCGTCGTTTTTGTGTTTTATGATCATTTTCATGAGTTATTGCCCATAATTTTTGGGTTCCAGGCGGATTTGCATGCCTCGTAAGAACCCTTACAGGTTTGAGAGACATGACAAAAAACTCATCGGTTTCGCGTTTTATTACCGTTTTCAAGAGCTATTGCCCACAATTTTGGGGTTCTAGGGCGATTTACAACGACGTTATGACCAGATATAAGCTTGAGAGTTATGACCAAAAACTCATCATTTTCGTGTTTATGTCCATTTTCATGAGTTATTGCCCACAGTATTTGGGTTCTAGTAGCATTTTGAAGTCCTGTAAGACCCGTTACATGTTTGATATATGTGACTAAAAAAGTCGTATCCTTCCTGATTTTTGGCCATTTTCAGGAGCTATTTCCCACAGTTTTGGGGTTCTAGGGCGATTTACATCGACCTTGAGACCCGATACATGTTTGAGAGATATGACCAATAACTCGTCGTTTTCGTGTTTATGGCCATTTTTATGAGTTAGTGCCCACAGTTTTTGGGTTCGAGTTGGATTTGCAAGGCATGTAAGACCCGTTACATGTTTGAAATATATGACTAAAAATCGTAGTTTTCGTGTTTTATGGCCGTTTTCATGAGCTATTGCCCACTATTTGGGGGTTCTAGGGCGATTTACAATGACCTTAAGACCTGACGCATGTTGCAAAGATATGACCCAAAACTCGCAGTTTTCGCGTTTTATGGCTGTTTTAATGAGCTATTGCCCACAGTTTTATGGTTCTAGGGCGATTTACAGCAACCTTAAGACTCGATACATGTTAGAGAGTTATACCAAAAAAAATTCGTCGTTTTTTTGTTTTATGGTCATTTACATTAGTTATTTCCCATAGTTTTTGGGTACCAGGCGGATTTCCATGCCTTGTAAGAACCCTCACATGTTTGAGAGATATGACCAGAAACTCGTCGTTTTCGCGTTTTATGACCCTTGTCAATAGCTATTGCCCACAGTATTGGGGTTCTAGCGCGATTTACTACGACCTTAAGACCAGATACATGCTTGAGAGTTATGACCAAAACTCGTCGTTTTTCTGTTTATGGCCATTTTTATGAGTTATTGCCCATAGTTTTTGGGTTCTAGTTGGATTTGCAAGGCCAATAAGACCCATTACATGTTTGATATATATGACTAAAAAAATCGTAGTTTTCGTGTTTTATGGCCGTTTTCATGAGCAATTGTCCACTGTTTAGGTGTTCTAGGTCGATTTACAACGACCTTAAGACCTGATACATGTTGGAAAGATATGACACAAAACTCACAGTTTTCGTGTTTTATGGCTGTTTGCATGAGCTATTTCTCACAGTTTTATGGTTCTAGGGCGCTTTACAGCAACCTTAAGACCCGATACATGTTAGAGAGTTATGACAATCAAACTCGTCGTTTTTGTGTTTTATGATCATTTTCATGAGTTATTGCCCATAATTTTTGGGTTCCAGGCGGATTTGCATGCCTCGTAAGAACCCTTACATGTTTGAGAGATATGACAAAAAAACTCGTCGGTTTCGCGTTTTATGACTGTTTCAAGAGCTATTGCCCACAATTTTGGGGTTCTAGGGAGATTTACAACGACCTTACGACCAGATATATGCTTGAGAGTTATGACCAAAAACTCGTCATTTTCGTGTTTATGTCCATTTTCATGAGTTATTGCCCACAGTTTTTGGGTTCTAGTTGCATTTTCAAGGCCTGTCAGACCCGTTACGTGTTTGATATATATGACTAAAAACTCGTAGTTTTCCCGATTTATGGCCGTTTTCATGAGCTATTTCCCACAGTTTTGGGGTTCTAGGGCGATTTACATCGACCTTGAGACCCGATACATGTTTGAGAGATATGACCAATAACTCGTCGTTTTTGTGTTTATGGCCATTTTTATGAGTTAGTGCCAACAATTTTTGGGTTCCAGTTGGATTTGCAAGGCCTGTAAGACCCATTACATGTTTGAGATATATGACTAAAAAATCATAGTCTTCGTGTTTTATGGCGTTTTCATGAGCTATTGCCTTTGTTTAGGTGTTATAGGCGATTTACAACAACCTTAAGACCTGATACATGTTGCAAGGATATGACCAAAACTCACAGTTTTCGCGTTTTATGGCTATTTTAATGAGCTATTGCCCGTAGTTTTATGGTTCTAGAGCGATTTACAGCAACCTTAAGACCCCATAAATGTTAGAGAGTTATGACCAAAAACTCGTCGTTTTCGTGTTTTATGATCATTTTGATGAGTTCCAGGAGGATTTGCATGCCTCGTAAGAACCCTTACTTGTTTGAGAGGTATGACCAAAAACTCGTCGTTTTCGCGTTTGATGACCGTTTTCATGAGCTATTGCCCACAGTTTTGGGGTTCTAGGGCAATTTACAATGACCTTACGACCTGACACATGTTGCAAAGATATGACCCAAAACTCGCAGTTTTCGCGTTTTATGGCTATATTAATGAGCTATTGCCCACAGTTTTATGGTTCTAGGGCGATTTACGGCAACCTTAAGACCCGATACATGTTAGAGAGTTATAACAAAAAAAACTCGTTGTTTTTGTGTTTTATGGTCATTTTCATTAGTTATTGCCCACCGTTTTTGGGTTCCAGGCGGATTTGCATGCCTTGTAAGAACCCTCACATGTTTGAGAGATATGACCAGAAACTCATCGTTTTCGCGTTTTATGAACGTTTTCATTAGCTATTGCCCACAGTATTGGGGTTCTAGCGCGATTTACAACGACCTTAAGACCAGATACATGCCTGAGAGTTATGACCAAAACTCGTCGTTTTTCTGTTTATGGCCATTTTCATGAGTTATTGCCCATAGTTTTTGGGTTCTAGTTGGATTTGCAAGGCCTATAAGACCCATTACATGTTTGATATATATGACTAAAAAAATCGTAGTTTTCGTGTTTTATGGCCGTTTTCATGAGCAATTGTCCACTGTTTAGGTGTTCTAGGTCGATTTACAACGACCTTAAGACCTGATACATGTTGGAAAGATATGACACAAAACTCACAGTTTTCGTGTTTTATGGCTGTTTGCATGAGCTATTTATCACAGTTTTATGGTTCTAGGGCGCTTTACAGCAACCTTAAGACCCGATACATGTTAGAGAGTTATGACAATCAAACTCGTCGTTTTTGTGTTTTATGATCATTTTCATGAGTAATTGCCCATAATTTTTGGGTTCCAGGCGGATTTGCATGCCTCGTAAGAACCCTTACATGTTTGAGAGATATGACGAAAAAACTCGTGGTTGGCTTTTATGGCTTTCAAGAGCTATGCCCACAATTTTGGGGTTCTAGGGAGATTTACAACGACCTTACGACCAGATATATGCTTGAGAGTTATGACCAAAAACTCGTCATTTTCGTGTTTATGTCCATTTTCATGAGTTATTGCCCACAGTTTTTGGGTTCTAGTTGCATTTTCAAGGCCTGAAAGACCCGTTACGTGTTTGATATATATGACTAAAAACTCGTAGTTTTCCCGATTTATGGCCGTTTTCATGAGCTATTTCCCACAGTTTTGGGGTTCTAGGGCGATTTACATCGACCTTGAGACCCGATACATGTTTGAGAGATATGACCAATAACTCGTCTTATTTGTGTTTATGGCCATTTTTATGAGTTAGTGCCAACAATTTTTGGGTTCCAGTTGGATTTGCAAGGCCTGTAAGACCCATTACATGTTTGAGATATATGACTAAAAAATCATAGTCTTCGTGTTTTATGGCCGTTTTCATGAGCTATTGCCCACTGTTTAGGTGTTATAGGGCGATTTACAACAACCTTAAGACCTGATACATGTTGCAAGGATATGACCAAAACTCACAGTTTTCGCGTTTTATGGCTATTTTAATGAGCTATAGCCCGTAGTTTTATGGTTCTAGAGCGATTTACAGCAACCTTAAGACCCCATAAATGTTAGAGAGTTATGACCAAAAACTCGTCGTTTTCGTGTTTTATGATCATTTTGATGAGTTCCAGGAGGATTTGCATGCCTCGTAAGAACCCTTACTTGTTTGAGAGGTATGACCAAAAACTCGTCGTTTTCGCGTTTGATGACCGTTTTCATGAGCTATTGCCCACAGTTTTGGGGTTCTAGGGCAATTTACAACGACCTTACGACCTGACACATGTTGCAAAGATATGACCCAAAACTCGCAGTTTTCGCGTTTTATGGCTATATTAATGAGCTATTGCCCACAGTTTTATGGTTCTAGGGCGATTTACGGCAACCTTAAGACCCGATACATGTTAGAGAGTTATAACAAAAAAAACTCGTTGTTTTTGTGTTTTATGGTCATTTTCATTAGTTATTGCCCACCGTTTTTGGGTTCCAGGCGGATTTGCATGCCTTGTAAGAACCCTCACATGTTTGAGAGATATGACCAGAAACTCATCGTTTTCGCGTTTTATGAACGTTTTCATTAGCTATTGCCTGATTGGGGTTCTAGCGCGATTTACAACGACCTTAAGACCAGATACATGCCTGAGAGTTATGACCAAAACTCGTCGTTTTTCTGTTTATGGCCATTTTCATGAGTTATTGCCCATAGTTTTTGGGTTCTAGTTGGATTTGCAAGGCCTATAAGACCCATTACATGTTTGATATATATGACTAAAAAAATCGTAGTTTTCGTGTTTTATGGCCGTTTTCATGAGCAATTGTCCACTGTTTAGGTGTTCTAGGTCGATTTACAACGACCTTAAGACCTGATACATGTTGGAAAGATATGACACAAAACTCAGTTTTCGTGTTTTATGGCTGTTGCATGAGCTATTTATCACAGTTTATGGTTCTAGGCGCTTACAGCAACCTTAAGACCCGATACATGTTAGAGAGTTATGACAATCAAACTCGTCGTTTTTGTGTTTTATGATCATTTTCATGAGTAATTGCCCATAATTTTTGGGTTCCAGGCGGATTTGCATGCCTCGTAAGAACCCTTACATGTTTGAGAGATATGACGAAAAAACTCGTCGGTTTCGCGTTTTATGACTGTTTCAAGAGCTATTGCCCACAATTTTGGGGTTCTAGGGAGATTTACAACGACCTTACGACCAGATATATGCTTGAGAGTTATGACCAAAAACTCGTCATTTTCCTGTTTATGTCCATTTTCATGAGTTATTGCCCACAGTTTTTGGGTTCTAGTTGCATTTTCAAGGCCTGAAAGACCCGTTACGTGTTTGATATATATGACTAAAACTTCGTAGTTTTCCGATTTATGGCCGTTTTCATGAGCTATTTCCACGCTTTTGGGGTTCTAGGGCGATTTACATCGACCTTGAGACCCGATACATGTTTGAGAGATATGACCAATAACTCGTCTTATTTGTGTTTATGGCCATTTTTATGAGTTAGTGCCAACAATTTTTGGGTTCCAGTTGGATTTGCAAGGCCTGTAAGACCCATTACATGTTTGAGATATATGACTAAAAAATCATAGTCTTCGTGTTTTATGGCCGTTTTCATGAGCTATTGCCTTGTTTAGGTGTTATAGGGCGATTTACAACAACCTTAAGACCTGATACATGTTGCAAGGATATGACCCAAAACTCACAGTTTTCGCGTTTTATGGCTATTTTAATGAGCTATTGCCCGTAGTTTTATGGTTTTAGAGCGATTTACAGCAACCTTAAGACCCCATAAATGTTAGAGAGTTATGACAAAAAACTCGTCGTTTCGTGTTTAAGATCATTTTGATGAGTTGGGAGGATTTGCATGCCTCAAAGAACCCTTACTTGTTTGAGAGGTATGACCAAAAAATCGTCGTTTTCGCGTTTGATGACCGTTTTCATGAGCTATTGCCCATAGTTTTGGGGTTCTAGGGCGATTTACAACGACCTTACGACCTGACACATGTTGCAAAGATATGACCCAAAACTCGCAGTTTTCGCGTTTTATGGCTATTTTAATGAGCTATTGCCCACAGTTTGATGGTTCTAGGGCGATTTACGGCAACCTTAAGACCCGATACATGTTAGAGAGTTATAACAAAAAAAACTCGTTGTTTTTGTGTTTTATGGTCATTTTCATTAGTTATTGCCCACAGTTTTTGGGTTCTAGGCGGATTTGCATGCCTTGTAAGAACCCTCACATGTTTGAGAGATATGACCAGAAACTCGTCGTTTTCGCGTTTTATGAACGTTTTCATTAGCTATTGCCCACAGTATTGGGGTTCTAGCGCGATTTACAACGACCTTAAGACCAGATACATGCCTGAGAGTTATGACCAAAACTCGTCGTTTTCGTGTTTAGGGCCATTTTCATGAGTTATTGCCCATAGGTTTTGGGTTCCAGTTGGATTTGCAAGGCCTATAAGACCCATTACATGTTTGATATATATGACTAAAAAATCGTAGTTTTCGTGTTTTATGGCCGTTTTCATGAGCAATTGTCCACTGTTTAGGTCTTCTAGGTCGATTTACAACGACCTTAAGACCTGATACATGTTGGAAAGAGATGACACAAAACTCACAGTTTTCGTGTTTTATGGCTGTTTGCATGAGCTATTTATCACAGTTTTATGGTTCTAGGGCGCTTTACAGCAACCTTAAGACCCGATACATGTTAGAGAGTTATAACAATCAAACTCGTCGTTTTTGTGTTTTATGATCATTTTCATGAGTTATTGCCCATAATTTTTGGGTTCCAGGCGGATTTGCATGCCTCGTAAGAACCCTTACATGTTTGAGAGATATGACAAAAAACTCGTCGGTTTCGCGTTTTATGACCGTTTCAAGAGCTATTGCCCACAATTTTGGGGTTCTAGGGAGATTTACAACGACCTTACGACCAGATATATGCTTGAGAGTTATGACCAAAAACTCGTCATTTTCGTGTTTATGTCCATTTTCATGAGTTATTGCCCACAGTTTTTGGGTTCTAGTTGCATTTTCAAGGCCTGTAAGACCCGTTACATGTTTGATAAATATGACTAAAAACTCGTAGTTTTCCCGATTTATGGCCGTTTTCATGAGCTATTTCCCACAGTTTTGGGGTTCTAGGGCGATTTACATCGACCTTGAGACCCGATACATGTTTGAGAGATATGACCAATAACTCGTCTTATTTGTGTTTATGGCCATTTTTATGAGTTAGTGCCAACAATTTTTGGGTTCCAGTTGGATTTGCAAGGCCTGTAAGACCCATTACATGTTTGAGATATATGACTAAAAAATCATAGTCTTCGTGTTTTATGGCCGTTTTCATGAGCTATTGCCCACTGTTTAGGTGTTATAGGGCGATTTACAACAACCTTAAGACCTGATACATGTTGCAAGGATATGACCCAAAACTCACAGTTTTCGCGTTTTATGGCTATTTTAATGAGCTATTGCCCGTAGTTTTATGGTTTTAGAGCGATTTACAGCAACCTTAAGACCCCATAAATGTTAGAGAGTTATGACCAAAAACTCGTCGTTTTCGTGTTTTAAGATCATTTTGATGAGTTCCAGGAGGATTTGCATGCCTCGTAAGAACCCTTACTTGTTTGAGAGGTATGACCAAAAAATCGTCGTTTTCGCGTTTGATGACCGTTTTCATGAGCTATTGCCCACAGTTTTGGGGTTCTAGGGCGATTTACAACGACCTTACGACCTGACACATGTTGCAAAGATATGACCCAAAACTCGCAGTTTTCGCGTTTTATGGCTATTTTAATGAGCTATTGCCCACAGTTTGATGGTTCTAGGGCGATTTACGGCAACCTTAAGACCCGATACATGTTAGAGAGTTATAACAAAAAAAACTCGTTGTTTTTGTGTTTTATGGTCATTTTCATTAGTTATTGCCCACAGTTTTTGGGTTCTAGGCGGATTTGCATGCCTTGTAAGAACCCTCACATGTTTGAGAGATATGACCAGAAACTCGTCGTTTTCGCGTTTTATGAACGTTTTCATTAGCTATTGCCCAC
Organism: Avena insularis; assembly: GCA_023614405.1. Classification (NCBI taxonomy): domain Eukaryota; kingdom Viridiplantae; phylum Streptophyta; class Magnoliopsida; order Poales; family Poaceae; genus Avena; species Avena insularis. The sequence goes on along the minus strand of CM042688.1, from coordinate 519,235,734 downwards.
AGTATTGGGGTTCTAGCGCGATTTACAACGACCTTAAGACCAGATACATGCCTGAGAGTTATGACCAAAAACTCGTCGTTTTCGTGTTTAGGGCCATTTTCATGAGTTATTGCCCATAGGTTTTGGGTTCCAGTTGGATTTGCAAGGCCTATAAGACCCATTACATGTTTGATATATATGACTAAAAAATCGTAGTTTTCGTGTTTTATGGCCGTTTTCATGAGCAATTGTCCACTGTTTAGGTCTTCTAGGTCGATTTACAACGACCTTAAGACCTGATACATGTTGGAAAGAGATGACACAAAACTCACAGTTTTCGTGTTTTATGGCTGTTTGCATGAGCTATTTATCACAGTTTTATGGTTCTAGGGCGCTTTACAGCAACCTTAAGACCCGATACATGTTAGAGAGTTATAACAATCAAACTGCTGCTTTTGTGTTTTATGATCATTTTCATGAGTTATTGCCCATAATTTTTGGGTTCCAGGCGGATTTGCATGCCTCGTAAGAACCCTTACATGTTTGAGAGATATGACAAAAAACTCGTCGGTTTCGTGTTTTATGACCGTTTCAAGAGCTATTGCCCACAATTTTGGGGTTCTAGGGCGATTTACAACGACCTTACGACCAGATATATGCTTGAGAGTTATGACCAAAAACTCGTCATTTTCGTGTTTATGTCCATTTTCATGAGTTATTGCCCACAGTTTTTGGGTTCTAGTTGTATTTTCAAGGCCTGTAAGACCCGTTACATGTTTGATAAATATGACTAAAAACTCGTAGTTTTCCCGATTTATGGCCGTTTTCATGAGCTATTTCCCACAGTTTTGGGGTTCTAGGGCGATTTACATCGACCTTGAGACCCGATACATGTTTGAGAGATATGGCCAATAACTCGTCGTTTTTGTGTTTATGGCCATTTTTGTGAGTTAGTGCCAACAATTTTTGGGTTCCAGTTGGATTTGCAAGGCCTGTAAGACCCATTACATGTTTGAGATATATGACTAAAAAATCATAGTCTTCGTATTTTGTGGCCGTTTTCATGAGCTATTGCCCACTGTTTAGGTGTTATAGGGCGATTTACAACAACCTTAAGACCTGATACATGTTGCAAGGATATGACCCAAAACTCACAGTTTTCACGTTTTATGGCTATTTTAATGAGCTATTGCCCGCCATTTTATGGTTCTAGGGCGATTTACAGCAACCTTAAGACCCCATAAATGTTATAGAGTTATGACCAAAAACTCGTCGTTTTCGTGTTTTATGATCATTTTGATGAGTTCCAGGAGGATTTGCATGCCTCGTAAGAACCCTTACATGTTTGAGAGGTATGACCAGAAACTCGTCGTTTTCGCGTTTGATGACCGTTTTCATGAGCTATTGGCCATAGTTTTGGGGTTCTAGGGCGATTTACAACGACCTTACGACCTGACACATGTTGCAAAGATATGACCCAAAACTCGCAGTTTTCGCGTTTTATGGCTATTTTAATGAGCTATTGCCCACAGTTTTATGGTTCTAGGGCGATTTACAGCAACCTTAAGACCCGATACATGTTAGAGAGTTATAACAAAAAAACTCGTTGTTTTTGTGTTTTATGGTCATTTTCATTAGTTATTGCCCACAGTTTTTGGGTTCCAGGCGGATTTGCATGCCTTGTAAGAACCCTCACATGTTTGAGAGATATGACCAGAAACTCGTCATTTTCGCGTTTTATGAACGTTTTCATTAGCTATTGCCCACAGTATTGGGGTTCTAGCGCGATTTACAACGACCTTAAGACCAGACACATGCCTGAGAGTTATGACCAAAAACTCGTCGTTTTCGTGTTTAGGGCCATTTTCATGAGTTATTGCCCATAGGTTTTGGGTTCCAGTTGGATTTGCAAGGCCTATAAGACCCATTACATGTTTGATATATATGACTAAAAAATCGTAGTTTTCGTGTTTTATGGCCGTTTTCATGAGCAATTGTCCACTGTTTAGGTGTTCTAGGTCGATTTACAACGACCTTAAGACCTGATACATGTTGGAAAGAGATGACACAAAACTCACAGTTTTCGTGTTTTATGGCTGTTTGCATGAGCTATTTATCACAGTTTTATGGTTCTAGGGCGCTTTACAGCAACCTTAAGACCCGATACATGTTAGAGAGTTATGACAAAAAAACTCGTCGTTTTTGTGTTTTATGATCATTTTCATGAGTTATTGCCCATAATTTTTGGGTTCCAGGCGGATTTGCATGCCTCGTAAGAACCCTTACATGTTTGAGAGATATGACAAAAAACTCGTCGGTTTCGTGTTTTATGACCGTTTCAAGAGCTATTGCCCACAATTTTGGGGTTCTAGGGCGATTTACAACGACCTTACGACCAGATATATGCTTGAGAGTTATGACCAAAAACTCGTCATTTTCGTGTTTATGTCCATTTTCATGAGTTATTGCCCACAGTTTTTGGGTTCTAGTTGTATTTTCAAGGCCTGTAAGACCCGTTACATGTTTGATAAATATGACTAAAAACTCGTAGTTTTCCTGATTTATGGCCGTTTTCATGAGCTATTTCCCACAGTTTTGTTGTTCTAGGGCGATTTACATCGACCTTGAGACCCGATACATGTTTGAGAGATATGGCCAATAACTCGTCGTTTTTGTGTTTATGGCCATTTTTGTGAGTTAGTGCCAACAATTTTTGGGTTCCAGTTGGATTTGCAAGGCCTGTAAGACCCATTACATGTTTGAGATATATGACTAAAAAATCATAGTTTTCGTGTTTTGTGGCCGTTTTCATGAGCTATTGCCCACTGTTTAGGTGTTATAGGGCGATTTACAACAACCTTAAGACCTGATACATGTTGCAAGGATATGACCCAAAACTCACAGTTTTCGCGTTTTATGGCTATTTTAATGAGCTATTGCCCGCCATTTTATGGTTCTAGGGCGATTTACAGCAACCTTAAGACCCCATAAATGTTATAGAGTTATGACCAAAAACTCGTCGTTTTCGTGTTTTATGATCATTTTGATGAGTTCCAGGAGGATTTGCATGCCTCGTAAGAACCCTTACATGTTTGAGAGGTATGACCAGAAACTCGTCGTTTTCGCGTTTGATGACCGTTTTCATGAGCTATTGGCCATAGTTTTGGGGTTCTAGGGCGATTTACAACGACCTTACGACCTGACACATGTTGCAAAGATATGACCCAAAACTCGCAGTTTTCGCGTTTTATGGCTGTTTTAATGAGCTATTTATCACAGTTTTATGGTTCTAGGGCGCTTTACAGCAACCTTAAGACCCGATACATGTTAGAGAGTTATAACAAAAAAACTCGTTGTTTTTGTGTTTTATGGTCATTTTCATTAGTTATTGCCCACGCTTTTGGGTTCCAGTGATTTGCATGCCTTGTAAGAACCCTCACATGTTTGAGAGATATGACCGGCTTCGTCGTTTCGCGTTTATGAACGTTTTCATTAGCTATTGCCCACGATTGGGGTTCTAGCGATTTACAACGACCTTAAGACAGACACATGCACGAGAGTTATGACCAAAACTTCGTCGTTTTCGTGTTTAGGGCCATTTTCATGAGTTATTGCCCATAGGTTTTGGGTTCCAGTTGGATTTGCAAGGCCTATAAGACCCATTACATGTTTGATATATATGACTAAAAAATCGTAGTTTTCGTGTTTTATGGCCGTTTTCATGAGCAATTGTCCACTGTTTAGGTGTTCTAGGTCGATTTACAACGACCTTAAGACCTGATACATGTTGGAAAGAGATGACAGAAAACTCACAGTTTTCGTGTTTTATGGCTGTTTGCATGAGCTATTTATCACAGTTTTATGGTTCTAGGGCGCTTTACAGCAACCTTAAGACCCGATACATGTTAGAGAGTTATGACAAAAAAAACTCGTCGTTTTTGTGTTTTATGATCATTTTCATGAGTTATTGCCCATAATTTTTGGGTTCCAGGCGGATTTGCATGCCTCGTAAGAACCCTTACATGTTTGAGAGATATGACAAAAAACTCGTCGGTTTCGTGTTTTATGACCGTTTCAAGAGCTATTGCCCACAATTTTGGGGTTCTAGGGCGATTTACAACGACCTTACGACCAGATATATGCTTGAGAGTTATGACCAAAAACTCGTCATTTTCGTGTTTATGTCCATTTTCATGAGTTATTGCCCACAGTTTTTGGGTTCTAGTTGTATTTTCAAGGCCTGTAAGACCCGTTACATGTTTGATAAATATGACTAAAAACTCGTAGTTTTCCTGATTTATGGCCGTTTTCATGAGCTATTTCCCACAGTTTTGGGGTTCTAGGGCGATTTACATCGACCTTGAGACCCGATACATGTTTGAGAGATATGGCCAATAACTCGTCGTTTTTGTGTTTATGGCCATTTTTGTGAGTTAGTGCCAACAATTTTTGGGTTCCAGTTGGATTTGCAAGGCCTGTAAGACCCATTACATGTTTGAGATATATGACTAAAAAATCATAGTTTTCGTGTTTTGTGGCCGTTTTCATGAGCTATTGCCCACTGTTTAGGTGTTATAGGGCGATTTACAACAACCTTAAGACCTGATACATGTTGCAAGGATATGACCCAAAACTCACAGTTTTCGTGTTTTATGGCTATTTTAATGAGCTATTGCCCGCCATTTTATGGTTCTAGGGCGATTTACAGCAACCTTAAGACCCCATAAATGTTATAGAGTTATGACCAAAAACTCGTCGTTTTCGTGTTTTATGATCATTTTGATGAGTTCCAGGAGGATTTGCATGCCTCGTAAGAACCCTTACATGTTTGAGAGGTATGACCAGAAACTCGTCGTTTTCGCGTTTGATGACCGTTTTCATGAGCTATTGGCCATAGTTTTGGGGTTCTAGGGCGATTTACAACGACCTTACGACCTGACACATGTTGCAAAGATATGGCCCAAAACTCGCAGTTTTCGTGTTTTATGGCTGTTTGCATGAGCTATTTATCACAGTTTTATGGTTCTAGGGCGCTTTACAGCAACCTTAAGACCCGATACATGTTAGAGAGTTATAACAAAAAAACTCGTTGTTTTTGTGTTTTATGGTCATTTTCATTAGTTATTGCCCACAGTTTTTGGGTTCCAGGCGGATTTGCATGCCTTGTAAGAACCCTCACATGTTTGAGAGATATGACCAGAAACTCGTCGTTTTCGCGTTTTATGAACGTTTTCATTAGCTATTGCCTGATATTGGGGTTCTAGCGCGATTTACAACGACCTTAAGACCAGACACATGCCTGAGAGTTATGACCAAAAACTCGTCGTTTTCGTGTTTAGGGCCATTTTCATGAGTTATTGCCCATAGGTTTTGGGTTCCAGTTGGATTTGCAAGGCCTATAAGACCCATTACATGTTTGATATATATGACTAAAAAATCGTAGTTTTCGTGTTTTATGGCCGTTTTCATGAGCAATTGTCCTTTTGGTGTTCTAGGTCGATTTACAACGACCTTAAGACCTGATACATGTTGAAAGAGATGACACAAAACTCACAGTTTACGTGTTTTATGGCTGTTTGCATGAGCTATTTATCACGTTTTATGGTTCTAGGCGCTTTAACAACCTTAAGACCCGATACATGTTAGAGAGTTATGACAAAAAAAACTGCGTTTTTGTGTTTTATGATCATTTTCATGAGTTATTGCCCATAATTTTTGGGTTCCAGGCGGATTTGCATGCCTCGTAAGAACCCTTACATGTTTGAGAGATATGACAAAAAACTCGTCGGTTTCGCGTTTTATGATTGTTTCAAGAGCTATTGCCCACAATTTTGGGGTTCTAGGGCGATTTACAACGACCTTACGACCAGATATATGCTTGAGAGTTATGACCAAAAACTCGTCATTTTCGTGTTTATGTCCATTTTCATGAGTTATTGCCCACAGTTTTTGGGTTCTAGTTGTATTTTCAAGGCCTGTAAGACCCGTTACATGTTTGATAAATATGACTAAAAACTCGTAGTTTTCCTGATTTATAGCCATTTTCATGAGCTATTTCCCACAGTTTTGGGGTTCTAGGGCGATTTACATCGACCTTGAGACCCGATACATGTTTGAGAGATATGGCCAATAACTCGTCGTTTTTGTGTTTATGGCCATTTTTGTGAGTTAGTGCCAACAATTTTTGGGTTCCAGTTGGATTTGCAAGGCCTGTAAGACCCATTACATGTTTGAGATATATGACTAAAAAATCGTAGTTTTCGTGTTTTATGGCCGTTTTCATGAGCAATTGTCCACTGTTTAGGTGTTCTAGGTCGATTTACAGCAACCTTAAGACCCGATAAATGTTAGAGAGTTATGACAAAAAACTCGTCGTTTTCGTGTTTTATGATAATTTTGATGAGTTCCAGGAGGATTTGCATGCCTCGTAAGACCCGTTACATGTTTGAAATATATGACTAAAAATCGTAGTTTTCGTGTTTTATGGCCTTTTCCTTGAGCCATTGCCCACTATTTAGCGGTTCTTGGGCGATTTACAACGACCTTAAGACCTGACGCATGTTGCAAAGATATGACCCAAAACTCGCAGTTTTCGCGTTTTATGGCTGTTTTAATGAGCTATTGCCCACAGTTTTATGGTTCTAGGCGATTCTGACAACCTTAAGACCCGATACATGTTAGAGAGTTATAACAAAAAACTCGTTGTTTTTGTGTTTTATGGTCATTTTCATTAGTTATTGCCCACAGTTTTTGGGTTCCAGGCGGATTTGCATGCCTTGTAAGAACCCTCACATGTTTGAGAGATATCACCAGAAACTCGTCGTTTTCGTGTTTTATGAACGTTTTCATTAGCTATTGCCCACAGTATTGGGGTTCTAGCGCGATTTACAACGACCTTAAGACCAGATACATGCTTGAGAGTTATGACCAAAAACTCATCGTTTTTGTGTTTAGGGCCATTTTCATGAGTTATTGCCCATAGTTTTTGGGTTCCAGTTGGATTTGCAAGGCCTATAAGACCCATTACATGTTTGAGATATATGACTAAAAAATCGTAGTTTTCGTGTTTTATGGCCGTTTTCATGAGCAATTGTCCACTGTTTAGGTGTTCTAGGTCGATTTACAACGACCTTAAGACCTGATACATGTTGGAAAGATATGACATAAAACTCACAGTTTTCGTGTTTTATGGCTGTTTGCATGAGCTATTTATCACAGTTTTATGGTTCTAGGGAGCTTTACAGCAACCTTAAGACCCGATACATGTTAGAGAGTTATGACAAAAAAACTCGTCGTTTTTGTGTTTTATGATCATTTTGATGAGTTCCAGGAGGATTTGCATGCCTCGTAAGACCCGTTACATGTTTGAAATATATGACTAAAAATCGTAGTTTTCGTGTTTTATGGCCGTTTCCATGAGCTATTGCCCACTATTTAGGGGTTCTAGGGCGATTTACAACGACCTTAAGACCTGACGCATGTTGCAAAGATATGACCCAAAACTCGCAGTTTTCGCGTTTTATGGCTGTTTTAATGAGCTATTGCCCACAGTTTTATGGTTCTAGGGCGATTTACAGCAACCTTAAGACCCGATACATGTTAGAGAGTTATAACAAAAAACTCGTCGTTTTCGTGTTTTATGATCATTTTGATGAGTTCCAGGAGGATTTGCATGCCTCGTAAGAACCCTTACATGTTTGAGAGATATGACCAGAAACTCGTCGTTTTCGCGTTTGATGACCGTTTTCATGAGCTATTGCCCACAGTTTTGGGATTCTAGGGCGATTTACATCGACCTTACGACCAGATATATGCTTGAGAGTTATGACAAAAACTCGTCTATTTCGTGTTTATGGCCATTTTCATGAGTTATTGCCCACATTTTTTGGGTTCTAGTTGGATTTTCAAGGCCTGTAAGACCCATTACATGTTTGATATATGCGACTAAAAAACTCGTAGCTTTCTTGATTTTTGGCCGTTTTCATGAGCTATTTCCCACAGTTTTGGAGTTCCAGGGCGATTTACATCGACCTTAAGACCCGATACATGTTAGAGAGTTATGACAAAAAAACTCGTCGTTTTTGTGTTTTATGATCATTTTCATGAGTTATTGCCCATAATTTTTGGGTTCCAGGCGGATTTGCATGCCTCGTAAGAACCCTTACATGTTTGAGAGATATGACAAAAAACTCGTCGGTTTCGCGTTTTATTACCGTTTTCAAGAGCTATTGCCCACAATTTTGGGGTTCTAGGGCGATTTACAACGACGTTACGACCAGATATATGCTTGAGAGTTATGACCAAAAACTCGTCATTTTCGTGTTTTTGTCCATTTTCATGAGTTATTGCCCATAGTTTTTTGGTTCAAGTTGCATTTTCAAGACCTGTAAGACCCGTTACATGTTTGATATATGTGACTAAAAAACTCGTATCCTTCCTGATTTTTGGCCATTTTCAGGAGCTATTTCCCACAGTTTTTGGGTTCCAGGGCGATTTACATCGACCTTGACACCCGATACATGTTTGAGAGATATGACCAATAACTCGTCATTTTCGTGTTTATGGCCATTTTATGAGTTACTGCCCACAGTTTTTGGGTTCGAGTTGGATTTGCAAGGCCTGTAAAACCCGTTACATGTTTGAAATATATGACTAACAATCGTAGTTTTCGTGTTTTTTGGCCGTTTTCATGAGCTATTGCCCACTATTTAGGGGTTCTAGTGCGATTTACAACGACCTTAAGACCTGACGCATGTTGCAAATATATGACCCAAAACTCGCAGTTTTCGCGTTTTATGGCTGTTTTAATGAACTATTGCCCACAGTTTTATGGTTCTAGGGCGATTTACAGCAACCTTAAGACCCGATACATGTTAGAGAGTTATAACAAAAAAACTCGTCTTTTTTGTGTTTTATGGTCATTTTCATTAGTTATTGCCCACAGTTTTTGGGTTCCAGGCGGATTTGCATGCCTTGTAAGAACCCTCACATGTTTGAGAGATAAGACTAGAAACTCGTCGTTTTCGCGTTTTATGACCATTTTCATTAGCTATTTCCCACAGTATTGTGGTTCTAGCGCGATTTACAACGACCTTAAGACCAGATACATGCTTGAGAGTTATGACCAAAAACTCGTCGTTTTCGTGTTTAGGGCCATTTTCATGAGTTATTACCCGTAGTTTTTGGGTTCCAGTTGGATTTGCAAGGCCTATAAAACCCATTACATGTTTTAAATATATGACTAAAAATCGTAGTTTTCGTGTTTTATGGCCGTTTTCATGAGCAATTGTCCACTGTTTAGGTGTTCTAGGTCAATTTACAACGACCTTAAGACCTGATACATGTTGGAAAGATATGACACAAAACTCACAGTTTTCTCGTTTTATGGCTGTTTGCATGAGCTATTTCTCACAGTTTTATGGTTCTAGGGCGCTTTACAGCAACCTTAAGACCGGATACATGTTAGAGAGTTATGACAAAAAAACTCGTCGTTTTTGTGTTTTATGATCATTTTCATGAGTTATTGCCCATAATTTTTGGGTTCCAGGCGGATTTGCATGCCTCGTAAGAACCCTTACATGTTTGAGAGATATGACAAAAAACTCGTCGGTTTCACGTTTTATGATTGTTTCAAGAGCTATTGCCCACAATTTTGGGGTTCTAGGGCGAATTACAACGACCTTACGACCAGATATATGCTTGAGAGTTATGACCAAAAACTCGTCATTTTCGTGTTTATGTCCATTTTTACGAGATATTGCCCACAGCTTTTGGGTTCCAGTTGGATTTGCAAGGCCTGTAAGACCCATTACATGTTTGAGATATATGACTAAAAGATCATAGTTTTCGTGTTTTACGGCCGTTTTCATGAGCTATTGCCCACTGTTTAGGTGTTATAGGGCGATTTACAACAACCTTAAGACCTGATACATGTTGCAAGGATATGACCCAAAACTCACAGTTTTCGCGTTTTATGGCTATTTTAGTGAGCTATTGCCCGTAGTTTTATGGTTCTAGGTCGATTTACAGCAACCGTAAGACCCGATAAATGTTAGAGAGTTATGACAAAAAACTCGTCGTTTTCGTGTTTTATGATCATTTTGATGATTTCCAGGAGGATTTGCATGCCTCGTAAGACCCGTTACATGTTTGAAATATATGACTAAAAATCGTAGTTTTCGTGTTTTATGGCCGTTTCCATGAGCTATTGCCCACTATTTAGGGGTTCTAGGGCGATTTACAACGACCTTAAGACCTGACGCATGTTGCAAAGATATGACCCAAAACTCGCAGTTTTCGCGTTTTATGGCTGTTTTAATGAGCTATTGCCCACAGTTTTATGGTTCTAGGGCGATTTACAGCTACCTTAAGACCCGATACATGTTAGAGAGTTATAACAAAAAACTCGTTGTTTTTGTGTTTTATGGTCATTTTCATTAGTTATTGCCTACGCTTTTTGCCCAAAGCGGATTTGCATGCCTTGTAAGAACCCTCACATGTTTGAGAGATATCACTAGAAACTCGTCGTTTTCGCGTTTTATGAACGTTTTCATTAGCTATTGCCCACAGTATTGGGGTTCTAGCGCGATTTACAACGACCTTAAGACCAGATACATGCTTGAGAGTTATGACCAAAAACTCATCGTTTTCGTGTTTAGGGCCATTTTCATGAGTTATTGCCCATAGTTTTTGGGTTCTAGTTGGATTTGCAAGGCCTATAAGACCCATTACATGTTTGATATAACTGACTAAAAAATCGTAGTTTTCGTGTTTTATGGCCGTTTTCATGAGCAATTGTCCACTGTTTAGGTGTTCTAGGTCAATTTACAACGACCTTAAGACCTGATACATGTTGGAAAGATATGACACAAAACTCACAGTTTTCTCATTTTATGGCTGTTTGCATGAGCTATTTCTCACAGTTTTATGGTTCTAGGGCGCTTTACAGCAACCTTAAGACCGGATACATGTTAGAGAGTTATGCCAAAAAAACTCGTCGTTTTTGTGTTTTATAATCATTTTGATGAGTTCCAGGAGGATTTGCATGCCTCGTAAGACCCGTTACATGTTTGAAATATATGACTAAAAATCGTAGTTTTCGTGTTTTATGGCCGTTTCCATGAGCTATTGCCCACTATTTAGGGGTTCTAGGGCGATTTACAACGACCTTAAGACCTGACGCATGTTGCAAAGATATAACCCAAAACTCGGAGTTTTCGCGTTTTATGGCTGTTTTAATGAGCTATTGCCCACAGTTTTATGGTTCTAGGGCGATTTACAGCAACCTTAAGACTCGATACATGTTAGAGAGTTATAACAAAAAACTCGTCGTTTTCGTGTTTTATGATCATTTTGATGAGTTCTAGGAGGATTTGCATGCCTCGTAAGAACCCTTACATGTTTGAGAGATATGACCAGAAACTCGTCGTTTTCGCGTTTGATGACCGTTTTCATGAGCTATTTCCCACAGTTTTGGGTTTCCAGGGCGATTTACATCGACCTTACGACCAGATATATGCTTGAGAGTTATGACCAAACACTCGTCGTTTTCGTGTTTATGGCCATTTTCATGAGTTATTGCCCACATTTTTTGGGTTCTAGTTGGATTTTCAAGGCCTGTAAGACCCGTTACATGTTTGATATATGCGACTAAAAAACTCGTAGCTTTCTTGATTTTTGGCCGTTTTCATGAGCTATTTCCCACCTGTTTGGAGTTCCAGGGCGATTTACATCGACCTTAAGACCCGATACATGTTAGAGAGTTATGACAAAAAACTCGTCGTTTTTGTGTTTTATGATCATTTTCATGAGTTATTGCCCATAATTTTTGGGTTCCAGGCGGATTTGCATGCCTCGTAAGAACCCTACATGTTTGAGAGATATGACAAAAAACTCGTCGGTTTCGCGTTTTATTACCGTTTTCAAGAGCTATTACCCACAATTTTGGGGTTCTAGGGCGATTTACAACGACGTTACGACCAGATATATGCTTGAGAGTTATGACCAAAAACTCGTCATTTTCGTGTTTATGTCCATTTTCATGAGTTATTGCCCACAGTTTTTGGGTTCAAGTTGCATTTTCAAGACCTGTAAGACCCGTTACATGTTTGATATATGTGACTAAAAAACTCGTATCCTTCCTGATTTTTGGCCATTTTCAGGAGCTATTTCACGCTTTTTGGGTTCGAGGCATTTACATCGACCTTGAGACCCGATACATGTTTGAGAGATATGACCAATAACTCGTCATTTTCGTGTTTATGGCCATTTTATGAGTTACTGCCCACAGTTTTTGGGTTCGAGTTGGATTTGCAAGGCCTGTAAAACCCGTTACATGTTTGAAATATATGACTAAAAATCGTAGTTTTCGTGTTATTTGGCCGTTTTCATGAGCTATTGCCCACTATTTAGGGGTTCTAGGGCGATTTACAACGACCTTAAGACCTGACGCACGTTGCAAATATATGACCCAAAACTCGCAGTTTTCGTGTTTTATGGCTGTTTTAATGAACTATTGCCCACAGTTTTATGGTTCTAGGGCGATTTACAGCAACCTTAAGACCCGATACATGTTAGAGAGTTATAACAAAAAAAACTCGTCTTTTTTGTGTTTTATGGTCATTTTCATTAGTTATTGCTTTTTGGGTTCCGTGGATTTGCATGCCTTGTAAGAACCCTCACATGTTTGAGAGATATGACCAGAACTCGCTGCTGCTGCTTTATGACCGTTTTCATTAGCTATTGCCCACAGTATTGTGGTTCTAGCGCGATTTACAACGACCTTAAGACCAGATACATGCTTGAGAGTTATGACCAAAAACTCGTCGTTTTCGTGTTTAGGGCCATTTTCATGAGTTATTGCCCATAGTTTTTGGGTTCCAGTTGGATTTGCAAGGCCTGTAAAACCCATTACATGTTTGAAATATATGACTAAAAATCGTAGTTTTCGTGTTTTATGGCCGTTTTCATGAGCAATTGTCCACTGTTTAGGTGTTCTAGGTCGATTTACAACGACCTTAAGACCTGATACATGTTGGAAAGATATGACACAAAACTCACAGTTTTCGCGTTTTATGGCTGTTTGCCTGAGCTATTTCTCACAGTTTTATGGTTCTAGGGCGCTTTACAGCAACCTTAAGACCGGATACATGTTAGAGAGTTATGACAAAAAAACTCGTCGTTTTTGTGTTTTATGATCATTTTGATGAGTTATTGCACATAATTTTTGGGGTCCAAAGTGATTTGCATGCCTCAGAAGAACCCTTACATGTTTGAGAGATATGACAAAAAACCTGGCTTTCAAGGCTTTTATGATTGTTTCAAGAGCTATTGCCCACAATTTTGGGGTTCTAGGGCGATTTACAACGACCTTACGACCAGATATATGCTTGAGAGTTATGACCAAAAACTCGTCATTTTCGTGTTTATGTCCATTTTTACGAGTTATTGCCCACAGTTTTTGGGTTCCAGTTGGATTTGCAAGGCCTGTAAGACCCATTACATGTTTGAGATATATGACTAAAAGATCATAGTTTTCGTGTTTTATGGCTGTTTTCATGAGCTATTGCCCACTGTTTAGGTGTTATAGGGCGATTTACAACAACCTTAAGACCTGATACATGTTGCAAGGATATGACCCAAAACTCACAGTTTTCGCGTTTTATGGCTATTTTAATGAGCTATTGCCCGCAGTTTTATGGTTCTAGGTCGATTTACAGCAACCTTAAGACCCGATAAATGTTAGAGAATTATGACAAAAAAACTCGTCGTTTTCGTGTTTTATGATCATTTTGATGAGTTCTAGGAGGATTTGCATGGCTCGTAAGAACCGTTACATGTTTGAAATATATGACTAAAAATCGTAGTTTTCGTGTTTTATGGCCGTTTCCATGAGCTATTGCCCACTATTTAGGGGTTCTAGGGCGATTTACAACGACCTTAAGACCTGACGCATGTTGCAAAGATATGACCCAAAACTCAGGGTTTCGCGTTTTATGGCTGTTTTAATGAGCTATTGCCCACAGTTTTATGGTTCTAGGGCGATTTACAGCAACCTTAAGACCCGATACATGTTAGAGAGTTATAACAAAAAAACTCGTTGTTTTTGTGTTTTATGGTCATTTTCATTAGTTATTGCCCACAGTTTTTGGGTTCCAGGCGGATTTGCATGCCTTGTAAGAACCCTCACATGTTTGAGAGATATCACCAGAAACTCGTCGTTTTCGCGTTTTATGAACGTTTTCATTAGCTATTGCCCACAGTATTGGGGTTCTAGCGCGATTTACAACGACCTTAAGACCAGATACATGCTTGAGAGTTATGACCAAAAGCTCATCGTTTTTGTGTTTAGGGCCATTTTCATGAGTTATTGCCCATAGTTTTTGGGTTCCAGTTGGATTTGCAAGGCCTATAAGACCCATTACATGTTTGATATAACTGACTAAAAAATCGTAGTTTTCGTGTTTTATGTCCGTTTTCATGAGCAATTGTCCATTGTTTAGGTGTTCTAGGTCGATTTACAACGACCTTAAGACCTGATACATGTTGGAAAGATATGACATAAAACTCACAGTTTTCGTGTTTTATGGCTGTTTGCATGAGCTATTTATCACAGTTTTATGGTTCTAGGGAGCTTTATAGCAACCTTAAGACCCGATACATGTTAGAGAGTTATGACAAAAAAACTCGTCATTTTTGTGTTTTATGATCATTTTGATGAGTTCCAGGAGGATTTGCATGCCTTGTAAGAACCCTCACATGTTTGAGAGATATCACCAGAAACTCGTCGTTTTCGCATTTTATGAACGTTTTCATTAGCTATTGCCCACAGTATTGGGGTTCTACGCGATTTACAACGACCTTAAGACCAGATACATGCTTGAGAGTTATGACCAAAAACTCATCGTTTTCGTGTTTAGGGTCATTTTCATTTGCATATATATGACTAAAAACCCATTACATGTTTGAAATATATGACTAAAAATCGTAGTTTTCGTGATTTATGGCCGTTTTCATGAGCAATTGTCCACTGTTTAGGTGTTCTAGGTCGATTTACAACAACCTTAAGACCTGATACATGTTGGAAAGATATGACACAAAACTCACAGTTTTCGCGTTTTATGGCTGTTTGCATGAGCTATTTCTCAAAGTTTTATGGTTCTAGGGCGCTTTACAGCAACCTTAAGACCGGATACATGTTAGAGAGTTATGACAAAAAAACTCGTCGTTTTTGTGTTTTATGATCATTTTCATGAGTTATTGCCCATAATTTTTGGGTTCCAGGCGGATTTGCATGCCTCGTAACAACCCTTACATGTTTGAGAGATATGACAAAAAACTCGTCGGTTTCGCGTTTTGTGACTGTTTCAAGAGCTATTGCCCACAATTTTGGTGTTTTAGGACGATTTACAACGACCTTACGACCAAATATATGCTTGAGAGTTATGACCAAAAACTCGTCATTTTCGTGTTTATGTCCATTTTTACGAGTTATTGCCCATAGTTTTTGGGTTCTAGTTGCATTTTCAAGGCCTGTAAGACCCGTTACATGTTTGATATATATAACTAAAAACTCGTAGTTTTCCCGATTTATGGCCATTTTCATGAGGTATTTCCCACAGTTTTGGGGTTCTAGGGCGATTTACATCGACCTTGAGATCCGATACATGTTTGAGAGATATGAGCAATAACTCGTCGTTTTTGTCTTTATCTCCATTTTTATGAGTTAGTGCCAACAATTTTTGGGTTCCAGTTGGATTTGCAAGGCCTGTAAGACCCATTACATGTTTGAGATATATGACTAAAAGATCATAGTTTTCGTGTTTTATGGCCGTTTTCATGAGCTATTGCCCACTGTTTAGGTGTTATAGGGCGATTTACAACAACCTTAAGACCTGATACATGTTGCAAGGATATGACCCAAAACTCACAGTTTTCGCGTTTTATGGCTATTTTAATGAGCTATTGCCCGCAGTTTTATGGTTCTAGGTCGATTTACAGCAACCTTAAGACCCGATTAATGTTAGAGAGTTATGACAAAAAACTCGTCGTTTTCGTGTTTTATGATCATTTTGATGAGTTCCAGGAGGATTTGCATGGCTCATAAGACCCGTTACATGTTTGAAATATATGACTAAAAATCGTAGTTTTCGTGTTTTATGGCCGTTTCCATGAGCTATTGCCCACTGTTTATGTGTTATAGGGCGATTTACAACAACCTTAAGACCTGATACATGTTGCAAGGATATGACCCAAAACTCACAGTTTTCGAGTTTTATGGCTATTTTAATGAGCTATCGTCATAGCTTTTATGGTTCTAGGTCGATTTACGAACCTTAAGACCGATAAATGTTAGAGAGTTATGACAAAAACTCGCTGCTTTCGTGTTTTATGATCATTTTGATGAGTTCCAGGAGGATTTGCATGCCTCATAAGACCCGTTACATGTTTGAAATATATGACTAAAAATCGTAGTTTTCGTGTTTTATGGCCGTTTCCATGAGCTATTGCCCACTATCTAGGGGTTCTAGGGCGATTTATAATGACCTTAAGACCTGACGCATGTTGCAAAGATATGACCCAAAACTCGCAGTTTTCGCATTTTATGGCTGTTTTAATGAGCTATTGCCCATAGTTTTATGGTTCTAGGGCGATTTACAGCAACCTTAAGACCCGATACATGTTAGAGAGTTATAACAAAAAACTCGTTGTTTTTGTGTTTTATGGTCATTTTCATTAGTTATTGCCCACAGTTTTTGGGTTCCAGGCGGATTTGCATGCCTTGTAAGAACCCTCACATGTTTGAGAGATATCACCAGAAACTCGTCGTTTTCGCGTTTTATGAACGTTTTCATTAGCTATTGCCCACAGTATTGGGGTTCTAGCGCGATTTACAACGACCTTAAGACCAGATACATGCTTGAGAGTTATGACCAAAAACACGTCGTTTTTGTGTTTAGGGCCATTTTCATGAGTTATTGCCCATAGTTTTTGGGTTCCAGTTGGATTTGCAAGGCCTATAAGACCCATTACATGTTTGATATATATGACTAAAAAATCATAGTTCTCGTGTTTTATGGCCGTTTTCATGAGCAATTGTCCACTGTTTAGGTGTTCTAGGTCGATTTACAACGACCTTAAGACCTGATACATGTTGGAAAGATATGACACAAAACTCACAGTTTTCGTGTTTCATGGCTGTTTGGATGAGCTATTTATCACAGTTTTATGGTTCTAGGGCGCTTTACAGCAACCTTAAGACCCGATACATGTTAGAGAGTTATGACAAAAAAACTCGTCTTTTTTGTGTTTGATGATCATTTTCATGAGTTATTGCCCATAATTTTTGGGTTCCAGGCAGATTTGCATGCCTCGTAAGAACCATTACATGTTTGAGACATATGACAAAAAACTCGTCGGTTTCGCGTTTTATGACTGTTTCAAGAGCTATTGCCCACAATTTTGGGGTTCTAGGGCGATTTACAACGACCTTACGACCAGATATATGCTTGAGAGTAATGACCAAAAACTCGTCATTTTCGTGTTTATGTCCATTTTCATGAGTTATTGCCCACAGTTTTTGGGTTCTAGTTGCATTTTCAAGGCCTGTAAGACCCGTTACATGTTTGATATATATGACTAAAAACTCGTAGTTTTCCCGATTTATGGCCGTTTTCATGAGCTATTTCCCACAGTTTTGGGGTTCTAGGGCGATTTACATCGACCTTGAGACCCGATACATGTTTGAGAGATATGACCAATAACTCGTCGTTTTTGTGTTTATGGCCATTTTTATGAGTTAGTGCCAACAATTTTTGGGTTCCAGTTGGATTTGCAAGGCCTGTAAGACCCATTACATGTTTGAGATATATGACTAAAAGATCATAGTTTTCGTGTTTTATGGCCGTTTTCATGAGCTATTGCCCACTGTTTATGTGTTATAGGGCGATTTACAACAACCTTAAGACCTGATACATGTTGCAAGGATATGACCCAAAACTCACAGTTTTCGAGTTTTATGGCTATTTTAATGAGCTATTGCCCACAGTTTTATGGTTCTAGGTCGATTTACAGCAACCTTAAGACCCGATAAATGTTAGAGAGTTATGACAAAAAAACTAGTCGTTTTCGTGTTTTATGATCATTTTGATGAGTTCCAGGAGGATTTGCATGCCTCGTAAGACCCGTTACATGTTTGAAATATATGACTAAAAATCATAGTTTTCGTGTTTTATGGCCGTTTTCATGAGCTATTGCCCACTATTTAGGGGTTCTAGGGCGATTTACAACGACCTTAAGACCTGACGCATGTTGCAAAGATATGACCCAAAACTCGTAGTTTTCGCGTTTTATGGCTGTTTTAATGAGATATTGCCCACAGTTTTATGGTTCTAGGGCGATTTACAGCAACCTTATGACCCGATACATGTTAGAGAGATATAACAAAAAAAACTCGTTGTTTTTTTGTTTTATGGTCATTTTCATTAGTTATTGCCCACAGTTTTTTGGTTCCAGGCGGATTTGCATGCCTTGTAAGAACCCTCACATGTTTGAGAGATATGACCAGAAACTCGTCGTTTTGGCATTTTATGAACGTTTTCATTAGCTATTGCCCACAGTTTTGGGGTTCTAGGGCGATTTACGTCGACCTTGAGACCCGATACATGTTTGAGAGATATGACCAATAACTCGTCATTTTTGTGTTTATGGCCATTTTTATGAGTTAGTGCCAACAATTTTTGGGTTCCAGTTGGATTTGCAAGGCCTGTAAGACCCATTACATGTTTGAGATATATGACTAAAAAATCACAGTTTTCCTATTTTATGGCCGTTTTCATGAGCTATTACACACTGTTTAGGTGTTGTAGGGCGATTTACAACAACCTTAAGACCTGATACATGTTGCAAGTATATGACCCAAATCTCACAGTTTTCGCGTTTTATGGTTATTTTAATGAGCTATTGCCCGCAGTTTTATGGTTCTAGGGCGATTTACAGCAACCTTAAGACCCAATAAATGTTAGAGAGATATGACAAAAAACTCGTTGGTTTCGCGTTTTATGACTGTTTGAAGAGCTATTGCCCACAATTTTGGGGTTCTAGGGCGATTTACAACGACCTTACGACCAGATATATGCTTGAGAGTTATGACCAAAAACTCGTCATTTTCGTGTTTATGTCCATTTTTACGAGTTATTGCCCACAGTTTTTGGGTTCTTGTTGCATTTTCAAGGCCTGTAAGACCCGTTACATGTTTGATATATATGACTAAAAACTCGTAGTTTTCCCGATTTATGGCCGTTTTCATGAGCTATTTCCCACAGTTTTGGGGTTCTAGGGCGATTTACATCGACCTTGAGACCCGATACATGTTTGAGAGATATGACCAATAACTCGTCGTTTTTGTGTTTATGGCCATTTTTATGAGTTAGTGCCAACAATTTTTGGGTTCTAGTTGGATTTGCAAGGCCTGTAAGACCCATTACATGTTTGAGATATATGACTAAAAGATCATAGTTTTCGTGTTTTATGGCCGTTTTCATGAGCTATTGCCCACTGTTTAGGTGTTATAGGGCGATTTACAACAACCTTAAGACCTGATACATGTTGCAAGGATATGACCCAAAACTCACAGTTTTCGCGTTTTATGGCTATTTTAATGAGCTATTGCCCGCAGTTTTATGGTTCTAGGTCGATTTACAGCAACCTTAAGACCCGATAAATGTTAGAGAGTTATGACAAAAAACTCGTCGTTTTCGTGTTTTATGATCATTTTGATGAGTTCCAGGAGGATTTGCATGCCTTGTAAGAACCCTTACATGTTTGAGAGATATGACCAGAAACTCGTCGTTTTCGTGTTTGATGACCGTTTTCATGAGCTATTGCCCACAGTTTTGGGTTTCTAGGGCGATTTACATCGACCTTACGACCAGATATATGCTTGAGAGTTATGACCAAAAACTCGTCGTTTTCGTGTTTATGGCCATTTTCATGAGTTATTGCCCACATTTTTTGGGTTCTAGTTGGATTTTCAAGGCCTGTAAGACCCGTTACATGTTTGATATATGCGACTAAAAAACTCGTAGCTTTCTTGATTTTTAACCGTTTTCATGAGCTATTTCCCACAGTTTTGGAGTTCCAGGGCGATTTACATCGACCTTGAGACCCGATACATGTTAGAGAGTTATGACAAAAAAAACTCGTCGTTTTTGTGTTTTATGATCATTTTCATGAGTTATTGCCAATAATTTTTGGGTTCCAGGCGGATTTGCATGCCTCGTAAGTACCCTTACATGTTTGAGAGATATGACAAAAAACTCGTCGGTTTCGCGTTTTATTACCGTTTTCAAGAGCTATTGCCCACAATTTTGGGGTTCTAGGGCGATTTACAACGACGTTACGACCAGATATATGCTTGAGAGTTATGACCAAAAACTCGTCATTTTCGTGTTTATGTCCATTTTCATGAGTTATTGCCCACAGTTTTTGGGTTCAAGTTGCATTTTCAAGACCTGTAAGACCCGTTACATGTTTGATATATGTGACTAAAAAACTCGTATCCTTCCTGATTTTTGGCCATTTTTAGGAGCTATTTCCCACAGTTTTTGGGTTGCAGGTCGATTTACATCGACCTTGAGACCCGATACATGTTTGAGAGATATGACCAATAACTCGTCATTTTCGTGTTTATGGCCATTTTATGAGTTAGTTCCCACAGTTTTTGGGTTCGAGTTGGATTTGGAAGGCCTGTAAAACCCGTTACATGTTTGAAATATATGACTAAAAATCGTAGTTTACGTGTTTTTTGGCCGTTTTCATGAGCTATTGCCCACTATTTAGGGGTTCTAGGGCGATTTACAACGACCTTAAGACCTGACGCATGTTGCAAATATATGACCCAAAACTCGCAGTTTTCGCGTTTTATGGCTGTTTTAATGAACTATTGCCTACAGTTTTGTGGTTCTAGGGCGATTTACAGCAACCTTAAGACCCGATACATGTTAGAGAGTTATAACAAAAAAACTCGTCGTTTTTGTGTTTTATGGTCATTTTCATTAGTTATTGCCACGCTTTTGGGTTCCAGCGGATTTGCATGCCTTGTAAGAACCTCACATGTTTGAGAGACATGACGAAGCTTCGTCGTTTTGCTGCTTATGACCGTTTTCATTAGCTATTGCCCACAGTATTATGGTTCTAGCGCGATTTACAACGACCTTAAGACCAGATACATGCTTGAGAGTTATGACCAAAAACTCGTCGTTTTCGTGTTTAGGGCCATTTTCATGAGTTATTGCCCATAGTTTTTGGGTTCCAGTTGGATTTGCAAGGCCTCTAAAACCCACTACATGTTTGAAATATATGACTAAAAATCGTAGTTTTCGTGTTTTATGGCCGTTTTCATGAGCAATTGTCCACTGTTTAGGTGTTCTAGGTCGATTTACAACGACCTTAAGACCTGATACATGTTGGAAAGATATGACACAAAACTCATAGTTTTCGCGTTTTATGGCTGTTTGCATGAGCTATTTCTCACAGTTTTATGGTTCTAGGGCGCTTTACACAACCTTAAGACCGGATACATGTTAGAGAGTTATGACAAAAAACACGTCGTTTTTGTGTTTTATGATCATTTTCGTGAGTTATTGCCCATAATTTTTGGGTTCCAGGCGGATTTGCATGCCTCGTAAGAACCCTTACATGTTTGAGAGATATGACAAAAAACTCGTCGGTTTCGCGTTTTATGACTGTTTCAAGAGCTATTGCCCACAATTTTGGGGTTCTAGGGCGATTTACAACGACCTTACGACCAGATATATGCTTGAGAGTTATGACCAAAAACTCGTCATTTTTACGAGTTATTGCCCACAGTTTTTGGGTTCTAGTTGCATTTTCAAGGCCTGTAAGACCCGTTACATGTTTGATATATATGACTAAAAACTCGTAGTTTTCCCGATTTATGGCCGTTTTCATGAGCTATTTCCCACAGTTTTGGGGTTCTAGGGCGATTTACATCGACCTTGAGACCCGATACATGTTTGAGAGATATGACAAATAACTCGTCGTTTTTGTGTTTATGGCCATTTTTATGAGTTAGTGCCAACAATTTTTGGGTTCCAGTTGGATTTGCAAGGCCTATAAGACCCAGTACATGTTTGAGATATATGACTAAAAAATCATAGTTTTTGTGTTTTATGGCCGTTTTCATGAGCTATTGCCCACTGCTTATGTGTTATAGGGCGATTTACAACAACCTTAAGACCTTATACATGTTGCAAGGATATGACCCAAAACTCACAGTTTTCGCGTTTTATGGCTATTTTAATGAGCTATTGCCCGCAGTTTTATGGTTCTAGGTCGATTTACAGCAACCTTAAGACCCAATAAATGTTAGAGAGTTATGACAAAAAACTCGTTGTTTTCGTGTTTTATGGTCATTTTGATGAGATCCAGGAGGATTTGCATGCCTCGTAAGACCCGTTACATGTTTGAAATATATGACTAAAAATCGTAGTTTTCGTGTTTTATGGCCGTTTTCATGAGCTATTGCCCACTATTTAGGGGTTCTAGGGCGATTTACAACGACCTTACGACCAGATATATGCTTTAGAGTTATGACCAAAAACTCGTCGTTTTCGTGTTTATGGCCATTTTCATGAGTTATTGCCCACATTTTTTGGGTTCTAGTTGGATTTTCAAGGCCTGTAAGACCCGTTACATGTTTGATATATGCGACTAAAAAACTCGTAGCTTTCTTGATTTTTAACCGTTTTCATGAGCTATTTCCCACAGTTTTGGAGTTCCAGGGCGATTTACATCGACCTTGAGACCCGATACATGTTAGAGAGTTATGACAAAAAAAACTCGTCGTTTTTGTGTTTTATGATCATTTTCATGAGTTATTGCCAATAATTTTTGGGTTCCAGGCGGATTTGCATGCCTCGTAAGTACCCTTACATGTTTGAGAGATATGACAAAAAACTCGTCGGTTTCGCGTTTTATTACCGTTTTCAAGAGCTATTGCCCACAATTTTGGGGTTCTAGGGCGATTTACAACGACGTTACGACCAGATATATGCTTGAGAGTTATGACCAAAAACTCGTCATTTTCGTGTTTATGTCCATTTTCATGAGTTATTGCCCACAGTTTTTGGGTTCAAGTTGCATTTTCAAGACCTGTAAGACCCGTTACATGTTTGATATATGTGACTAAAAACTCAGATCCTTCCGATTTTGGCCATTTTTAGGAGCTATTTCCCACAGTTTTTGGGTTGCAGGTCGATTTACATCGACCTTGAGACCCGATACATGTTTGAGAGATATGACCAATAACTCGTCATTTTCGTGTTTATGGCCATTTTATGAGTTAGTTCCCACAGTTTTTGGGTTCGAGTTGGATTTGGAAGGCCTGTAAAACCCGTTACATGTTTGAAATATATGACTAAAAATCGTAGTTTACGTGTTTTTTGGCCGTTTTCATGAGCTATTGCCCACTATTTAGGGGTTCTAGGGCGATTTACAACGACCTTAAGACCTGACGCATGTTGCAAATATATGACCCAAAACTCGCAGTTTTCGCGTTTTATGGCTGTTTTAATGAACTATTGCCTACAGTTTTGTGGTTCTAGGGCGATTTACAGCAACCTTAAGACCCGATACATGTTAGAGAGTTATAACAAAAAAACTCGTCGTTTTTGTGTTTTATGGTCATTTTCATTAGTTATTGCCCACAGTTTTTGGGTTCCAGGCGGATTTGCATGCCTTGTAAGAACCCTCACATGTTTGAGAGACATGACCAGAAACTCGTCGTTTTCGCGTTTTATGACCGTTTTCATTAGCTATTGCCCACAGTATTATGGTTCTAGCGCGATTTACAACGACCTTAAGACCAGATACATGCTTGAGAGTTATGACCAAAAACTCGTCGTTTTCGTGTTTAGGGCCATTTTCATGAGTTATTGCCCATAGTTTTTGGGTTCCAGTTGGATTTGCAAGGCCTCTAAAACCCACTACATGTTTGAAATATATGACTAAAAATCGTAGTTTTCGTGTTTTATGGCCGTTTTCATGAGCAATTGTCCACTGTTTAGGTGTTCTAGGTCGATTTACAACGACCTTAAGACCTGATACATGTTGGAAAGATATGACACAAAACTCATAGTTTTCGCGTTTTATGGCTGTTTGCATGAGCTATTTCTCACAGTTTTATGGTTCTAGGGCGCTTTACACAACCTTAAGACCGGATACATGTTAGAGAGTTATGACAAAAAACACGTCGTTTTTGTGTTTTATGATCATTTTCGTGAGTTATTGCCCATAATTTTTGGGTTCCAGGCGGATTTGCATGCCTCGTAAGAACCCTTACATGTTTGAGAGATATGACAAAAAACTCGTCGGTTTCGCGTTTTATGACTGTTTCAAGAGCTATTGCCCACAATTTTGGGGTTCTAGGGCGATTTACAACGACCTTACGACCAGATATATGCTTGAGAGTTATGACCAAAAACTCGTCATTTTTACGAGTTATTGCCCACAGTTTTTGGGTTCTAGTTGCATTTTCAAGGCCTGTAAGACCCGTTACATGTTTGATATATATGACTAAAAACTCGTAGTTTTCCCGATTTATGGCCGTTTTCATGAGCTATTTCCCACAGTTTTGGGGTTCTAGGGCGATTTACATCGACCTTGAGACCCGATACATGTTTGAGAGATATGACAAATAACTCGTCGTTTTTGTGTTTATGGCCATTTTTATGAGTTAGTGCCAACAATTTTTGGGTTCCAGTTGGATTTGCAAGGCCTATAAGACCCATTACATGTTTGAGATATATGACTAAAAGATCATAGTTTTCGTGTTTTATGGCCGTTTTCATGAGCTATTGCCCACTGCTTATGTGTTATAGGGCGATTTACAACAACCTTAAGACCTTATACATGTTGCAAGGATATGACCCAAAACTCACAGTTTTCGCGTTTTATGGCTATTTTAATGAGCTATTGCCCGCAGTTTTATGGTTCTAGGTCGATTTACAGCAACCTTAAGACCCAATAAATGTTAGAGAGTTATGACAAAAAACTCGTTGTTTTCGTGTTTTATGGTCATTTTGATGAGATCCAGGAGGATTTGCATGCCTCGTAAGACCCGTTACATGTTTGAAATATATGACTAAAAATCGTAGTTTTCGTGTTTTATGGCCGTTTTCATGAGCTATTGCCCACTATTTAGGGGTTCTAGGGCGATTTACAACGACCTTAAGACCTGACGCATGTTGCAAAGATATGACCCAAAACTCGCAGTTTTCGCGTTTTATGGCTGTTTAATGAGATATTGCCCACAGTTTTATGGTTCTAGGGCGATTTACAGCAACCTTATGACCCGATACATGTTAGAGAGTTATAACAAAAAAAACTCGTTTTTTTGTTTTATGGTCATTTTCATTAGTTATTGCCCACAGTTTTTGGGTTCCAGGCGGATTTGCATGCCTTGTAAGAACCCTCACATGTTTGAGAGATATGACCAGAAACTCGTTGTTTTCGCGTTTTATGAACTTTTTCATTAGCTATTGCCCAAAGTATTGGGGTTCTAGCGCGATTTACAACGACCTTAAGACCAGATACATGCTTGAGAGTTATGACCAAAAACTCGTCGTTTTCGTGTTTAGGGCCATTTTCATGAGTTATTGCCCATAGTTTTTGGATTCCAGTTGGATTTGCAAGGCCTATAAGACCCATTACATGTTTGATATATATGACTAAAAAATCGTAGTTTTCGTGTTTTATGGCCATTTTCATGAGCAATTGTCCACTGTTTAGGTGTTCTAGGTCGATTTACAACGACCTTAAGACCTGGTACATGTTGGAAAGATATGACACAAAACTCACAGTTTTCGTGTTTTATGGCTGTTTGCATGAGCTATTTATCACAGTTTTATGGTTCTAGGGCGCTTACAAAGAACCTTAAGACCCGATACATGTTAGAGAGTTATGACAAAAAACTCTGCTTTTTCTCAGATTATGATCATTTTCATGAGTTATTGCCCATAATTTTTGGGTTCCAGGCGGATTTGCATGCCTCGTAAGAACCCTTACATGTTCGAGAGATATGACAAAAAACTCGTCGGTTTCGCGTTTTATGACTGTTTCAAGAGCTATTGCCCACAATTTTGGGGTTCTAGGGCGATTTACAACGACCTTACGACCAGATATATGCTTCAGAGTTATGACCAAAAACTCGTCATTTTCATGTTTATGTCCATTTTCATGAGTTATTGCCCACGGTTTTTGGGTTCTAGTTGCATTTTCAAGGCCTATAAGACCCGTTACATGTTTGATATATATGACTAAAAACTCGTAGTTTTCCCGATTTATGGCCGTTTTCATGAGCTATTTCCCAAAGTTTTGGGGTTCTAGGGCGATTTACATCGACCTTGAGACCCGATACATGTTTGAGAGATATGACCAATAACTCGTCGTTTTTGTGTTTATGGCCATTTTTATGAGTTAGTGCCAACAATTTTTGGGTTCCAGTTGGATTTGCAAGGCCTGTAAGACCCATTACATGTTTCAGATATATGACTAAAAGATCATAGTTTTCGTGTTTTATGCCTGTTTTCATGAGCTATTGCCCACTGTTTATGTGTTATAGGGCGATTTACAACAACCTTAAGACCTGATACATGTTGCAAGGATATGACCCAAAACTCACAGTTTTCGCGTTTTATGGCTATTTTAATGAGCTATTGCCCGCATTTTTATGGTTCTAGGGCGATTTATAGCAACCTTAAGTCCCAATAAATGTTAGAGAGTTATGACCAAAAAATCATCGTTTTCGTGTTTTATGATCATTTTGATGAGATCCAGGAGGATTTGCATGCCTCGTAAGACCCGTTACATGTTTAAAATATATGACTAAAAATCGTAGTTTTCGTGTTTTATGGCCGTTTTCATGAGCTATTGCCCACTATTTAGGGGTTCTAGGGCGATTTACAACGACCTTAAGACCTGACGCATGTTGCAAAGATATGACCCAAAACTCGCAGTTTTCGCGTTTTATGGCTGTTTTAATGAGATATTGCCCACAGTTTTATGGTTCTAGGGCGATTTACAGCAACCTTATGACCCGATACATGTTACAGAGTTATAACAAAAAAAACTCGTCGTTTTTGTGTTTTATGGTCATTTTCATTAGTTATTGCCCATAGTTTTTGGGTTCGAGGCGGATTTGCATGCCTTGTAAGAACCCTCACATGCTTGAGAGATATGACCAGAAACTCGTCGTTTTCGCGTTTTATGAACTTTTTCATTAGCTATTGCCCACAGTGTTGGGGTTCTAGCGCGATTTACAACGACCTTAAGACCAGATACATGCGTGAGAGTTATGACCAAAAACTCGTCGTTTTCGTGTTTTGGGCCATTTTCATGAGTTATTGCCCATAGTTTTTGGGTTCCAGTTGGATTTGCAAGGCCTATAAGACCCATTACATGTTTGATATATATGACTAAAAAATCAAACTTTTCGTGTTTTATGGCCGTTTTCAAGAGCAATTTTCCACTGTTTAGGTGTTCTAGGTCGATTTACAACGACCTTAAGACCCGATACATGTTGGAAAGATATGACACAAAACTCACAGTTTTCGTGTTTTATGGCTGTTAGCATGAGATATTTCTCACAGTTTTATGGTTCTAGGGCGCTTTACAGCAACCTTAAGACCCGATACATGTTAGAGAGTTATGACAAAAAAACTCGTCGTTTTTGTGTTTTATGATCATTTTCATGAGTTATTGCCCATAATTTTTGGGTTCCAGGCGGATTTGCATGCCTCGTAAGAACCCTTACATGTTTGAGAGATATGACAAAAAACTCGTCGGTTTCGCGTTTTATGACTGTTTCAAGAGCTATTGCCCACAATTTTGGGGTTCTAGGGCGATTTACAACGACCTTACGACCAGATATATGCTTTAGAGTTATGACCAAAAACTCGTCATTTTCGTGTTTATGTCCATTTTCATGAGTTATTGCCCACAGTTTTGGGGTTCTAGTTGCATTTTCAAGGCCTGTAAGACCCGTTACATGTTTGATATATATGACTAAAAACTCGTAGTTTTCCCGATTTATGGCCGTTTTCATGAGCTATTTCCCAAAGTTTTGGGGTTCTAGGGCAATTTACATCGACCTTGAGACCCGATACATGTTTGAGAGATATAACCAATAACTCGTCGTTTTTGTGTTTATGGCCATTTTTATGAGTTAGTGCCAACAATTTTTGGGTTCCAGTTGGATTTGCAAGGCCTGTAAGACCCATTACATGTTTGAGATATATGACTAAAAGATCATAGTTTTCGTGTTTTATGGCCGTTTTCATGAGCTATTGCCCACTGTTTATGTGTTATAGGGCGATTTACAACAACCTTAAGACCTTATACATGTTGCAAGGATATGACCCAAAACTCACAGTTTTCGCGTTTTATGGCTATTTTAATGAGCTATTGCCCGCAGTTTTATGGTTCTAGGTCGATTTACAGCAACCTTTAGACCCGATAAATGTTAGAGAGTTATGACAAAAAACTCGTTGTTTTCGTGTTTTATGGTCATTTTGATGAGATCCAGGAGGATTTGCATGCCTCGTAAGAACCCTTACATGTTTGAGAGATATGACCAGAAACTCGTTGTTTCGCGTTTGATGACCGTTTTCATGAGCTATTGCCCACAGTTTTGGGGGTCTAGGGCGGTTTACAACGACCTTACGACCAGATATATGCTTGAGAGTTATGACCAAAAACTCGTCGTTTTCGTGTTATTGGCTATTTCCATGAGTTATTGCCCACAGATTTATGGTTCTAGGGCGCTTTACAGCAACCTTAAGACCCGATACATGTTAGAGAGTTATAACAAAAAAACTCGTCGTTTTTGTGTTTTATGGTCATTTTCATTAGTTATTGCCCACAGTTTTTGGGTTCCAGGCGGATTTGCATGCCTTGTAAGAACCCTCACATGCTTGAGAGATATGACCAGAAACTCGTCGTTTTCGCGTTTTATGAACGTTTTCATTAGATATTGCCCACAGTGTTGGGGTTCTAGCGCAATTTACAACGACATTAAGACCAGATACATGCGTGAGAGTTATGACCAAAAACTCGTCGTTTTCGTGTTTAGGGACATTTTCATGAGTTATTGCCCATAGTTTTTGGGTTCCAGTTGGATTTGCAAGGCCTATAAGACCAATTACATGTTTGATATATATGACTCAAAAATCGTAGTTTTCGTGTTTTATGGCCGTTTTCATGAGCAATTGTCCACTGTTTAGGTGTTCTAGGTCGATTTACAACGACCTTAAGACCTGATACATGTTGGAAAGATATGACACAAAACTCACAGTTTTCGCGTTTTATGGCTGTTTGCATGAGCTATTTCTCACAGTTTTATGGTTCTAGGGTGCTTTACAGTAACCTTAAGACCCGATACATGTTAGAGAGTTATGACAAAAAAAACTCGTCGTTTTTGTGTTTTATGATCATTTTCATGAGTTATTGCCCATAATTTTTGGGTTCCAGGCGGATTTGCATGCCTCATAAGAACCCTTACATGTTTGAGAGATATGACAAAAAACTCGTCAGTTTCTCGTTTTATGACTGTTTCAAGAGCTATTGCCCACAATTTTGGGGTTCTAAGGCGATTTACAACGACCTTACGACCAGATATATGCTTGAGAGTTATGACCAAAAACTCGTCATTTTCGTGTTTATGTCCATTTTCATGAGTTATTGCCCACAGTTTTTGGGTTCTAGTTGCATTTTCAAGGCCTATAAGACCGGTTACATGTTTGATATATATGACTAAAAACTCGTAGTTTTCCCGATCTATGGCCGTTTTCATGAGCTATTTCCCACAGTTTTGGGGTTCTAGGGCGATTTACATCGACCTTGAGACCCGATACATGTTTGAGAGATATGACCAATAACTCGTCGTTTTTGTGTTTATGGCCATTTTTATGAGTTAGTGCCAACAATTTTTGGTTCCAGTTGGATTTGCAAGGCCTGTAAGACCCATTACATGTTTGAGATATATGACTAAAAAATCATAGTTTTCGTGTTTTATGGCCGTTTTCATGAGCTATTGCCCACTGTTTAGGTGTTATAGGGCGATTTACAACAACCTTAAGACCTGATACATGTTGCAAGGATATGACCCAAAACTCATAGTTTTCACGTTTTATGGCTATTTTAATGAGTTATTGCCCGTAGTTTTATGGTTCTAGGGCGATTTACAGCAACCTTAAGACCCAATAAATGTTAGAGTTATGACCAAAAACTCGTCGTTTTCGTGTTTTATGATCATTTTGATGAGTTCCAGGAGGATTTGCATGCCTCGTAAGAACCCTTACCTGTTTGAGAGATATGACCAGAAACTCGTCGTTTTCGCGTTTAAAGACCGTTTTCATGAGCTATTGCCCACAGTTTTGGGGTTCTAGGGCGGTTTACAACGACCTTACGACCAGATATATGCTTGAGAGTTATGACCAAAAACTCGTCGTTTTCGTGTTATTGGCTATTTTCATGAGTTATTGCCCACAGTTTTTGGGTTCTAGTTGGATTTTCAAGGCCTGTAAGACCCGTTACATGTTTGATATATGCAACTAAAAAACTCGTAGCTTTCCTGATTTTTGGCCGTTTTCATGAGCTATTTCCCATGCTTTTGAGTTCGAGGCGATTTACATCGACCTTGAGACCCGATACATGTTAGAGAGTTATGACAAAAAAAACTCGTCGTTTTTGTGTTTTATGATCATTTTCATGAGTTATTGCCCATAATTTTTGGGTTCCAGGCGGATTTGCATGCCTCGAAAGAACCCTTACATGTTTGAGAGATATGACCAAAAACTCGTCGTTTTCGTGTTTATGGCCATTTTCATGAGTTATTGCCCACATTTTTTGTGTTCCAGTTGGATTTTCAAGGCCTGTAAGACCCGTTACTTGTTTGATATATGCGACTAAAAAACTCGTAGCTTTCCTGATTTTTGGCCGTTTTCATGAGCTATTTCCCACAGTTTTGGAGTTCCAGGGCGATTTACATCGACCTTGAGACCCGATACATGTTAGAGAGTTATGACAAAAAAACTCGTCGTTTTTGTGTTTTATGATCATTTTCATGAGTTTGAGAGATATGACAAAAAACTCGTCGGTTTCGTGTTTTATTACATGTTTGATGACCGTTTTCATGAGCTATTGCCCACAATTTTGGGGTTCTAGGGCGATTTACAACGACGTTACGACCAGATATATGCTTGAGAGTTATGACCAAAAACTCGTCATTTTCGTGTTTATGTCCATTTTCAAGACTTATTGCCCACAGTTTTTGGGTTCAATTTGCATTTTCAAGGCCTGTAAGACCCGTTACATGTTTGATATATGTGACTAAAAAACTCATATCCTTCCTGATTTTTGGCCATTTTCGGGAGCTATTTCCCACAGTTTTTGGGTTCCAGGGCGATTTACATCGACCTTGAGACCCGATACATGTTTGAGAGATATGACCAATAACTCGTCATTTTCGTGTTTATGGCCATTTTTATGAGTTAGTGCCCACAGTTTTTGGGTTTGAGTTGGATTTGCAAGGCCTGTAAAACATGTTACATGTTTGAAATATATGACTAAAAAATCATAGTTTTCGTGTTTTATGGCCGTTTTCATGAGCTATTGCCCACTGTTTAGGTGTTATAGGGCGATTTACAACAACCTTAAGACCTGATACATGTTGCAAGGATATGACCCAAAACTCACAGTTTTCACGTTTTATGGCTATTTTAATGAGTTATTGCCCGTAGTTTTATGGTTCTAGGGCGATTTACAGCAACCTTAAGACCCAATAAATGTTAGAGAGTTATGACCAAAAACTCGTCGTTTTCGTGTTTTATGATCATTTTGATGAGTTCTAGGAGGATTTGCATGCCTCGTAAGAACCCTTACATGTTTGACGGATATGACCAGAAACTCGTCGTTTTCGCGTTTAAAGACCGTTTTCGTGAGCTATTGCCCATAGTTTTGGGGTTCTAGGGCGGTTTACAACGACCTTACGACCAGATATATGCTTGAGAGTTATGACCAAAAACTCGTCGTTTTCGTGTTATTGGCTATTTTCATGAGTTATTGCCCACAGTTTTTGGGTTCTAGTTGGATTTTCAAGGCCTGTAAGACCCGTTACATGTTTGATATATGCAACTAAAAAACTCGTAGCTTTCCTGATTTTTGGCCGTTTTCATGAGCTATTTCCCACAGTTTTGGAGTTCCAGGGCGATTTACATCGACCTTGAGACCCGATACATGTTAGAGAGTTATGACAAAAAAAAACTCGTCATTTGTGTGTTTTATGATCATTTTCATGAGTTATCGCCCATAATTTTTGGGTTCCAGGCGGATTTGCATGCCTCGAAAGAACCCTTACATGTTTGAGAGATATGACCAAAAACTCGTCGTTTTCGTGTTTATGGCCATTTTCATGAGTTATTGCCCACATTTTTTGTGTTCCAGTTGGATTTTCAAGGCCTGTAAGACCCGTTACTTGTTTGATATATGCGACTAAAAAACTCGTAGCTTTCCTGATTTTTGGCCGTTTTCATGAGCTATTTCCCACAGTTTTGGAGTTCCAGGGCGATTTACATCGACCTTGAGACCCGATACATGTTAGAGAGTTATGACAAAAAAACTCGTCGTTTTTGTGTTTTATGATCATTTTCATGAGTTTGAGAGATATGACAAAAAACTCGTCGGTTTCGTGTTTTATTACATGTTTGATGACCGTTTTCATGAGCTATTGCCCACAATTTTGGGGTTCTAGGGCGATTTACAACGACGTTACGACCCGATATATGCTTGAGAGTTATGACCAAAAACTCGTCATTTTCGTGTTTATGTCCATTTTCAAGACTTATTGCCCACAGTTTTTGGGTTCAATTTGCATTTTGAAGGCCTGTAAGACCCGTTACATGTTTGATATATGTGACTAAAAAACTCATATCCTTCCTGATTTTTGGCCATTTTCGGGAGCTATTTCCCACAGTTTTTGGGTTCCAGGGCAATTTACATCGACCTTGAGACCCGATACATGTTTGAGAGATATGACCAATAACTCGTCATTTTTGTGTTTAATGGTCATTTTCATTAGTTATTGCCCACGGTTTTTGGGTTCCAAGAGGATTTGCATGCCTTGTAAGAACCCTCACATGTTTGGGAGATATGACCAGAAACTCGTCGTTTTCGCAATTTATGACCGTTTTCATTAGCTATTGCCCACAGTATTAGGGTTCTAGCGCGATTTACAACGACCTTAAGACCAGATACATACTTGAGAGTTATGACCAAAAACTCGTCGTTTTCGTGTTTAGGGCCATTTTCATGAGTTATTGCCCATAGTTTTTCGGTTCTAGTTGGATTTGCAAGGCCTATAAGACCCATTACATGTTTGAAATATATGACTAAAAATCGTAGTTTTCGTGTTTTATGGCCGTTTTCATGAGCAATTGTCCACTGTTTAGGTGTTCTAGGTAAATTTACAACGACCTTAAGACCTGATACGTGTTGGAAAGATATGACACAAAACTCACAGTTTTCGCGTTTATGGCTGTTTGCATGAGCTATTTCTCACAGTTTTATGGTTCTAAAGCGCTTTACAGCAACCTTAACACCCGATACCTGTTAGAGAGTTATGACAAAAAACCCGTCGTTTTTGTGTTTTATGATCATTTTCATGAGTTATTGCCCATAATTTTTGGGTTCCAGCGGATTTGCATGCCTCGTAAGAACCCTTACATGTTTGAGAGATATGACAAAAAAACTCGTCGGTTTCGCGTTTTATGACTGTTTCAAGAGCTATTGCCCACAATTTTGGGGTTCTAGGGCGATTTACAACGACCTTTCGACCAGATATATGCTTGAGAGTTATGACCAAAAACTCGTCATTTTCGTGTTTATGTCCATTTTCATGAGTTATTGCCCACAGTTTTTGGGTTCTAGTTGCATTTTCAAGGCCTGTAAGACCGGTTACATGTTTGATATATATGACTAAAAACTCGTAGTTTTCCCGATTTATGGCCGTTTTCATGAGCTATTTCCCACAGTTTTGGGGTTCTAGGGCGATTTACATCGACCTTGAGACCCGATACATGTTTGAGAGATATGACCAATAACTCGTCGTTTTTGTGTTTATGGCCATTTTTATGAGTTAGTGCCAACAATTTTTGGGTTCCAGTTGGATTTGCAAGGCCTGTAAGACCCATTACATGTTTGAGATATATGACTAAAAATCATAGTTTTCGTGTTTTATGGCCGTTTTCATGAGCTATTGCCCAATGTTTAGGTGTTATAGGGCGATTTACAACAACCTGATACATGTTGCAAGGATATGACCCAAAACTCACAGTTTTCGCGTTTTATGGCTATTTTAATGAGTTATTGCCCGTAGTTTTATCGTTCTAGGGCGATTTACAGCAACCTTAAGACCCAATAAATGTTAGAGAATTATGACCAAAAACTCGTCGTTTTCGTGTTTTATGATCATTTTGATGAGTTGTAGGAGGATTTGCATGCCTCGTAAGAACCCTTACATGTTTGAGAGATATGACCAGAAACTCGTCGTTTTCGCGTTTGATGACCGTTTTCATGAGCTATTGCCCATAGTTTTGGGGTTCTAGGGAGATTTACAACGACCTTACGACCAGATATATGCTTGAGAGTTATGACCAAAAACTCGTCGTTTTCGTGTTATTGGCTATTTTCATGAGTTATTGCCCACAATTTTTGGGTTCTAGTATGATTTTCATGGCCTGTAAGACCCGTTACATGTTTGATATATGCGACTAAAAAACTCCTGGCTTTCCTGATTTTTGGCCGTTTTCATGAGCTATTTCCCACAGTTTTGGGGTTCCAGGGCGATTTACATCGACCTTGAGACCCGATACATGTTAGAGAGTTATGACAAAAAAAAACACGTCGTTTTTGTGTTTTATGGTCATTTTCATGAGTTATTGCCCATAATTTTTGGGTTCCAGGCAGATTTGCATGCCTCGTAAGAACCCTTACATGTTTGAGAGATATGACAAAAAAGTCGTCGGTTTCGCGTTTTATTACCGTTTTCAAGAGCTATTGCCCACAATTTTGGGGTTCTAAGGCGATTTACAACGACCTTACGACCAGATATATGCTTGACAGTTATGACCAAAAACTTGTCATTTTCATGTTTATGTCCATTTTCATGAGTTATTGCCCACAGTTTTTGGGTTCCAGTTGCATTTTCAAGGCTTGTAAGACCCGCTACATGTTTGATATATGTGACTAAAAACTCGTAGCCTTCCTAATTTTTGGCTGTTTTCATGAGCTATTTCCCACAGTTTTGAGGTTCCAGGGCGATTTACATCGACCTTGAGACCCGATACATGTTTGAGAGATATGACCAATAACTCGTCGTTTTTGTGTTTATGGCCATTTTTATGAGTTAGTGCCCACAGTTTTTGGGTTCGAGTTGGATTTGCATGGCCTGTAAGACCCGTTACATGTTTGAAATATATGACTAAAAATCGAAGTTTTCGTGTTTTATGGCCGTTTTCATGAGCTATTGCCCACTATCTAGGGGTTCTAGGGCGATTTACAACGACCTTAAGACCTAACGCATGTTGCAAAGATATGACCCAAAACTCACAGTTTTCGCGTTTTATGGATGTTTTAATGAGCTATTGCCCACAATTTTATGGTTCTAGGGCGATTTACAGCAACCTTAAGACCCGATACATGTTAGAGAGTTATAACAAAAAAAACTCGTCGTTTTTGTGTTTTATGGTCATTTTCATTAGTAAGAACCCAGCCGGATTTGGGTTCCAGGCGGATTTGCATGCCTTGTAAGAACCCTCACATGTTTGAGAGATATGACTAGAAACTCGTCGTTTTCGCGTTTTATGACCGTTGTCAATAGCTATTGCCCACAGTATTGGGGTTCTAGCGCGATTTACAACGACCTTAAGACCAGATACATGCTTGAGAGTTATGACCAAAAACTCGTCGTTTTTGTGTTTAGGGCCATTTTCATGAGTTATTGCCCATAGTTTTTGGGTTCCAGTTGGATTTGCAAGGCCTATAAGACCCATTACATGTCTGATATATATGTCTAAAAAATCGTAGTTTTCGTGTTTTATGGCCGTTTTCATGAGTAATTGTCCACTGTTTAGGTGTTCTAGGTCGATTTACAATGACCTTAAGACCTGATACATGTTGGAAAGATATCACACAAAACTCACAGTTTTCGTGTTTTATGGCTGTTTGCATGAGCTATTTCTCACAGTTTTATGGTTCTAGGGCCCTTTACAGTAACCTTAAGACCCGATGCATGTTAGAGAGTTATGACAAAAAAAACTCGTCGTTTTTGTGTTTTATGATCATTTTCATGAGTTATTGCCCATAATTTTTGGGTTCCAGACGGATTTGCATGCCTCGTAAGAACCCTTACATGTTTGAGAGATATGACAAAAAACTCGTCGGTTTCGCGTTTTATGACTGTTTCAAGAGCTATTGCCCACAATTTTGGGGTTCTAGGGCGATTTACAACGACCTTACGACCAGATATATGCTTGAGAGTTATGACCAAAAACTCATCATTTTCGTGTTTATGTCCATTTTCATGAGTTATTGCCCACAGTTTTTGGGTTCTAGTTGCATTTTCAAGGCCTGTAAGACCCGTTACATGTTTGATATATATGACTAAAAATTCGTAGTTTTCCCGATTTATGGCCGTTTTCATGAGCTATTGCCCACTGTTTAGGTGTTATAGGGAGATTTAAAACAACCTTAAGACCTGATACATGTTGCAAGGATATGACCCAAAACTCACAGTTTTCGCGTTTTACGGCTATTTTAATGAGCTATTGCCCGCAGTTTTATGGTTCTAGGGCGATTTACAGCAACCTTAAGACCCAATAAATGTTAGAGAGTTATGACCAAAAACTCATCGTTTTAGTGTTTTATGATCATTTTGATGAGTTCTAGGAGGATTTGCATGCCTCGTAAGAAACCTTACATGTTTGAGAGATATGACGAAGCTCGCTGCTTTTATGCTTGATGACCGTTTTCATGAGTTATTGCCCACAGTTTTGGGGTTCTAGGGAGATTTACAACGACCTTACGACCAGATATATGCTTGAGAGTTATGACCAAAAACTCGTCATTTTCGTGTTGATGTCCATTTTCATGAGTTATTGCCCACAGTTTTTGGGTTCTAGTTGGATTTTCAAGGCCTGTAAGACCCGTTACATGTTTGATATATGCGACTAAAAAACTCGTAGCTTTCCTGATTTTTGGCCGTTTTCATGAGCTATTTCCCACAGTTTTGGGATTCCAGGGCGATTTACATCGACCTTGAGACCTGTTACATGTTAGAGAGTTATGACAAAAAAAAATCGTCGTTTTTGTGTTTTATGGTCATTTTCATGAGTTATTGCCCATAATTTTTGGGTTCCAGACGGATTTGCATGCCTCGTAAGAACCCTTCATGTTTGAGAGATATGACAAAAAAGTCGTCGGTTTCACGTTTTATTACCGTTTTCAAGAGCTATTGCCCACAATTTTGGTGTTCTAGGGTGATTTACAACGACCTTACGACCAGATATATGCTTGAGAGTTATGACCAAAAACTCGTCATTTTCGTGTTTATGTCCATTTTCATGAGTTATTGCCCACAGTTGTTGGGTTCTAGTTGCATTTTCAAGGCCTGTAAGACCCGTTACATGTTTGATATATATGACTAAAAACTCGTAGTTTTCCCGATTTATGGCCGTTTTCATGAACTATTGCCCACTGTGTAGGTGTTATAGGGCAATTTACATAAACCTTAAGACCTGATACATGTTGCAAGGATATGACCCAAAACTCACAGTTTTCGCGTTTTATGGCTATTTTAATGAGCTATTGCCCCCAGTTTTATGGTTCTAGGGCGATTTACAGCAACCTTAAGACCCCATAAATGTTAGAGAGTTATGACCAAAAACTCGTCGTTTTTCTGTTTTATGATCATTTTGATGAGTTCCAGGAGGATTTGCATGCCTCGTAAGAACCCTTACATGTTTGAGAGATATGACCAGAAACTCGTCGTTTTCGCGTTTGATGACCGTTTTCATGAGTTATTGCCCACAGTTTTGGGGTTCTAGGGAGATTTACAGCGACCTTACGACCAGATATATGCTTGAGAGTTATGACCAAAAACTCGTCATTTTCGTGTTTATGTCCATTTTCATGAGTTATTGCCCACAGTTGTTGGGTTCTAGTTGCATTTTCAAGGCCTGTAAGACCCGTTACATGTTTGATATATATGACTAAAAATTCGTAGTTTTCCCGACTTATGGCCGTTTTCATGAGCTATTGCCCACTGTTTAGGTGTTATAGGGAGATTTAAAACAACCTTAAGACCTGATACATGTTGCAAGGATATGACCCAAAACTCACAGTTTTCGCGTTTTACGGCTATTTTAATGAGCTATTGCCCGCAGTTTTATGGTTGTAGGGCGATTTACAGCAACCTTAAGACCCAATAAATGTTAGAGAGTTATGACCAAAAACTCATCGTTTTAGTGTTTTATGATCATTTTGATGAGTTCTAGGAGGATTTGCATGCCTCGTAAGAACCCTTACATGTTTGAGAGATATGACCAGAAACTCGTCGTTTTTGCGTTTGATGACCGTTTTCATGAGTTATTGCCCACAGTTTTGGGGTTCTAGGGAGATTTACAACGACCTTACGACCAGATATATGCTTGAGAGTTATGACCAAAAACTCGTCATTTTCGTGTTCATGTCCATTTTCATGAGTTATTGCCCACAGTTTTTGGGTTCTAGTTGGATTTTCAAGGCCTGTAAGACCCGTTACATGTTTGATATATGCGACTAAAAAACTCGTAGCTTTCCTGATTTTTGGCCGTTTTCATGAGCTATTTCCCACAGTTTTGGGATTCCAGGGCGATTTACATCGACCTTGAGACCTGATACATGTTAGAGAGTTATGACAAAAAAAAACTCGTCGTTTTTGTGTTTTATGGTCATTTTCATGAGTTATTGCCCATAATTTTTGGGTTCCAGGCGGATTTGCATGCCTCGTAAGAACCCTTCATGTTTGAGAGATATGACAAAAAAGTCGTCGGTTTCACGTTTTATTACCGTTTTCAAGCGCTATTGCCCACAATTTTGGGGTTCTAGGGCGATTTACAACGACCTTACGACCAGATATATGCTTGAGAGTTATGACCAAAAACTCGTCATTTTCGTGTTTATGTCCATTTTCATGAGTTATTGCCCACAGTTGTTGGGTTCTAGTTGCATTTTCAAGGCCTGTAAGACCCGTTACATGTTTGATATATATGACTAAAAACTCGTAGTTTTCCCGATTTATGGCCGTTTTCATGAACTATTGCCCACTGTGTAGGTGTTATAGGGCAATTTACAAAAACCTTAAGACCTTATACATGTTGCAAGGATATGACCCAAAACTCACAATTTTCGCGTTTTATGGCTATTTTAATGAGCTATTGCCCGCAGTTTTATGGTTCTAGGGCGATTTACAGCAACCTTAAGACCCCATAAATGTTAGAGAGTTATGACCAAAAACTCGTCGTTTTCGTGTGTTATGATCATTTTGATGAGTTCCAGGAGGATTTGCATGCCTCGTAAGAACCCTTACATGTTTGAGAGATATGACCAGAAACTCGTCATTTTCGCGTTTGATGACCGTTTTCATGAGTTATTGCCCACAGTTTTGGGGTTCTAGGGAGATTTACAACGACCTTACGACCAGATATATGCTTGAGAGTTATGACCAAAAACTCGTCATTTTCGTGTTTATGTCAATTTTCATGAGTTATTGCCCACAGTTTTTGGGTTCTAGTTGGATTTTCAAGGCCTGTAAGACTCGTTACATGTTTGATATATGCGACTAAAAAACTCGTAGCTTTCCTGATTTTTGGCCGTTTTCATGAGCTATTTCCCACAGTTTTGGGATTCCAGGGCGATTTACATCGACCTTGAGACCTGTTACATGTTAGAGAGTTATGACAAAAAAAAACTCGTCGTTATTGTGTTTTATGGTCATTTTCATGAGTTATTGCCCATAATTTTTGGGTTCCAGACGGATTTGCATGCCTCGTAAGAACCCTTCATGTTTGAGAGATATGACAAAAAAGTCGTCGGTTTCACGTTTTATTACCGTTTTCAAGAGCTATTGCCCACAATTTTGGGGTTCTAGGGCGATTTACAACGACCTTACGACCAGATATATGCTTGAGAGTTATGACCAAAAACTCGTCATTTTCGTGTTTATGTCCATTTTCATGAGTTATTGCCCACAGTTGTTGGGTTCTAGTTGCATTTTCAAGGCCTGTAAGACCCGTTACATGTTTGATATATATGACTAAAAACTCGTAGTTTTCCCGATTTATGGCCGTTTTCATGAACTATTGCCCACTGTGTAGGTGTTATAGGGCAATTTACAAAAACCTTAAGACCTGATACATGTTGCAAGGATATGACCCAAAACTCACAGTTTTCGCGTTTTATGGCTATTTTAATGAGCTATTGCCCGCAGTTTTATGGTTCTAGGGCGATTTACAGCAACCTTAAGACCCCATAAATGTTAGAGAGTTATGACCAAAAACTCGTCGTTTTCGTGTTTTATGATCATTTTGATGAGTTCCAGGAGGATTTGCATGCCTCGTAAGAACCCTTACATGTTTGAGAGATATGACCAGAAACTCGTCGTTTTCGCGTTTGATGACCGTTTTCATGAGTTATTGCCCATAGTTTTGGGGTTCTAGGGAGATTTACAACGACCTTACGACCAGATATATGCTTGAGAGTTATGACCAAAAACTCGTCATTTTCGTGTTTATGTCCATTTTCATGAGTTATTGCCCACAGTTGTTGGGTTCTAGTTGCATTTTCAAGGCCTGTAAGACCCGTTACATGTTTGATATATATGACTAAAAATTCGTAGTTTTCCCGATTTATGGCCGTTTTCATGAGCTATTGCCCACTGTTTAGGTGTTATAGGGAGATTTAAAACAACCTTAAGACCTGATACATGTTGCAAGGATATGACCCAAAACTCACAGTTTTCGCGTTTTACGGCTATTTTAATGAGCTATTGCCCGCAGTTTTATGGTTGTAGGGCGATTTACAGCAACCTTAAGACCCAATAAATGTTAGAGAGTTATGACCAAAAACTCATCGTTTTAGTGTTTTATGATCATTTTGATGAGTTCTAGGAGGATTTGCATGCCTCGTAAGAACCCTTACATGTTTGAGAGATATGACCAGAAACTCGTCGTTTTTGCGTTTGATGACCGTTTTCATGAGTTATTGCCCACAGTTTTGGGGTTCTAGGGAGATTTACAACGACCTTACGACCAGATATATGCTTGAGAGTTATGACCAAAAACTCGTCATTTTCGTGTTCATGTCCATTTTCATGAGTTATTGCCCACAGTTTTTGGGTTCTAGTTGGATTTTCAAGGCCTGTAAGACCCGTTACATGTTTGATATATGCGACTAAAAAACTCGTAGCTTTCTGATTTTGGCCGTTTTCATGAGCTATTTCCCACAGTTTTGGGATTCCAGGGCGATTTACATCGACCTTGAGACCTGATACATGTTAGAGAGTTATGACAAAAAAAAACTCGTCGTTTTTGTGTTTTATGGTCATTTTCATGAGTTATTGCCCATAATTTTTGGGTTCCAGGCGGATTTGCATGCCTCGTAAGAACCCTTCATGTTTGAGAGATATGACAAAAAAGTCGTCGGTTTCACGTTTTATTACCGTTTTCAAGCGCTATTGCCCACAATTTTGGGGTTCTAGGGCGATTTACAACGACCTTACGACCAGATATATGCTTGAGAGTTATGACCAAAAACTTCGTCATTTTCGTGTTTATGTCCATTTTCATGAGTTATTGCCCAGTTGTTGGGTTCTAGTTGCATTTTCAAGGCTGTAAGACCCGTTACATGTTTGATATATATGACTAAAACTTCGTAGTTTTCCCGATTTATGGCGTTTTCA
The DNA here is from genome assembly GCA_023614405.1 of Avena insularis. NCBI lineage: Eukaryota > Viridiplantae > Streptophyta > Magnoliopsida > Poales > Poaceae > Avena > Avena insularis. The sequence goes on along the minus strand of CM042688.1, from coordinate 519,193,685 downwards.
TGAACTATTGCCCACTGTGTAGGTGTTATAGGGCAATTTACAAAAACCTTAAGACCTGATACATGTTGCAAGGATATGACCCAAAACTCACAGTTTTCGCGTTTTATGGCTATTTTAATGAGCTATTGCCCCCAGTTTTATGGTTCTAGGGCGATTTACAGCAACCTTAAGACCCCATAAATGTTAGAGAGTTATGACCAAAAACTCGTCGTTTTCGTGTTTTATGATCATTTTGATGAGTTCCAGGAGGATTTGCATGCCTCGTAAGAACCCTTACATGTTTGAGAGATATGACCAGAAACTCGTCGTTTTCGCGTTTGATGACCGTTTTCATGAGTTATTGCCCACAGTTTTGGGGTTCTAGGGAGATTTACAACGACCTTACGACCAGATATATGCTTGAGAGTTATGACCAAAAACTCGTCATTTTCGTGTTCATGTCCATTTTCATGAGTTATTGCCCACAGTTTTTGGGTTCTAGTTGGATTTTCAAGGCCTGTAAGACCCGTTACATGTTTGATATATGCGACTAAAAAACTCGTAGCTTTCCTGATTTTTGGCCGTTTTCATGAGCTATTTCCCACAGTTTTGGGATTCCAGGGCGATTTACATCGACCTTGAGACCTGATACATGTTAGAGAGTTATGACAAAAAAAAACTCGTCGTTTTTGTGTTTTATGGTCATTTTCATGAGTTATTGCCCATAATTTTTGGGTTCCAGGCGGATTTGCATGCCTCGTAAGAACCCTTCATGTTTGAGAGATATGACAAAAAAGTCGTCGGTTTCACGTTTTATTACCGTTTTCAAGAGCTATTGCCCACAATTTTGGGGTTCTAGGGCGATTTACAACGACCTTACGACCAGATATATGCTTGAGAGTTATGACCAAAAACTCGTCATTTTCGTGTTTATGTCCATTTTCATGAGTTATTGCCCATTGTTGGGTTCTAGTTGCATTTTCAAGGCACATAAGACCCGTTACATGTTTGATATATATGACTAAAAACTCGTAGTTTTCCCGATTTATGGCCGTTTTCATGAACTATTGCCCACTGTGTAGGTGTTATAGGGCAATTTACAAAAACCTTAAGACCTGATACATGTTGCAAGGATATGACCCAAAACTCACAGTTTTCGCGTTTTATGGCTATTTTAATGAGCTATTGCCCGCAGTTTTATGGTTCTAGGGCGATTTACAGCAACCTTAAGACCCCATAAATGTTAGAGAGTTATGACCAAAAACTCGTCGTTTTCGTGTTTTATGATCATTTTGATGAGTTCCAGGAGGATTTGCATGCCTCGTAAGAACCCTTACATGTTTGAGAGATATGACCAGAAACTCGTCGTTTTCGCGTTTGATGACCGTTTTCATGAGTTATTGCCCACAGTTTTGGGGTTCTAGGGAGATTTACAACGACCTTACGACCAGATATATGCTTGAGAGTTATGACCAAAAACTCGTCATTTTCGTGTTTATGTCCATTTTCATGAGTTATTGCCCACAGTTTTTGGGTTCGAGTTGGATTTTCAAGGCCTGTAAGACCCGTTACATGTTTGATATATGCGACTAAAAACTCGTAGCTTTCCTGATTTTTGGCCGTTTTCATGAGCTATTCCCCACAGTTTTGGGATTCCAGGGCGATTTACATCGACCTTGAGACCTGATACATGTTAGAGAGTTATGACAAAAAAAACTCGTCGTTTTTGTGTTTTATGGTCATTTTCATGAGTTATTGCCCATAATTTTTGGGTTCCAGGCGGATTTGCGTGCCTCGTAAGAACCCTTACATGTTTGAGAGATATGACAAAAAACTCGTCGGTTTCACGTTTTATTACCGTTTTCAAGAGCTATTGCCCACAATTTTGGGCTTCTAGGGCGATTTACAACGACCTTACGACCAGATATATGCTTGAGAGCGATGACCAAAAACTCGTCATTTTCGTGTTTATGTCCATTTTCATGAGTTATTGCCCACAGTTTTTGGGTTCGAGTTGGATTTTCAAGGCCTGTAAGACCCGTTACATGTTTGATATATGCGACTAAAAACTGGTAGCTTTCCTGATTTTTGGCCGTTTTCATGAGCTATTTCCCACAGTTTTGGGATTCCAGGGCGATTTACATCGACCTTGAGACCTGATACATGTTAGAGAGTTATGACAAAAAACACTCGTCGTTTTTGTGTTTTATGGTCATTTTCATGAGTTATTGCCCATAATTTTTGGGTTCCAGGCGGATTTGCATGCCTCGTAAGAACCCTTACATGTTTGAGAGATATGAGAAAAAACTCGTCGGTTTCACGTTTTATTACCGATTTCAAGAGCTATTGCCCACTATTTTGGGGTTCTAGGGCGATTTACAACGACCTTACGACCAGATATATGCTTAAGAGCGATGACCAAAAACTCGTCATTTTCGTGTTTATGTCCATTTTCATGAGTTATTGCCCACAGTTTTTGGGTTCAAGTTGCGTTTTCAAGGCCTGTAAGACCCGTTACATGTTTGATATATGTGACTAAAAAACTCGTATCCTTCCTGATTTTTGGCCGTTTTCAGGAGCTATTTCCCACAGTTTTGGGGTTCCAGGGCGATTTACATCGACCTTGAGACCTGATACATGTTTGAGAGATATGACCAATAACTCGTCGTTTTCGTGTTTATGGCCATTTTTATGAGTTAGTGCCCACAGTTTTTGGGTTCGAGTTGGATTTGCAAGGCCTGTAAGACCCGTTACATGTTTGAAATATATGATTAAAAATCGTAGTTTTCGTGTTTTTTGGCCGTTTTCATGAGCTATTGCCCACTATTTAGGGGTTCTAGGGCAATTTACAACGACCTTAAGACCTAACGCATGTTGCAAAGATATGACCCAAAACTCGCAGTTTTCGCATTTTATGGATGTTTTAATGAGCTATTGCCCACAGTTTTATGGGTCTAGGGCGATTTACAGCAACCTTAAGACCCGATACATGTTAGAGAGTTATAACAAAAAAACTCGTCGTTTTTGTGTTTTATGGTCATTTTCATTAGTTATTGCCCACAGTTTTTGGGTTCCAGGCGGATTTGCATGCCTTGTAAGAACCCTCACATGTTTGAGAGATATAACCAAAAACTCGTCGTTTTCGCGTTTTATGACCGTTGTCAATAGCTATTGCCCACAGTATTGGGGTTCTAGCGTGATTTACAACGACCTTAAGACCAGATACATGCTTGAGAGTTATGACCAAAAACTCGTCGTTTTCGTGTTTAGGGCCATTTTCATGAGTTATTGCCCATAGTTTTTGGGTTCCAGTTGGATTTGCAAGGCCTATAAGACCCATTACATGTTTGATATATATGACTAAAAAATCGTAGTTTTCGTGTTTTATGGCCGTTTTCATGAACAATTGTCCACTGTTTAGGTGTTCTAGGTCGATTTACAACGACCTTAAGACCTGATACATGTTGGAAAGATATGACACAAAACTCACAGTTTTCGCATTTTATGGCTGTTTGCATGAGCTATTTCTCACAGTTTTATGGTTCTAGGGCGCTTTATAGCAATCTTAAGACCCGATACAAGTTAGAGAGTTATGACAAAAAAAACTCATCGTTTTTGTGTTTTATGATCATTTTCATGAGTTATTGCCCATAATTTTTGGGTTCCAGGCGGATTTGCATGCCTCGTAAGAACCCTTACATGTTTGAGATATATGACAAAAAACTCGTCGGTTTCGCGTTTTCTTACCATTTTCAAGAGCTATTGCCCACAATTTTGGGGTTCTACGGCGATTTACAACGACCTTACGACCAGATATATGCTTGAGAGCGATGACCAAAAACTCGTCATTTTCGTGTTTATGTCCATTTTCATGAGTTATTGCCCACAGTTTTTGGGTTCAAGTTCCGTTTTCAAGGCCTGTAAGACCCGTTACATGTTTGATATATGTGACTAAAAAACTCGTATCCTTCCTGATTTTTGGCCGTTTTCAGGAGCTATTTCCCACAGTTTTGGGGTTCCAGGGCGATTTACATCGACCTTGAGACCTGATACATGTTTCAGAGATATGACCAATAACTCGTCGTTTTCGTGTTTATGGCCATTTTTATGTTAGTGCCCACAGTTTTTGGGTTCGAGTTGGATTTGCAAGGCCTGTAAGACCCGTTACATGTTTGAAATATATGAATAAAAATCGTAGTTTTCGTGTTTTTTGGCCGTTTTCATGAGCTATTGCCCACTATTTAGGGGTTCTAGGGCAATTTACAACGACCTTAAGACCTGACGCATGTTGCAAAGATATGACCCAAAACTCGCAGTTTTCGCGTTTTATGGATGTTTTAATGAGCTATTGCTCACAGTTTTATGGGTCTAGGGCGATTTACAGCAACCTTAAGACCCGATACATGTTAGAGAGTTATAACAAAAAAACTCGTCGTTTTTGTGTTTTATGGTCATTTTCATTAGTTATTGCCCACAGTTTTTGGGTTCCAGGCGGATTTGCATGCCTTGTAAGAACCCTCACATGTTTGAGAGATATGACCAGAAACTCGTCGTTTTCGCGTTTTATGACCGTTGTTAATAGCTATTGCCCACAGTATTGGGGTTCTAGCGCGATTTACAACGACCTTAAGACCAGATACATGCTTGAGAGTTATGACCAAAAACTCGTCGTTTTCGTGTTTAGGGCCATTTTCATGAGTTATTGCCCATAGTTTTTGGGTTCCAGTTGGATTTGCAAGGCCTATAAGACCCATTACATGTTTGATATATATGACTAAAAAATCGTAGTTTTCATGTTTTATGGCCGTTTTCATGAGCAATTGTCCACTGTTTAGGTGTTCTTGGTCGATTTACAACGACCTTAAGACCTGATACATGTTGGAAAGATATGAAACAAAACTCACACTTTTCGCATTTTATGGCTGTTTGCATGAGCTATTTCTCACAGTTTTATGGTTCTAGGGCGCTTTATAGCAATCTTAAGACCCGATACATGTTAGAGAGTTATGACAAAAAAAACTCGTCGTTTTTGTGTTTTATGATCATTTTCATGAGTTATTGCCCATAATTTTTGGGTTCTAGGCGGATTTGCATGCCTCGTAAGAACCCTTACATGTTTGAGAGATATGACAAAAAACTAGTCGGTTTCGCGTTTTATTACCGTTTTCAAGAGCTATTGCCCACAATTTTGGGGTTCTAGGGCGATTTACAACGACCTTACGACCAGATATATGCTTGAGAGTTATGACCAAAAACTTGTCATTTTCGTGTTTATGTCCATTTTCATGAGTTATTGCCCATAGTTTTGGGGTTCTAGTTGCATTTTCAAGGCCTGTGAGACCCGTTACATGTTTGATATGTATGACTAAAAACTCGTAGTTTTCCCGATTTATGGCCGTTTTCATGAGCTATTTCCCGCAGTTTTGGGGTTCTAGGGCGATTTACATCGACCTTGAGACCCAATACATGTTTGAGAGATATGACCAATAACTCGTCGTTTTTGTGCTTATGGCCATTTTTATGAGTTAGTGCCAACAATTTTTGGGTTCCAACAGGATTTGCAAGGCCTGTAAGACCCATTACATGTTTGAGATATATGACTAAAAAATCATAGTTTTCGTGTTTTATGGCCGTTTTCATGAGCTATTGCCCACTGTTTAGGTCTTATAGGGCGATTTACAACAACCTTAAGACCTGATACATGTTGCAAGGATATGACCCAAAACTCACAGTTTTCGCGTTTTATGGCTATTTTACTGAGCTATTGCCCGCAGTTTTGTGGTTCTAGGGCGATTTATAGCAACCTTAAGACCCAATAAATCTTAGAGAGTTATGACCAAAAACTCGTCGTTTTCGTGTTTTATGATCATTTTGATGAGTTCCAAGAGGATTTTCATGCCTCGTAAGAACCCTTACATGTTTGAGAGATATGACCAGAAACTCGTCGTTTTCGCGTTTGATGACCGTTTTCATGAGCTATTTCCCACAGTTTTGGGGTTCTAGGGCGATTTACAACGACCTTACGACCAGATATATGCTTGAGAGTTATGACCAAAAACTCGCCGTTTTCGTGTTTATGGCCATTTTCATGAGTTATTGCCCACAGTTTTTGGGTTCCAGTTGGATTTTCAAGGCCTGTAAGACCCGTTACATGTTTGATATATGCGACTAAAAAACTCTTAGCTTTCCTGATTTTTGGCCGTTTTCATGAGCTCTTTCCCACAGTTTTGGAGTTCTAGGGCGATTTACATCGACCTTGAAGACCCGATACATGTTAGAGAGTTATGACAAAAAAACTCGTCGTTTTTGTGTTTTATGATCATTTTCATTAGTTATTGCCCATAATTTTTGGATTCCAGGCAGATTTGCATGCCTCGTACGAACCCTTACATGTTTGAGAGATATGACAAAAAACTCGTCGGTTTTGCGTTCTGTTACCGTTTTCAAGAGCTATTGCCCTCAATTTTGGGGTTCTAGGGCGATTTACAACGACCTTACGAACAGATATATGCTTGAGAGTTATGACCAAAAACTCGTCATTTTCGTGCTTATGTCCATTTTCATGAGTTATTGCCCATAGTTTTTGTGTTCAAGTTGCATTTTCAAGGCCTGTAAGACCCGTTACATGTTTGATATATGTGACTAAAAAAATCGTATCCTTCCTGATTTTTGGCCGTTTTCAGGAGCTATTTCCCACAGTTTTGGGGTTCCAGGGCGATTTACATCGACCTTGAGACCCGATACATGTTTCAGAGATATGACCAATAACTCGTCGTTTTCGTGTTTATGGCCATTTTTATGAGTTAGTGCCCACAGTTTTTGGGTTCGAGTTGGATTTGCAAGGCCTGTAAGACCCGTTACATGTTTGAAATATATGACTAAAAATCGTAGTTTTTGTGTTTTATGGCCGTTTTCATGAGCTATTGCCCACTATTTAGGGGTTCTATGGCGATTTACAACGACCTTAAGACCTGACGCATGTTGCAAAGATATGACCCAAAACTCGCAGTTTTCGCGTTTTATGGCTGTTTTAATGAGCTATTGCTCACAGTTTTATGGTTCTAGGGCGATTTACAGCAACCTTAAGACCCGATACATGTTAGAGAGTAATAACAAAAAAAACTCGTCGTTTTTGTGTTTTATGGTCATTTTCATTAGTTATTGCCCACGGTTTTTGGGTTCCAGGTGGATTTGCATGCCTTGTAAGAACCCTCACATGTTTGAGAGATATGACCAGAAACTCGTCGTTTTCGCGTTTTATGACCGTTTTCATTAGCTATTGCCCACAGTATTTGGGTTCTAGCGCGATTTACAACGACCTTCAGACCAGATACATGCTTGAGAGTTATGACCAAAAACTCGTCGTTTTCGTGTTTAGGGCCATTTTCATGAGTTATTGCCGATAGTTTTTGGGTTCCAGTTGGATTTGCAAGGCCTAAAAGACCCATTACATGTTTGATATATGACTAAAAAATCGTAGTTTTCGTGTTTTATGGCCGTTTTCATGAGCAATTGTCCACTGTTTTGGTGTTTTCGGTCGATTTACAACGACCTTAAGACCTGATACATGTTGGAAAGATATGACTCAAAACTCACAGTTTTCGCGTTTTATGGCTATTTGCATGAGCTATTTCTCACAGTTTTATGGTTCTAGGGCGCTTTACAGCAATCTTGAGACCCGGTACATGTGAGAGAGTTATGACAAAAAAACTAGTCGTTTTTGTGTTTTATGATCATTTTCATGAGTTATTGCCCATAATTTTTGGGTTCCAGGCGGATTTGCATGCCTCGTAAGAACCCTTACATGTTTGAGAGATATGACAAAAAACTCGTCGGTTTAGCGGTTTATGACTGTTTCAAGAGCTATTGCCCACAATTTTGGGGTTCTAGGCGATTTGAACTTACCACGGATATATGCTTGAGAGTTATGACCAAAAACTCGTCATTTTCGTGTTTATGTCCATTTTCATGAGTTATTGCCCACAGTTTTTGGGTTCTAGTTGCATTTTCAAGGCCTGTAAGACCCGGTACATGTTTGATATATATGACTAAAAACGCGTAGTTTTCCCGATTTATGGCCGTTTTCATGAGCTATTTCCCACAGTTTTGGGGTTCTAGGGCGATTTACATCGACCTTGAGACCCGATACATGTTTGAGAGATATGACCAATAACTCGTCGTTTTTGTGTTTATGGCCATTTTTATGAGTTAGTGCCAACAATTTTTGGGTTCCAGTTGGATTTGCAAGGCCTGTAAGACCCATTACATGTTTGAGATATATGACTAAAAAATCATAGTTTTAGTGTTTTATTGCCCTTTTCATGAGCTATTGCCTTTGTTTAGGTGTTATAGAGGCGTTACAACAACCTTAAGACCTGATACATGTTGCAAGGATATGACCCAAAACTCATAGTTTTCGCGTTTTATGGCTATTTTAATGAGCTATTGCCCGCAGTTTTATGGTTCTAGGGCGATTTACAGCAACCTTAAGACCCAATAAATGTTAGAGAGTTATGACCAAAAACTCGTCGTTTTCGTGTTTTATGATCATTTTGATGAGTTCGAGGAGGATTTGCATGCCTCGTAAGAACCCTTACATGTTTAAGAGATATGACCAGAAACTCGTCGTTTTCGCGTTTGATGACCGTTTTCATGAGCTATTGCCCATAGTTTTGGGGTTCTAGGGCGATTTACAACGACCTTACGACCAGATACATGTTTGAGAGATATGACCAATAACTCGTCGTTTTCGTGTTTATGGCCATTTTTATGAGTTAGTGCCCACAGTTTTTGGGTTCGAGTTGGATTTGCAAGGCCTGTAAGACCCGTTACATGTTTGAAATATATGACTAAAAATCGTAGTTTTCGTGTTTTATGGCCGTTTTCATGAGCTATTGCCCACTATTTAGGGGTTCTAGGGCGATTTACAACGACCTTAAGACCTGACGCATGTTGCAAAGATATGACCCAAAACTCGCAGTTTTCGCGTTTTATGGCTGTTTTAATGAGCTATTGCCCACAGTTTTATGGTTCTAGGGCGATTTACAACAACCTTAAGACCCGATACATATTAGAGAGTTATAACAAAAAAACTCGTCGTTTTTGTGTTTTATGGTCAGTTTCATTAGTTATTGCCCACAGTTTTTGGGTTCCAGGCGGATTTGCATGCCTTGTAAGAACCCTCACATGTTTGAGAGATATGACCAGAAACTCTTCGTTTTCGCGTTTATGACCGTTGTCAATAGCTATTGCCCACAGTATTGGGGTTTTAGCGCGATTTACAACGACCTTAAGACCAGATACATGCTTGAGAGTTATGACCAAAAACTCGTCGTTTTCGTGTTTAGGGCCATTTTCATGAGTTATTGCCCATAGTTTTTGGGTTCCAGTTGGATTTGCAAGGCCTATAAGACCCATTACATGTTTGATATATATGACTAAAAAATCATAGTTTTCGTGTTTTATGGCCGTTTTCATGAGCAATTGTCCACTGTTTAGGTGTTCTAGGTTGATTTACAACGACCTTAAGACCTGATACATGTTGGAAAGATATGACACAAAACTCACACTTTTCGCATTTTATGGCTGTTTGCATGAGCTATTTCTCACAGTTTTATGGTTCTAGGGCGCTTTACAGCAATCTTAAGACCCGATACATGTTAGAGAGTTATGACAAAAAACACTCGTAGTTTTTGTGTTTTATGATCATTTTCATGAGTTATTGCCCATAATTTTTGGGTTCCAGGCGGATTTGCATGCCTCGTAAGAACCCTTACATGTTTGAGAGATATGACAAAAAACTCGTCGGTTTCGCGTTTTATTACCGTTTTCAAGAGCTATTGCCCACAATTTTGGGGTTCTAGGGCGATTTACAACGACCTTACGACCAGATATATGCTTGAGAGTTATGACCAAAAACTCGTCATTTTCGTGCTTATGTCCATTTTCATGAGTTATTGCCCATAGTTTTTGGGTTCTAGTTGCATTTTCAAGGCCTGTAAGACCCGTTACATGTTTGATATGTATGACTAAAAACTCGTAGTTTTCCCGATTTATGGCCGTTTTCATGAGCTATTTCCCACAGTTTTGGGGTTCTAGGGAGATTTACATCGACCTTGAGACCCAATACATGTTTGAGAGATATAACCAATAACTCGTCGTTTTTGTGCTTATGGCCATTTTTATGAGTTAGTGCCAACAATTTTTGGGTTCCAACAGGATTTGCAAGGCCTGTAAGACCCATTACATGTTTGAGATATATGACTAAAAAATCATAGTTTTCGTGTTTTATGGCCGTTTTCATGAGCTATTGCCCACTATTTAGGTGTTATAGGGCGATTTACAACAACCTTAAGACCTGATACATGTTGCAAGGATATGACCCAAAACTCACAGTTTTCACGTTTTATGGCTATTTTAATGAGCTATTGCCCGCAGTTTTGTGGTTCTAGGGCGATTTACAGCAAACTTAAGACCCAATAAATGTTAGAGAGTTATGACCAAAAACTCGTCGTTTTCGTGTTTTATGATCATTTTGATGAGTTCCAAGAGGATTTTCATGCCTCGTAAGAACCCTTACATGTTTGAGAGATATGACCAGAAACTCGTCGTTTTCGCGTTTGATGACCATTTTCATGAGCTATTGCCCACAGTTTTGGGGTTCTAGGGCGATTTACAACGACCTTACGACCAGATATATGCTTGAGAGTTATGACCAAAAACTCGCCGTTTTCGTGTTTATGGCCATTTTCATGAGTTATTGCCCACAGTTTTTGGGTTCCAGTTGGATTTTCAAGGCCTGTAAGACCCGTTACATGTTTGATATATGCGACTAAAAAACTCTTAGCTTTCCTGATTTTTGGCCGTTTTCATGAGCTATTACCCACAGTTTTGGAGTTCTAGGGCGATTTACATCGACCTTGAGACCCGATACATGTTAGAGAGTTATGACAAAAAAAACTCGTCGTTTTTGTGTTTTATGATCATTTTCATGAGTTATTGCCCATAATTTTTGGATTCCAGGCGGATTTGCATGCCTCGTACGAACCCTTACATGATTGAGAGATATGACAAAAAACTCGTCGGTTTTGCGTTTTATTACCGTTTTCAAGAGCTATTGCCCACAATTTTGGGGTTCTAGGGCGATTTACAACGACCTTACGAACAGATATATGCTTGAGAGTTAGGACCAAAAACTCGTCATTTTCGTGCTTATGTCCATTTTCATGAGTTATTGCCCATAGTTTTTGGGTTCAAGTTGCATTTTCAAGGCCTGTAAAACCCGTTACATGTTTGATATATGTGACTAAAAAAATCGTATCCTTCCTGATTTTTGGCCGTTTTCAGGAGCTATTTCCCACAGTTTTGGGGTTCCAGGGCGATTTACATCGACCTTGAGACCCGATACATGTTTCAGAGATATGACCAATAACTCGTCGTTTTCGTGTTTATGGCCATTTTTATGAGTTAGTGCCAACAATTTTTGGGTTCCAGTTGGACTTGCAAGGCCTGTAAGACCCATTACATGTTTGAGATATATGACAAAAAAATCATAGTTTTCGTGTTTTATGGCCCTTTTCATGAGCTATTGCCCACTGTTTAGGTTTTATAGGGCGATTTAAAAACACCTTAAGACCTGATACATGTTGCAAGGATATGACCCAAAACTCACAGTTTTTGCGTTTTATGGCTATTTTAATGAGCTATTGCCCGCAGTTTTATGGTTCTAGGGCGATTTACAACAACCTTAAGACCCAATAAATGTTAGAGAGTTATGACCAAAAACTCGTCGTTTTCGTGTTTTATGATCATTTTGATGACTTCTAGGAGGATTTTCATGCCTCGTAAGAACACTTACATGTTTGGGAGATATGACCAGAAACTCGTCGTTTTCGCGTTTGATGACCATTTTCATGAGCTATTGCCCACAGTTTTGGGGTTCTAGGGCGATTTACAACGACCTTACGACCAGATATATGCTTGAGAGTTATGACCAAAAACTCGCCGTTTTCGTGTTTATGGCCATTTTCATGAGTTATTGCCCACAGTTTTTGGGTTCCAGTTGGATTTTCAAGGCCTGTAAGACTCGTTACATGTTTGATATATGCGACTAAAAAACTCGTAGCTTTCCTGATTTTTGGCCGTTTTCATGAGCTATTTCCCATAGTTTTGGAGTTCCAGGGCGATTTACATCGACCTTGAGTCCCGATACATGTTAGAGAGTTATGACAAAAAAACTCGTCATTTTTATGTTGTATGATCATTTTCATGAGTTATTGCCCATAATTTTTGGGTTCCAGGCGGATTTGCATACCTCGTCAGAACCCTTACATGTTTGAGAGATATGACAAAAAACTCGTCGGTTTTGCGTTTTATTACCGTTTTCAAGAGCTATTGCCCACAATTTTGGGGTTCTAGGGCGATTTACAACGACCTTACGAACATATATATGCTTGAGAGTTATGACCAAAAACTCGTCATTTTCGTGCTTATGTCCATTTTCATGAGTTATTGCCCATAGTTTTTGGGTTCAAGTTGCATTTTCAAGGCCTGTAAGACCCGTTACATGTTTGATATATGTGACTAAAAAAATCGTATCCTTCCTGATTTTTTGCCGTTTTCAGGAACTATTTCCCACAGTTTTGGGGTTCCAGGGCGATTTACATCGACTTTGAGACCCGATACATGTTTCAGAGATATGACCAATAACTCATCGTTTTCGTGTTTATGGCCATTTTTATGAGTTAGTGCCAACAATTTTTGGGTTCCAGTTGGATTTGCAAGGCCTGTAAGACCCATTACATGTTTGAGATATATGACTAAAAAATCATAGTTTTCGTGTTTTATGGCCCTTTTCATGAGCTATTGCCCACTGTTTAGGTTTTATAGGGCGATTTACAACAACCTTAAGACCTGATACATGTTGCAAGGATATGACCCAAAACTCACAGTTTTTGTGTTTTATGGCTATTTTAATGAGCTATTGCCCGCAGTTTTATGGTTCTAGGGCGATTTACAGCAACCTTAAGACCCAATAAATGTTAGAGAGTTATGACCAAAAACTCGTCGTTTTCGTGTTTTATGATCATTTTGATGAAATCTAGGAGGATTTTCATGCCTCGTAAGAACCCTTACATGTTTGGGAGATATGACCAGAAACTCGTCGTTTTGGCGTTTTATGACCGTTTTCATGAGCTCTTGCCCACTATTTAGGGGTTCTATGGCGATTTACAACGACCTTAAGACCTAACGCATGTTGCAAAGATATGACCCAAAACTCGCAGTTTTCGCGTTTTATGGCTGTTTTAATGAGCTATTGCTCATAGTTTTATGGTTCTAGGGCGATTTACAGCAACCTTAAGACCCGATACATGTTAGAGAGTTATAACAAAAAAACTCGTCGTTTTCGTGTTTTATGGTCATTTTCATTGGTTATTGCCCACGGTTTTTGGGTTCCAGGTGGATTTGCATGCCTTGTAAGAACCCTCACATGTTTGAGAGATATGACCAGAAACTCGTCGTTTTCGCGTTTTATGACCATTTTCATTAGCTATTGCCCACAGTATTGGGGTTCTAGCGCGATTTACAACGACCTTCAGACCAGATACATGCTTGAGAGTTATGACCAAAAACTCGTCGTTTTCGTGTTTAGGGCCATTTTCATGAGTTATTGCCCATAGTTTTTGGGTTCCAGTTGGATTTGCAAGGCCTATAAGACCCATTACATGTTTGTTATATATGACTAAAAAATCGTAGTTTTCGTGTTTTATGGCCGTTTTCATGAGCAATTGTCCACTGTTTAGGTGTTTTTGGTCGATTTACAACGACCTTAAGACCTGATACATGTTGGAAAGATATGACTCAAAACTCACAGTTTTCGCGTTTTATGGCTGTTTGCATGAGCTATTTCTCACAGTTTTATGGTTCTAGGGCGCTTTACAGCAATCTTAAGACCCGGTACATGTGAGAGAGTTATGACAAAAAAACTAGTCGTTTTTGTGTTTTATGATCATTTTCATGAGTTATTGCCCATAATTTTTGGGTTCCAGGCAGATTTGCATGCCTCGTAAGAACCCTTACATGTTTGAGAGATATGACAAAAAAACTCGTCGGTTTCGCGTTTTATGACTGTTTCAAGAGCTATTGCCCACAATTTTGGGGTTCTAGGGCGATTTACAACGACCTTACGACCAGATATATGCTTGAGAGTTATGACCAAAAACTCGTCATTTTCGTGTTTATGTCCATTTTCATGAGTTATTGCCCACAGTTTTTGGGTTCTAGTTGCATTTTCAAGGCCTGTAAGACCCGGTACATGTTTGATATATATGACTAAAAACGCGTAGTTTTCCCGATTTATGGCCGTTTTCATGAGCTATTTCCCACAGTTTTGGGGTTCTAGGGCTTTACATCGACCTTGAGACCCGATACATGTTTGAGAGATATGACCAATAACTCGTCGTTTTTGTGTTGATGGCCATTTTTATGAGTTAGTGCCAACAATTTTTGGGTTCCAGTTGGATTTGCAAGGCCTGTAAGACCCATTACATGTTTGAGATATATGACTAAAAAATCATAGTTTTCGTGTTTTATGGCCGTTCTCATGAGCTATTGCCCACTGTTTAGGTGTTATAGGGCGATTTACAACAACCTTAAGACCTTATACATGTTGCAAGGATATGACCCAAAACTCACAGTTTTCGCGTTTTATGGCTATTTTAATGAGCTATTGCCCGCAGTTTTATGGTTCTAGGGCGATTTACAGCAACCTTAAGACCCAATAAATGTTAGAGAGTTATGACCAAAAACTCGTCGTTTTCGTGTTTTATGATCATTTTGATGAGTTCGAGGAGGATTTGCATGCCTCGTAAGAACCCTTACATGTTTAAGAGATATGACCAGAAACTCGTCGTTTTCGCGTTTGATGACCGTTTTCATGAGCTATTGCCCATAGTTTTGGGGTTCTAGGGCGATTTACAACGACCTTACGACCAGATACATGCTTGAGAGTTATGACCATAAAACTCGTCGTTTTCGTGTTTAGGGCCATTTTCATGAGTTATTGCCCGCAGTTTTTGGGTTCAAGTTGCATTTTCAAGGCCTGTAAGACCCGTTACATGTTTGATATATGTGACTAAAAACTCGTATCCTTCCTGATTTTTGGCCGTTTTCAGGAGCTATTTCCCACAGTTTTGGGGTTCCAGGGCGATTTACATCGACCTTGAGACACGATACATGTTTGAGAGATATGACCAATAACTCGTCGTTTTCGTGTTTATGGCCATTTTTATGAGTTAGTGCCCACAGTTTTTGGGTTCGAGTTGGATTTGCAAGGCCTGTAAGACCCGTTACATGTTTGAAATATATGACTAAAAATCGTAGTTTTCGTGTTTTATGGCCGTTTTCATGAGCTATTGCCCACTATTTAGGGGTTCTAGGGCGATTTACAACGACCTTAAGACCTGACGCATGTTGCAAAGATATGACCCAAAACTCGCAGTTTTCGCGTTTTATGGCTGTTTTAATGAGCTATTGCTCACAGTTTTATGGTTCTAGGGCGATTTACAGCAACCTTAAGACCCGATACATGTTAGAGAGTAATAACAAAAAAAACTCGTCGTTTTTGTGTTTTATGGTCATTTTCATTAGTTATTGCCCACAGTTTTTGGGTTCCAGGCGGATTTGCATGCCTTGTAAGAACCCTCACATGTTTGAGAGATATGACCAGAAACTCGTCGTTTTCGCGTTTTATGACCGTTGTCAATAGCTATTGCCCACAGTATTGGGGTTCTAGCACGATTTACAACGACCTTAAGACCAGATACATGCTTGAGAGTTATGACCAAAAACTCGTCGTTTTCGTGTTTAGGGCCATTTTCATGAGTTATTGCCCATAGTTTTTGGGTTCCAGTTGGATTTGCAAGGCCTATAAGACCCATTACATGTTTGATATATATGACTAAAAAATCGTAGTTTTCGTGTTTTATGGCCGTTTTCATGAGCAATTGTCCACTGTTTAGGTGTTCTAGGTCGATTTACAACGACCTTAAGACCTGATACATGTTGGAAAGATATGACACAAAACTCACACTTTTCGCATTTTATGGCTGTTTGCATGAGCTATTTCTCACAGTTTTATGGTTCTAGGGCGCTTTACAGCAATGTTAAGACCCGATACATGTTAGAGAGTTATGACAAAAAAACTCGTCGTTTTTGTGTTTTATGATCATTTTCATGAGTTATTGCCCATAATTTTTGGGTTCCAGGCGGATTTGCATGCCTCGTAAGAACCCTTACATGTTTGAGAGATATGACAAAAAACTCGTCGGTTTCGCGTTTTATTACCGTTTTCAAGAGCTATTGCCCACAATTTTGGGGTTCTAGGGCGATTTACAACGACCTTATGACCAGATATATGCTTGAGAGTTATGACCAAAAACTCGTCATTTTCGTGCTTATGTCCATTTTCATGAGTTATTGCCCATAGTTTTTGGGTTCTAGTTGCATTTTCAAGGCCTGTAAGACCCGTTACATGTTTGATATGTATAACTAAAAACTCATAGTTTTCCCGATTTATGGCCGTTTTCATGAGCTATTTCCCACAGTTTTGGGGTTTTAGGGCGATTTATATCGACCTTGAGACCCAATACATGTTTGAGAGATATGACCAATAACTCGTCGTTTTCGTGTTTATGGACATTTTTATGAGTTAGTGCCAACAATTTTTGGGTTCCAGTTGGATTTGCAAGGCCTGTAAGACCCATTACATGTTTGAGATATATGACTAAAAAATCATAGTTTTCGTGTTTTATGGCCCTTTTCATGAGCTATTGCCCACTGTTTAGGTTTTATAGGGCGATTTACAACAACCTTAAGACCTGATACATGTTGCAAGGATATGACCCAAAACTCACAGTTTCACGTTTTATGGCTATTTTAATGAGCTATTGCCCGCAGTTTTGTGGTTCTAGGGCGATTTACAGCAACCTTAAGACCCAATAAATGTTAGAGAGTTATGACCAAAAACTCGTCGTTTTCGTGTTTTATGATCATTTTGATGAGTTCTAGGAGGATTTCCATGCCTCGTAAGAACCCTTACATGTTTGAGAGATATGACCAGAAACTTGTCGTTTTCGCGTTTTATTACCGTTTTCATGAGCTATTGCCCACAGTTTTGGGGTTCTAGGGCGATTTACAACGACCTTACGACCAGATATATGCTTGAGAGTTATGACCAAAAACTCGCCGTTTTCGTGTTTATGGCCATTTTCATGAGTTATTGCCCACAGTTTTTGGGTTCCAGTTGGATTTTCAAGGCCTGTAAGACCCGTTACATGTTTGATATATGCGACTAAAAAACTCGTAGCTTTCCTGATTTTTGGCCGTTTTCATGAGCTATTTCCCATAGTTTTGGAGTTCCAGGGCGATTTACATCGACCTTGAGACCCGATACATGTTAGAGAGTTATGACAAAAAAAACTCGTCATTTTTATGTTTTATGATCATTTTCATGAGTTATTGCCCATAATTTTTGGGTTCCAGGCGAATTTGCATACCTCGTCAGAACCCTTACATGTTTGAGAGATATGACAAAAAACTCGTCGGTTTTGCGTTTTATTACCGTTTTCAGGAGCTATTGCCCACAATTTTGGGGTTCTAGGGCGATTTACAACGACCTTACGAACAGATATATGCTTGAGAGTTATGACCAAAAACTCGCATTTTCGTGCTTATGTCCATTTTCATGAGTTATTGCCCATAGTTTTTGGGTTCAAGTTGCATTTTCAAGGCCTGTAAGACCCGTTACATGTTTGATATATCTGACTAAAAAAAGCGTATCCTTCCTATTTTTGGCCGTTTTCAGGAACTATTTCCCACAGTTTTGGGGTTCCAGGGCGATTTACATCGACCTTGAGACCCGATACATGTTTCAGAGATATGACCAATAACTCATTGTTTTCGTGTTTATGGCCATTTTTATGAGTTAGAGCCAACAATTTTTGGGTTCCAGTTGGATTTGCAAGGCCTGTAAGACCCATTACATGTTTGAGATATATGACTAAAAAATCATAGTTTTCGTGTTTTATGGCCGTTTTCATGAGCTATTGCCCACTGTTTAGGTGTTATAGGGCGATTTACAACAACCTTAAGACCTGATACATGTTGCAAGGATATGACCCAAAACTCACAGTTTTCGCGTTTTATGGCTATTTTAATGAGCTATTGCCCATAGTTTTATTGTTCTAGGGCGATTTACAGCAACCTTAAGACCCAATAAATGTTAGAGAGTTATGACCAAAAACTCGTCGTTTTCGTGTTTTATGATCATTTTGATGAGTTCTAGGAGGATTTTCATGCCTCGTAAGAACCCTTACATGTTTGAGAGATATGACCAGAAACTCGTCGTTTTCGCGTTTGATGACCGTTTTCATGAGCTATTGCCCACAGTTTTGGGGTTCTAGGGAGATTTACAACGACCTTACGACCAGATATATGCTTGAGAGTTATGACCAAAAACTCGCCGGTTTCATGTTTATGGCCATTTTCATGAGTTATTGCCCACAGTTTTTGGGTTCCAGTTGGATTTTCAAGGCCTGTAAGACCCGTTACATGTTTGATATATGCGACTAAAAAACTCGTAGCTTTCCTGATTTTTGGCCGTTTTCATGAGCTATTTCCCATAGTTTTGGAGTTCCAGGGCGATTTACATCGACCTTGAGACCCGATACATGTTAGAGAGTTATGACAAAAAAAACTCGTCATTTTTATGTTTTATGATCATTTTCATGAGTTATTGCCCATAATTTTTGGGTTCCAGGCGGATTTGCATACCTCGTCAGAACCCTTACATGTTTGAGAGATATGACAAAAAACTCGTCGGTTTCGCGTTTTATTGCCGTTTTCAAGAGCTATTGCCCACAATTTTGGGGTTCTAGGGCGATTTACAACGACGTTACGACTAGATATATGCTTGAGAGTTACGACCAAAAACTCGTCATTTTCGTGTTTATGTCCATTTTCATGAGTTATTGCCACAGTTTTTGGGTTCAAGTTGCATTTTCAAGGCCTGTAAGACCCGTTACATGTTTGATATATGTGACTAAAAAACTCGTATCCTTCCTGATTTTTGGCCGTTTCCAGGAGCTATTTCCCACAGTTTTGGGGTTCCAGGGCGATTTACATCGACCTTGAGACCCGATACATGTTTCAGACATATGACCAATAACTCGTCGTTTTCGTGTTTATGGCCATTTTTATGAGTTAGTGCCCACAGTTTTTGGGTTCGATTTGGATTCGTAAGGCCTGTAAGACCCCTTACATGTTTGAAATATATGACTAAAAATCATAGTTTTCGTGTTTTATGGCCGTTTTCATGAGCTATTGCCCACTATTTAGGGGTTCTAGGGCGATTTACAACGACCTTAAGACCTGACGCATGTTGCAAAGATATGACCCAAAACTCGCAGTTTTCTCGTTTTATGGCTGTTTTAATGAGCTATTGCTCACAGTTTTATGGTTCTAGGGCGATTTACAGCAACCTTATGACCCGATACATGTTAGAGAGTTATTACAAAAAACACTCGTCGTTTTTGTGTTTTATGGTCATTTTCATTAGTTATTTCCCACAGTTTTTGGGTTCCAGGCGGATTTGCATGCCTTGTAAGAACCCTCACATGTTTGAGAGATATGACCAGAAACTCATCGTTTTCGCGTTTTATGACTGTTTTCATTAGCTATTGCCCACAGTATTGGGGTTCTAGCGCGATTTACAACTACCTTAAGACCAGATACATGCTTGAGAGTTATGACCAAAAACTCGTCGTTTTCGTCTTTATGGCCATTTTCATGAGTTATTGCCCACAGTTTTTGGGTTCCAGTTGGATTTTCAAGGCCTGTAAGACCCGTTGCATGTTTGATATATGCGACGAAAAAACTCGTAGCTTTCCTGATTTTTGGCTGTTTTCATGAGCTATTTCCCATAGTTTTGGAGTTCCAGGGCGATTTACATCAACCTTGAGACCCGATACATGTTAGAGAGTTATGAAAAAAAAACTCGTTTTTTTTTGCGTTTTATGATCATTTTCATGAGTTATTGCCCATAATTTTTGGGTTTCAGGCGGATTTGCATGCCTCGTAAGAACCCTTACATGTTTGAGAGATATGACAAAAAACTCGTCGGTTTCGTGTTTTATTACCGTTTTCAAGAGCTATTGCCCACAATTTTGGGGTTCTAGGGCAATTTACAACGACGTTACGACCAGATATATGCTTGAGAGTTATGACCAAAAACTCGTCATTTTCGTGTTTATGTCCATTTTCATGAGTTATTGCCCATAGTTTTTGGGTTCAAGTTGCATTTTAAAGGCCTGTAAGACCCGTTACATGTTTGATATATGTGACTAAAAAACTCGTATCCTTCCTGATTTTTGGCCGTTTTCAGGAGCTATTTCCCACAGTTTTGGGGTTCCAGGGCGATTTACATCGACCTTGAGACCCGATACATGTTTGAGAGATATGACCAATAACTCGTCGTTTTCATGTTTATGGCCATTTTTGTGAGTTAGTGCCCACAGTTTTTGGGTTCGAGTTGGATTTGCAAGGCCTGTAAGACCCGTTACATGTTTGAAATATATGACTAAAAATCGCAGTTTTTGTGTTTTATGGCTGTTTTAATGAGCTATTGCCCACAGTTTTATGGTTCTAGGGCGATTTACAACAACCTTAAGACCGATTACATATTAGAGAGTTATAACAAAAAAACTCGTCGTTTTTGTGTTTTATGGTCATTTTTATTAGTTATTGCCCATAGTTTTTGGGTTCCAGGCAGATTTGCATGCCTTGTAAGAACCCTCACATGTTTGAGAGATATGACCAAAAACTCGTCGTTTTCACGTTTTATGGCCGTTTTCATTAGCTATTGCCCACAGTATTGGGGTTCTAGCGCGATTTACAACGACCTTAATACCAGATACATGCTTGAGAGTTATGACCAAAAACTCGTCGTTTTCGTGTTTAGGGCCATTTTCATGAGTTATTAACCATAGTTTTTGGGTTCCAGTTGGATTTGCATGGCCTATAAGACCCATTACATGTTTGATATATATGACTAAAAAATCGTAGTTTTCTTGTTTTATGGCTGTTTTCATGAGCAATTGTCCACTGTTTAGGTGTTCTAGGTCGATTTACAACGACCTTAAGACCTGATACATGTTGGAAAGATATGACACAAAACTCACAGTTTTCGCGTTTTATGGCTGTTTGCATGAGCTATTTCTCACAGTTTTATGGTTCTAGGGCGCTTAACAGCAACCTTAAGACCCGATACATGTTAGAGAGTTATGACAAAAAAACTCGTCGTTCTTGTGTTTTATGATCATTTTCATGAGTTATTGCCCACAATTTTTGGGTCCAGGCGGATTTGCATGCCTCGTAAGAACCCTTACATGTTAGAGAGATATGACAAAAAACTCGCCGTTTTCGCATTTTATGACTGTTTTCAAGAGCTATTGCCCACAATTTTGGTGTTCTAGGGCGTTTTACAACGACCTTACGACCATATATATGCTTGAGAGTTATGACCAAAAACTCGTCATTTTCGTGTTTATGTCCATTTTCATGACTCATTGCCCATAGTTTTTGGGTTCCAGTTGCATTTTCAAGGCATGTAAGACCCGTTACATGTTTGATATATATGACTAAAAAACTCGTAGTTTTCCTGATTTATGGCCGTTTTCATTAGCTATTTCCCACAATTTTGGGGTTCTAGGGCGATTTACATCGACCTTGAGACCCGATACATTTTTGAGAGAGATGACCAATAACTCGTCGTTTTTGTGTTTCTGGCCATTTTGATGAGTTAGTGCCCACAATTTGTGGGTTCTAGTTGGATTTGCAAGGCCTGTAAGACCCATTACATGTTAGAGATATATGACTAAAAAATCATAGTTTTCGTGTTTTATGGTCGTTTTCATGAGCAATTTCCTACTGCTTAGGTGTTCTAGGGCGATTTACAACAACCTTAAGACCTGATACATGTTTGAGAGTTATGACCAAAAAATTGTCGTTTTCGTGTTTATGGCCATTTCCATGAGTTATTGCCCATAGTTTTTGGGTTCTAGTTGGATTTGCAAGGCCTATAAGACCCATTACATGTTTGAGATATGTGACTAAAAAATCGTATTTTTCGTGTTTTATGGCCGTTTTCATGAGCAATTGCCCACTGTTTAGGTGTTCTAGGGCGATTTACAACGACCTTAAGACCTGATACATGCTGGAAATATATGACACAAAACTCACAATTTTCGCATTTTATGGCTGTTTGCATGAGCTATTTCTAACAATTTTATGGTTTAGGGTGCTTTACAGCAACCTTAAGACCCGATACGGGTTAGAGAGTTATGACAAAAAAAAACTCGTCGTTTTTGTGTTTTATGATCATTTTCATGAGTTATTGCCCATAATTTTTGGGTTCCAGGCGAATTTGCATGCCTCGTAAGAACCCTTACATGTTTGAGAGATATGACAAAAAACTCATCGTTTTCGCATTTTATGACCGTTTTCAAGAGCTATTGCCCACAGTTTTGGGGTTCTAGGGCGATTTACAAACAGTTTTTGGGCTCCAGTTGCATTTTCAAGGCCTGTAAGACCCGTTACATGTTTGATATATATGACTAAAAAACTCGTAGTTTTCCCGATTTATGGCCGTTTTCATGAGCTATTCCCATAGTTTTGGGGTTCTAGGGCGATTTACATCGACCTTGAGACCCGATACATGTTTGCGAGATATGACTAATAACTCGCTGTTTTTGTGTTTATGGCCTTTTTTATGAGTTAGTGCCCACAATTTTTGGGTTCTAGTTGGATTTGCAAGGCCTGTAAGACCCATTACATGTTTGAGATATATGACTAAAAAATCATAGTTTTGGTGTTTTATGGCCGTTTTCATGAGAAATTGCCCACTATTTAGGTGTTCTAGGGCGATTTACAACAACCTTAAGACCTAATACATGTTGCAAAGATATGACCCAAAACTCACAGTTTTCGCGTTTAATGTCTGTTTGCATGAGCTATTTCCCGCAGTTTTATGGTTCTAAAGAGATTTACAGCGACCTTAAGACTTGATAAATGTTAGAGAGTTATGACTAAAAACTCGTCGTTTTTGTGTTTTATGATCATTTTCATGAGTTCCAGGCGGATTTGCAGCCTCGTAAGAACCCTTACATGTTTGAGAGATATGACTAGAAACTCGTCGTTTTGGCGTGTTATGACCGTTTTCATGAGATATTGCCCATAGTTTTGGGGTTCTAGGGCGATTTACAACGACCTTAAGACCAGATACATGCTTGAGAGTTATGACCAAAAACTCGTCGTTTACGTGTTTATGGCCATTTTCATGAGTTATTGCCCACAGTATTTGGGTTCCAGTTGGATTTTCAAGGCCTGTAAGACCGGTTACGTGTTTACGTGTTTATGGCCATTTTTGGCCGTTTTCATGAGCTATTTCCCACAATTTTGGGGTTCCAAGGCGATTTACATTGACCTTGAGACTCGATACATGTTTGATTGATATGACCAATAACTTGTTGTTTCGTGTTTATGGCCATTTTTATGAGTTAGGGCCCACAGTTTTTGGGTTCGAGTTGGATTTGCAAGGCCTGTAAGACCCGTTACATCTTTGAAATATATGACTAAAAATCGTAGTTTTCGTGTTTAATTGCCGTTTTCATGAGCTATTGCCCACTTTTTAGGGGTTCTAGGGTGATTTACAACGACCTTAATACCTGATATTTGTTGCAAAGATATGACCCAAAACTCGCAGTTTTCACGTTTTATGGTTGTTTTCATGAGCTATTGCCCACAGTTTTATGGTTCTAGGGTGATTTACCGCAACCTTAAGACCCGATAGACGTTAGATAGTTATGGAAAAAACTCGTCGTTTTTGTGTTTTATGGTCATTTTCATTAGTTATTGCCCATAGTTTTTGGGTTCTAGGCGGATTTGCATGCCTCGTAAGAACCCTTACATGTTTGAGAATATGACCAGAAACTCGTCCTTTTCGCGTTTTATGGTTGTTTTCATGAGCTATTGTCCACAGTTTAGGGCTTCCAGGGCGATTTACAACGACCTCACGACCCGATACATGCTTGAGAGTGTTTATGGCCATTTTCATGAGTTATTGCCCACGGTTTTTGGGATCCAGTTGGATTTGCAAGGGTTATAAGACCCATTATAGGTTTGAGATATATGACTAAAAATCGTAGCTTTCGTGTTTTATGGCTGTTTTCATGAGCAATTGTCCACTATTTAGGTGTTCTTGGGTGATTTACAACGACCTCAAGACCTGATATATGTTGGAAAGATATGACCCAAAACTCATAATTTTCGTGTTTTATTGCTGTTTGCATGAGCTATTTCCCACAGTTTTATGGTTCTAGGGCGATTTACAGCAACCTTAAGTCCCGATACATGGTAGAGAGTTATGACCAAAAA
The DNA here is from genome assembly GCA_023614405.1 of Avena insularis. NCBI lineage: Eukaryota > Viridiplantae > Streptophyta > Magnoliopsida > Poales > Poaceae > Avena > Avena insularis. Next base: position 519,169,217 of record CM042688.1, on the reverse strand, counting down.
CTTGTCTTTTTCGTGTTTTACGATCATTTTCATGAGTTATTGCCCACAGTTTTTGGGTTCCAGACGGATTTTCATGCCTCGTAAGAACCCTTACATGTTTGAGAGATATGACCAGAAACTCATACATTTTCGCGTTTGATGACCTTTTTCATGAGCTATTGCCCACAGTTTTGGGGTTCTAGGGCGATTTACAATGACCTTACGGCCAGATATATGCTTGAGAGTTATGACGAAAAACTTGTCGTTTTCGTGTTTATGGCCATTTTCATGTGTTATTGCCCATAGTTTTTGTTTTCCAGTTAGATTTGCAAGGCCTATAAAACCCATTACATGTTTGAGATATATGACTAAAAAATCGTAGTTTTCGTGTTTTATGGCCGTTTTCATGAGCAATTGCCCACTGTTTAGGTGTTCTAGGGCGATTTATAACGACCTTAAGACCTGATGCATGTTGGAAAGATATGACACAAAACTCACAGTTTTCGCGTTTTATGGCTATTTGCATGACTATTTCTCATAGTTTTATGGTTCTAGGGCGATTTACAGCAACCTTAAGACCCGATATATGTTAGGGAGTTATGACAAAAAAACTAGTCTTTTTTGTGTTTTATGATTATTTTCATGAGTTATTGCCCACAGTTTTTCGGTTCTAGGCGGATCTGCATGTCTCGTAAGAACCCTTACATGTTTGAGAGATATGACAAAAAAACTCGTCATTTTCGCATTTTATGACCGTTTTCAAGAGCTATTGCCCACAGTTTTAGTGTTGTAGGGCGATTTACGACGACCCCACGACTAGATATATGCTTGAGAGTTATGACCAAAAACTCGTCATTTTCGTGTTCATGTCCATTTTCATGAGTTATTTCCCACAGTTTTTGGGTTCCACACTACTAGGAAATCCTTCACCCGTGGCGCATCAATATTGGTCTTCTGTGGCGCATGGCAGGGATGTCACTGTTATGTCACCACTGATGAAAACTTCTGTGGCGCATTCCGAAATGCGCTACAGAAGTCATGATACTTCTGTGGCGCATTTTTGTTGATGCAGGGATACTATTTCTGATGCATTATGGACAATGCGCGCCTTTGAATCACTATCTTACCCTGAAGGTTACAATGATGCGCCACTGGTTTGAATATCAGGTATTAAAAAATTGAAAACTTGTCCAAATATACAATATTATATAGGTATTATACAGTATTACACAGAAATAGTATATTTGACTTAGTATATGAAAACAAATATAATACAAACATGAATATAGTGCCATCACACTACTTAGAGCCTGAACGAGATAGACAAGTGATCATCACATTACAATACAAGTCAAATGAAGTGGTTTGTTACAAGTGTTTGGTACAAAGTTCACCATCTCATCACATTACAAATGAAGTGTTCATCTCGCCTACACTAGAATCAAACAGAATACAACTATGACGACAGTGAGGAAGAGCAAGAGCACTAGCAATATCTTCATCCAGTTCTCCTTCCATAGGTGGTTCCTCCACTTGGCTACCGCCTCCTCTCGAGTCGCGTATCCTTTGTAGCTGTTGCCGCTAAACTTGTTCACCTGTTTCTGACAGTCCTCCCACTCATCGTAGACTCCTGAAACCCAACCCTTGTACACCACGTACCACTTCGTCCTCTCTATAGATAAGGCATATTAGTAAATCATGCAACAAATCGAAAGAACTAAATTGGTTCACATGCATATATATTCACATAAACTAAGCAAAAGATCAGTAAACATAGAAGATAGCACATCGATCATAATCATAGAAGTTCGATGACAACAACCACAATAGTGAAGTTTACAACATACGACCACGGTAGTATATAGTTTGTGACACAACACTACACACAGACATCTATGATAATTCTAGGCGCACACATCGATCAATGTTGAGAACTGCTAACGCTCGGCTTCGGGAATGGTAGATAGCTATCCTTCGTCATCCACGTCCCGTTGTCACCCTGTTGACAAAGAATATTTTCAATCTCCCTCTTAGTCAACCCTCTATTGTGTTTTAGGGCCCCTCCCCTCGTGTTGACATCTTCCACGATGATTTCTGACAACTTAACCTGGATGCGATGGAAGTCTTCTCTAAGATCATCATCGTCCCTTCGCGCCAAATTTTCGGCCCATGCTCGGAAACTAGATGGCAGAGTTAGGTTCTGGAAATCCCGGAAAAACCCTTTAAGGTGATGCATGGCGTAGAAGGCCTCCTTGGCGCCGCCAGTAGCCGTGTCCTTGACGCAGGGGAACTCGAGCACGTTCTTGAACACGTGCTTGTCATCCTTGATACACTCCCCCTTGTTGACGAAGGGGCATCCCTTTTTAGCGTAGCCCTCGAGAGCCTCATTCAAAACACCCCTTATTCCGGTGTAGTCGTTCTTCTTCTTATGACTCGCCGAGTCGAAATATGATGCTATCGAGTACTTTGTGCAAATGACGATGAGTGTGCAGTATTTTTCTCTGCACAACACAATTGAAATGGGATGTTAGAAAAGGGCAAAGGAAGAAAGCTATAAGAAAGCCTATGTCAACAATGCAAGGGGGTATGTGTACTTACTCGGGAAAGAAAGGCAAAAGAAGCATGTTCGTCCTGTTGTGGTCCACCATGAACTTCTCGAGATACGTCGTCGCCTTGGCACGCGTCTCAGATCCTTCCCTCAACTGGCTATCACGCATGTAGTAGGGATCCACTATCGCGATGTAGGGGGTCTGCTCTCTCTTCGTCTTCATCGCCAGATTGAGAGCGAATAGGCGGACCATGTTATAGTCCAGCCGTTTCGAGAGAAACAGCTTGAAGACATCCTCGTACAATATGAAGAACACGTCCGCGGGGGCTTCATGGACGAAGTCCACGTCCGATGGCACCTTGACAGTGAAAACCAGGTAGTTTGGATCTTTGTCTTTAAGAAGAATGCCCTCTAGTGTCTTGATACTATAACTCAAAGCGAGCATATGTCCACCAGCAAGGCGAAGCAACTCGGTCGATGTCGCTTCACCGGCTATATGTATCCTGGGCAAGCCATCCTCGCGGGCTGGTACGATGTCATCCTTAGCCCAGATCCTCTTCGGAGCAGGTTGGCTCTTAGCTTTCTTACCTCTCTTCCTGTGCTTCTTCGTCTTCTGAGCAGGCTCCTCCACTGGGGATGCTAAGTGCTCAACGGTTGCCTTTTGGAGTGTGTCAGGGCTAAAGACGAATCGAACCGGTTTGTCCTGTTGATCGGCGGCCGGAGGCGTCTCTTGAGATAAACCTCCAAAGACCAGGCATTGCCTGCATGTAGTGGGACACCCACCTTGACCCTCGAGAGCGACGAAGGGTTCTTCATCCACAGCAGGCATGTACGATCCTATGCCGGCGTCGGTGTTGATGTAGTCGTCGATGTTGACAAATTCTTCATCATCATTGTTGTTGCCGCCATGTGGTGATGGTGGTGGTGGGGGCGACGGCGGTTGTGTTGCGACGGCGGCATTGCCTTGGGACGGCCCACACGCTCCCAACCGTTGTTGGTGGCGACTGGTGGTGGCGACGACGACAAGTGGCTTCCTAGGTGGTGGCCGGACGATCGAGGTGGCGCTGGTGACAGGTGGCATCCGAGGTGGTGGCCGGGCGATCGAGGTGGCGCTTAGGTGCCCAGTAAGACGAATCTAAGTCTTCGGCCATGTCAAGGGCCAGCCGTGGCATTCTGCAAGGGTCTTGTGTTCGTCGGCTCCCTGTGGTTGAAAGGGGGGTCCATGTCGTCGCACCCCGGCAACACCCGAGCAATCCGGACCCTCATCACGGCATCGTCTATTGCATTGTTGTGCATCGTGCAGTTCGCCGGTTGTATGATATTGCCCTTGGCAACATCCTTCAACTCGCAGTTGACAACTTTGTGGAGTAGTACACAAGCAACATCCTGAATATCGACACATATGTGTTGGGCATCATGATCGAGGTGGCAATCACCAAAGGCGCATAAATAAGATGAAGCGTAGTATGATATTAGTTACCTTGGTGAGGGCGTTGAGCTTGGCTAATGTCTACACACGGCCGATCCCGGCGGCAGGCCTATCATCAGCATTCTCCTTGATGCTGGTGCCACCCGGTTGTGCGATCTGGTATTTTTGGCGGGGCAGCAAGGGGCGGTCGACAACAAGCTCTTGCGGCTGCGCCGCGGCGATGGTGGCCGGCGGGGTCACCAAGTCCGGCGACGCGTTAACGTTGATGCTCGAATTGCTGCCGCTAAAGCTGGGCACGATTATCGGCCCCTGTCGACCTCCTGCATTCCAAATAGCTAGCCCCTCCATCAACCCAGGGGGGGATGATCGCGCGAAGCTTCTCCTCCAATAACTTGTCCATTGCTGTCTCGTCCACTTTTGCCTCTAATGTATTCACCTTCAACTTCAGCTCTTCAACCTCGGATTTATCTTTAGCCGCCGACTGGTTCTTCCCTCCCTCCTCATCTTTACATACTCTTTGTAGTACTCGGTAAACTTCATGCTTGTACCGAAGACGGACAGACGACCAGCTGATTTTGGCGGCAACTTCTTCTCCCTCTTCTTGTAAGTGTTCATCACCCTGTTAAAAACAGTGTCCCATGGCTCCGCCGCTGAATCTTGGGACGACAAGTCCTCGCTAGCGTTCAATTCCTTCTCCTGCAGAGATACAAGGAGAGGTGAACCCATGCATGCATTTAGAATCTTGTCTTAATTATTTTAATGAGAGATCCACGGTAAATTACTTACCATCTCATGCTCAAAGGCCTTCACATCCGGGTCGTCGGTGACGAACTCCCCTGTAACAGGGTCCAGGTAGTAGCGGGCCCAGACAAATTGTCAGATCTGCAGGTCTGTAATTTTATGCCATGGGTTCTCTTTACCCAGGAGTTCAAGCTCGGCGTCCTCCTTGTCCCAAATGGGTTGTTTCTCTCTGTATCCGCCGCTTCCAAGACGGTGGTTACCTATGTTCTTCTCTCGCATAGTCTTTCCCCACTCAGTCCATGCTTTAGAGGCAGCGGTATCTAAGTCCGCCTTGAATATCTTGAACTCTTCTTCGTCAAGCATCAGATTTTTCCTACTTATATCTCCCAGCTTTCACCTTTGTCAATGCTGTTCTTTACCCGTGTTTTCCAGCTGCTCAAGGCGTTGCTCATCTTTGTCAGTGCTAGTTTGTTCACCGGGTTCTTATTACTCTCTAGGTTTCTGAACTTCTCTAGGAATGTGTATCGCTTGTAGCTTCTTAAGGAGGTTCTCGACCAAAGCATGATTATGTCGCATGTACTTCGTGTTGATCGACATGCTTTCTTGGACGATGCACCCGAGTTGCATGCCATACCCGCAAGAAATCGATGAAGGCGCAATGGGTTGGCCACCTTCTGTGACCTCGGTGAACTCATCACAGACGTTGGCGAGCACTTCTGGCTTCCGATCCTTAATATCCTTCTTCTTCTTCTGTATGGTGGCCGGGTTGCCGCTACCACCATCTGTCCGCTCACCACCATCCGTGGTGGTGTTACCCTCCTCCCCGCCTTCACTAGTTCCATCGTAGTCGTCGTCGTCCCCCTCGTAATCTGGATCTTCCTCGCCCCCAGCACCTCCGACGACGGTCCTCGGTGGTGGTGTCATTCTCATCTCCTCCGCCTCCTCATGCTCTTGGGACGGCCCCCAGAATGATTTGTTGGTCTCTCGGGCTAGATCCTCGACGCTCTTTGTTTAGAAGGACCGGCCTCGTCGTTAGTCGACATGTTTGCGCTTTATTACTAATTAAAGAGGCAAAAAGTTAGCACAAATATCGATCGAAAAATTCGGCATGACCTTTGCTAATTTTTGGACCTACGAGTGCCCATTTCTCAACCGAAACGGAAGTGAATCAACACTTCGGGAGAAATGGGCAACTCAATTGAAATCCTTGTAAGAAAAAACACCCCATCCCCATTGACAACCCCATTGACACCATCCATCATCATCCAACACCATCTCATTCACAAAATAAATAGCACTATCTCATCCATAGATCATAAACAGAGGCATAACCAGATCATATACATAACCATTTCTTATAAATAAACAACAGCATATCATATCATATAAATAAACTAGAGCAATCTTAGTAACATTCATCGATCTTTGGGGACAGTTTCAGCATTTGCTTTCATCGATGTCTTTGGGAATAAGGTTCACACTTAGTTGCAAGAGTAGTATGTCAGTAATTTCAGAACACACATAGTTTTAGTTCTGTGGAAAGCACTCAATTTCATGAGCTGATGCTTGCAATAATCCAAAAAGCATCCTGACTTGTTGCAATTTGAGATGCATGGACTTTGTCTAACAATTAGATCCTATTGCAATGACTCAAAAGTGAAACTTGTGGTTGGAAATTACTACCAGTACAATATCTGATCGTTTTTCTAACTTTCCATTTCTTCTATCAATTTATACTGTACTTGTATTGAGCCATTAACCTAAACTGCTTGTGACAAGGATAACAATTTTAGGCATTATCTATTGAAAATAACAAAACCACATTTAAGTAAACAAAACCAGATTTAAGTAAGCTGTTAATTTACTCAATCAACATAGTCATGCAAAAGGCGCATTGCATGCAAGCTTAACAAAGGATAGCAATCAAACATGAAACTGGATCATCCAAGTACAAACTTCATGAGGTACTTTATTTCCAAACTAAATTAATAAAACATTTTTTTAAACAGGAATTTCAAGCACATTCCATAATTCCACTGGAGATTATTTCATGATCTCATATACAGCCTCAGGAGCAAGCAAAACAACAAAAACAGCATATCCAGATCACCATGACAGAAGGAAGTGTAAGTATACAAAGCAATCACAGATGCTGATGGATCATTGGTCCCGATAGATTAGTACTCTCTTGCTCCTAGCATTGCTGTAGCTCTTTTATTACAACACTGGAGAGCCAGAGCCTCCAAACTGATCTACCAAACCGCCACAATAAGATAGTTTGTACATAAATTAATTGATTCACCACCCCTCAATCTTCACAAGATTCACCGTTTTTCTTTCATTGTAGTCTGTCTAAACTCTCAGACTTCACAAAGTTTTCACAAAGTTTGCGCTAGCTAGGGCAGCAATTTCAATTGAACTAAGAGCACACTTGAAATTCGAAGAGAAAGGGATGGGCTCCTGCTACACTACACTCGTCAGAGATGTACCTGCGGTGGCGAGATGGCGCGGGATGGGGAGGTGGTCGTGGCGGCTGTGCTCCTGCTGCGGGACGGGCTGCTCCTCCCTCGTACGCTCCTCCTCTGGTGCGTGTGGCTGGCTCCCTCCCTCGTACGCTCCTCCTCCATAGGCTCCGACGGCGGCGATGGCTGGCTCCCTCCCTCATACGCTCCTCCTCCACAGGCTCTGACAGCGGCGATGGCTGGCTCCCTCCCTCGTACGCTCCTCCTCCACAGGCTACAACAGCGACGACGGCTGGCTCCTCCTCCCTCGTAGGCTCCTCCTCTAGTGCGTGTGGGAGGCGCTAGCTAGGGCGGCGCTAGGGTTCTGGGTCGCGGGCTCCTCTTCTTGTGCGTGTGGGATTTCGATTTAGGGAATGGTTGGAATGACGAAGTAGCAGGAAAGGGGAAGGCCGAACCGTTTTTTGGCTAAGTTTGAAACTTCTAGGGTGCATTCCTACAATATGCGCCACAGAATGTCCAACTTCTGTGGCGCATATTGTAGGAATGCGCCACAGAATATGTGCACTTGGTCCAAAAGAAATGCGGCATTGTAGTTTGCATCAAACACTCACCTAGCCTAGCGGTCACCAGTACTGGCTCTAAACACAGGCGTGAGTTGAATCCTGGCGTTCTCAGACTTTTTTCTTTATTTAAAAAATATTTTTAATTGTATGTGACAAATATATTTACTTATGTTATATTACAACAAGAAAGTACAAATATATATATGTTACAAATATATTTAAATATCATGATATAAATTTTAGTCTCTAACTAATACACAAAAAAGGTCGCACGTCGTCATGTGATGTGTTGAGCTAGCCTCTCTTCGCAATCTTCTTGCCTTTTTTCTTCGCGGTTGAATACTTTAGCCCGGGCACTATGAGATTTCTTCTCGTGAACGGACAACCTTTAGTAGGTAGTGTGGTCTTTCTTCTTACTTTAGTAGTAGTAGGCATGTTGAAGTACTTGTCGAACTCCTCTTTGATCTTCGGATCGCCATTCTTGTCAAAGTCTTGCTCATTGGCGGATCCTTCCATTCCGATGATGCTCCTCTTGCCCTTCCTCACTACAATACGACTGGGCTTTGACGGGTCGGTAATAAAGAAACATTTATCAACTTGGCTAGCGAGTATCCATGGCTCATTTTTCGTGGAGGCCTTCTATGCCGACTCGGCATCTGGTATAACGTAGTTGGTGAAATATCGGCCTTCTTTTTCAACGTTCTTGGCCCATCTGACATGGAACATCGGTACCGTCTCTCCACAGTAGTCGAGCTCCCATATATCCTCGATCCTTCTGTAGAATCTTTCCATGACAGTAGTCTCGTCATCGGCGAAGGACATCATAGTAACTCCTGAGTTTTGATATTCGCTATTCATGTCCTTTTCCTCGGTGTAGAATCTGTAACCGTTGATGTCTTATGACTGATAGGTCTTTACGTTATGCGCTGGGCCCTGTGACAAGGAGAATATGAGTTGTTGATCTTCCGTAGAAGGCGTCTGCGGGGGATTGTCCAGCAGCCTTTTCTTGAACCAACCCATGAAGGTGGAGTTGTGTGCTCTTGTTACATCTCCTTTCTTCCTCGGGCGGGCCCGGTCCACGTACTCCTGCTCGATCAAGCTTTTGTCCTCTTCCACCCAAGGGCTGACCAATTAAATGTGTTGTAGTGCGACTCAGTGTGCCCTGGCAAAGTCGGCGCGTCGATTAGCAATGCCGACATGCAGTGAGCGGTGGCCCTCGCGGTGACCATACCCAGCGAGCCTGCCGAGGTGCTTCTTGGTGGGTATTCCAGCATCCTTGTTCTCGGTTGTTAGATAGTTCTGGCAGAAAGAGATGCACTCGTAGATCAGAAAGCCCTTGGCTGGACCTGTTGCGAACGAACCCTTTGATTACACCGTTCAGCCTTTCAAACGGCATCATGTTATGCAGGAATGTCGGCCCGAGCTGGATGATGTCATCCATGACATGGACAAGTAGATGCACCATGATGTCGAAGAATGCGGGCAGAAAGTAAATCTCGAGCTCGCATAGTATCACCACGATCTCTTCACAGCCTTTGCTTCATGCCGATCGACTTCCTAGAGATGACGTCGAAAAGGTTGAACAAGCCAAACAGCGTCTCACGGACGTGCTCTACATTATCCCTCGTATGGCAACTAGAAGTATCTGTGTCATCATCACGTGACAGTCGTGGGACTTCATACCGCTGAACCTCTTCTTCGCTACGTCGAGATACCTGCTTATCTTGCCTGAGTATCCGTGAGGAACTTTGACTCCTAAGAGGCACCTGAAAAACTGCTCGATCTCCTCGCGACCGAGTGAAGCGAGCAAGCACGACCACCTCATTCTTCTTAACCCTTTTGCGGTGACCCTGAGTCCCTTCCGTTTGATCGTCGTCATCATCACTATCAGGGTATTGAAGCTCCTTCTTAATGCCAACAATTTAGGTCATTTCTTGCTTTCGGCCCATCCTTGGTCCTCTCCGGCATGTTGAGGAGAGTGCCAAGCAGACTCTCGGTAACGTTCTTCATGATGTGCATTACATCGAGGCTATGGGGCGTGTGGAGGACCTTCCAGTACGGCAGGTCCCAGAAAATAGACCTCGCTTTCCATACACCCAGAAGCGGCTTTGTCTTTGGTCGCTTCTTCCCTGGCGCTGGGCACTCGTCCCAATTATTCAGAAGCTCCTCGATTTCTTCGCCGCTCCTCGTACGCGGGGCTCTTTCGAGCTCGTCTTTACCATTGAACATGTCACCGCGTTTTCTCCATGGGTGATCCATGCGAAGCCACTTTTGAGTCCCTTGGAACACGGTTTTCGAAGATCTGGGATCCTTGGGTAGCTGGTGATGCGGGATCTTATCCATGAACTTGACACATGCATTGTGTTCGTGGTTCACCTGGGCTGATACATATGCGTAACCAGGATAGTCCTGCACCGTCGTGAGCAACGCGGCTCTCAGAGGGAAATATTCTTTAGTGTAGGTGTCCCACGTATGGGCTGGCGTCTCCCACAACATGGCTAACTCCTCTTTCAACAACCCGAGATAAAGATGCATGTCGACACCTGGCTGTTTCGGCCCCTGAATAAGAATGCTCATGTGTACGTACCTTTGCTTTGTGCAGAGCCACGGGGGATGTTGTACGGCCATAGAAACACGGGCCAGGTGCTATGCGTACTACTCTGGTTGCTAAAAAAATTGAGTCCATCGATGCTCATACCCAACCTGACGTTCCTTACATCGCCCCCGAACTCTTCGAACTCGATGTCCAATGCATTCCACTGGCTAGCGTCTGAAGGGTGTGTTAGGATCTTTCCCTTCTCTGAATCATCTTCGGGTTTCTCCCTTTCCGCGTGCCATTGCATTAGCTTTGCTTCCTTAGGATCTACGAAATATCTCTATAGACGGGGAGTGATAGGAAAGTACCATACCACTTTTCGAGGAACTTTGTTGTTCCCTCTCTTGTACCGTCCATGGCCGCACACCGGACATGTGGTTCTCTCCGCGTACTCGTTACGATAAAGTGCGCAATCATTGATACATGCATGGTATTTAACATGCGGTAGATCGAGAGGGCACACGATTTTCTTGGCCTCCTCTATACTTGTTGGCAATGTGTTCCCGTTAGGAAGACGATCGTGCAAGAATTCCATGTTAGCATTGAAGCTCACGTCGGTCCATTTGTGTTCCGCCTTCATCTCTAGAGCCTTGAGCGTTACACTCAGGCGTGTATCCTCGAGCCGACACCCAGGATACAATGGAGTCATCCCATCTAACTCCATTTGCGCCAGCTTAGCTTTCTCTCTGGCTGCATCTTTGGCGTTGCTCGTCTCCTTGAGAAGCAGTTCCTGAACGTGAGGATCCCTTAACACCGAAGTTAGCAGCGTCTGGGTGTTCGCTTCTTCTCCTTCTTCATGATGGTCATGCCCGTCGACATCTCCTTCTTCGTCATGATGATCATGCCCGTCGCTGGTATATTCTTCGTCATCATTACCATGCCCGTCGGGAGACTCTTCGTCTTATCGCTCGCCCAAGTCTTCATGATGACCAACACCATTTAATACCAGCTCCTCATCGAAGTCGTCACTCATGAAACCGCGCCTGAGCAGGTGATCCTCCAATTGTCTAGAATCAGGGTCGATCCAGCGCTGGAGTTTGCATGTTCGACATGGACATCTTATTGGGGTCTTGTTGTTTCGAATCATGTCCGCCTTGGCGTCTTTCTTATACCTAGTAACTCGACCTTCACTCATGCTGACGACCATGGTATCCTGTGCGGTATGCACATATAGAGCAAAAAGACAGAGAGTAGGTTAATTAGAAATATACACACACAATACATACATGCATGGTCGTCGCCGGAAAAATTCGGCATGACCTTTCCTAAAAGTAGGACATATGGGTGGTGCAAAATTTTGCCGAAATGGAAATGAATCAACATTTCGGCAAACATCCATGCACCACACCGGGACAGAGACAAGCAAAAACAAGAATCTTCTTCCCATGCAAGCATTCATGCACCACAAAAGCTTCATGCACAAACATCATCTTCGCGCCATGCATGCATCGCATATACACACCGCCCGCGCGAAAAGCTTTACACCTACAAAACATGCATATTCATGGCCAATTACTCACCGGATAGATAGAATACCGAGTCCAGAGCGCGATGTGAGAGAGTGTGGATCAATAGATATATAGAGAGATAAGAGTACACAAATAGAGATGTGGAGGAGAAAAGTAGGTGTGTTTTAGATCAACTAGTTGGAGAAAGGCTTTCCCTAGCCAATCTATCAACTGTAGTAGGTTTAAATACAACAAAATGTTGAAAAGTATAGACACAATGGGGTGGGGGAGAGGAGGAAGACGAGCTGGGAGGAGGGGGAAGAAGGATGTGAAATGGATGGTGGGAGAGAGGAGGAAGCAACGCTGCCACCTTTGTGCAGATCTGGTCGAAGGATTCTGTGGCGCACACAGGCCGTATGCGCCACAGAAGTTCAATCTTCTGTGGCGCATACAGGCTGCATGCGCCACTGAACCTTGGCTATAGGGCGTAGTGGGCCATGTGGGCCCCCTGACTCAATGTTCTGTGGCGCATGGCCAACGAATGCGCCATAGAACCTTGGCCAGTGGATAGACACTATGGGCCCGGCACTCAGTGTTCTGTGGTGCATACTGTGGTTATGCACCATAGAAGGTTAAACTTCTATGGCGCATATCTGACCCATGCGCCACAGAACACTGAGGGCACTGATCTGCACCAAATAAACGTGGTAGATAGACCTCTTTAATGACACCCCTCTATATATACGCCACACTCCCTGTCCAAAGCAACATACCTGCCCTCATGTCTTCTTCCCACAACTCGTCAAAAGACTCGCTGGAGAGCACATCCCGCTCGCATTCCCTGCAGCCTACTCGTAGTGCAGGGGCGAGGTCAAGGGGCAGTGCTCGGAGTCAGCCGCCGCGAGATTCAGAGGTCAACCTAATTGAGGAGGAGGCCAGACTGCGGCACGATGCCCTCTACAACAAGGCCATGAAGTTGTACGCCGTGCTCGCATCTCCGGAGGAGAGGGCGCGCATGGCGGAACCAATCGGGTGGCGGCCGGTGCTTGACCCCAACGTGTCCATGGAGGACCACATCCGCAGGCTGCAGGCGCGCGTGAACAGGGAGGTTTGGCATATTCCACCGCCATCGCCCCCACCAGCTCTTTGAAGGGATTTGTAATGTTGTAGTTTGTGTATCTGCAATGATGTATGGCATTGTTGTTTTGCTGTTCAAGGCTATGCGCATGTGAAATTTGCAATGATATATGCCACTGCACATGTCTATCTACTAGATTGTCTAGTATATTCTACCTATTCCACTGGTACTTGTTTAGTTGGGAAAAGCACAAGAGGAAAATGTGTGTACTAGGAAACAAATAATCTGAGAAGCACGAAGCTTTCTGTGGCGCATACTACACACATGCGCCATAGAAGTTTGTTCTTCTGTGGCGCATATGCAACAATGCGCCACAGAAGCTTGTACATAGGTGTCCAGAGAGTAGGGCCCACATAATTGTTCTGTGGCGCATATCGCAATATGTGCCACAGAAGATATAAACTTCGGTGGCGCATCTCATTGTATGCACCACAGAAGTTTGGTCAAAGCACGGTCAGACCCCGCCTGCTGTGGGTCCCACCAAACTTCTGTGGCGCATACAGAGTAATGCACCACAGAAGATTCATGGTCCAACGGCTGGCGTGGGTCCCACCAAACTTCTGTGGCGCATGGCTCTGGAAGATGCGCCACAAAAGTTTGGTGGTTCTGTTGCACATTTCTCCGGATGCGCCACTGGATAACTTTTGTGGCGTATGGTCAGGACCATTCGCCACAGAAGGTATGTTTATCTATAGCTAGTTTCCTAGTAGTGCCGGTTGCATTTTCAAGGCCTGTAAGACCCGTTACATGTTTGATATATATGACTAAAAAACTCGTAGTTTTCCCGATTTAAAGCCGTTTTCATGAGCTATTTCCCACTGTTTTGGGGTTCTAGGGCGATTTACATCGACCTTGAGACCCGATACATGTTTGAGATATATGACCAATAACTCGTCGTTTTTGTGTTTATGGCCATTTTTATGAGTTAGTGCCCACAATTTTTGTGTTCCAGTTGGATTTGCAAGGCCTATAAGACCCATTACATGTTTGAGATGTATGACTAAAAAATCATGGTTTTCGTATTTTATGGCCGTTTTCATGAGCAATTGCCCACAGTTTAGGTGTTCTAGGGCGATTTACAACAACCTTAAGAGTTGATACATATTGCAAACATATGACCCAAAACTCACAGTTTTCGTGTTTTATGTCTGTTTGCATGAGCTATTTCCCACGGTTTTATGGTTCTAGGGAGATTTACAGCAACCTTAAGACCCAATAAATGTTAGATAGTTATGACCAAAAACTCGTCGTTTTCGTGTTTTATGATCATTTTCATGAGTTCCATGCGGATTTGCATGCCTCGTAAGAACCCTTATATGTTTGAGAGATATAACCAGAAACTCGTCGTTTTGACGTGTTATGACCGTTTTCATGAGCTATTGCCCATTGTTTTGGGGTTCTAGGGCGATTTACAACGACCTTACGACCAGATATATGCTTGAGAGTTATGACCAAAAACTCGTCGTTTTCGTGTTTATGGCCATTTTCATGAGTTATTGCCCATAATTTTTGTTTTCCAGTTAGATTTGCAAGGCCTATCAGACCCATTACTTGTTTGAGATATATGACTAAAAAATCGTAGTTTTCGTGTTTTATGCCATTTTCATGAACAATTGCCCACTGTTTAGGTGTTCTAGGGCGATTTACAATAGCCTTAAAACCTAATACATGTTGGAAAGAAATGACACAAAACTCACAGTTTTCGTCTTTTTTGTGTTTTATGATCATTTTCATGAGTTATTGCCCACCGTTTTTGGGTTCCAGGCGGATTTGCATGCCTCATAAGAACCCTTACATGTTTGAGAGATATGACAAAAATCTCGTCATTTTCGCGTTTTATGACCGTTTTCAAGAGTTATTGCCCACAGTTTTGGGGTTCTAGGGCGATTTATAATGACCTTACGACCAGATATATGCTTGAGAGTTATGACCAAAAACTAGTCATTTTCGTGTTCATGTCCATTTTCATCAGTTATTGTCCACAGTTTTGGGTTCTAGTTGCATTTTCAAGGCCTGTAAGACCCGTTACGTGTTTGATATATATGACTAAAAAACTCGTAGTTTTCCCGATTTATGGCCGTTTTCATGAGCTATTTCCCACAGTTTTGGGGTTCTGGGGTGATTTACATCGACCTTGAGACCCAATATATGTTTGAGAGATATGACCAATAACTCGTCGTTTTTGAGTTTATGGCCTTTTTATGAGTTAGTGCCCACAATTTTGGGGTTCTAGTTGGATTTGCATGGCCTGTAAGACCCATTACATGTTTGAGATATATGACTAAAAAATCATAGTTTTCATGTTTTATGGCCGTTTTCATGAGCAATTGCCCACAGTTTAGGTGTTCTAGGGCGATTTACAACAACCTTAAGACCTGATACATGTTGCAAATATATGACCCAAAACTCACAGTTTTCGCGTTTTATGTCTGTTTGCATGAGCTATTTCCCGCGGTTTTATGGTTCTAGGGAGATTTACAACAACCTTAACACCCAATAAATGTTAGAGAGTTATGACCAAAAACTCGTCGTTTTCGTGTTTTATAATCATTTTCATGCGTTCCATGCGGATTTGCATGCCTCGTAAGAACCCTTACATGTTTGAGAGATATGACCAAAAACTCGTCGTTTTGGCGTGTTATGACCGTTTTCATGAGCTATTGCCCATTGTTTTGGGGTTCTAGGGCGATTTACAACGACCTTACGACCAGATATATGCTTGAGAGTTATGACCAAAAACTCGTCGTTTTCGTGTTTATGGCCATTTTCATGAGTTATTGCCCATAGTTTTTGGGTTCCACTTGGATTTTCAAGGCCTGTATGACCCGTGACATGTTTGAGTTATATGACTAAAAAACTCATAGTTTTCCCAATTTTTGGCCGTTTTCATGAGCTATTTCCCATAGTTTTGGGGTTCCAGGGCGATCTACATTGACCTTGACACCCGATACATGTTTGATTGATATGACCAATAACTCGTTGTTTTCGTGTTTATGGCCATTTTTATGAGTTAGTGCCCACAGTTTTTGGGTTCGAGTTGGATTTGCAAGGCCTGTAAGACCCATTACATGTTTGAAATATATGACTAAAAAATTGTAGTTTTCGTGTTTATGGCTGTTTTCATGAGCTATTGCCCACAGTTTTATGGTTCTAGGGAGATTTACAAGGACCTTAAGACCCGATACATGTTAGATAGTTATGGCCAAAAACTCGTTGTTTTTGTGTTTTATGGTCATTTTCATTAGTTATTGCCCATAGTTTTTGGGTTCTAGGCGGATTTGCATGCCTCGTAATAACCCTTACATATTTGAGAGATATGACCAGAAACTCATCGTTTTCGCATTACATGGCTGTTTTAATGACATTTTCCCACAGTTTAGGGCTTCCAGGGCGATTTAGAACGACCTCATGACCCGATACATGCTTGAGAGTTATGACCAAAAACTCGTAGTTTTCGTGTTTTATGGCCGTTTTCATGAGCAATTGCCCACTGTTTAGGTGTTCTAGGGCGATTTACAACGACCTTAAGACCTTATACATGTTGGAAAGATATGAAACAAAACTCACATTTTTCGCGTTTTATGGTTGGTTGCATGAGCTATTTCTGACAGTTTTATGGATCTAGGGCGATTTACAGCAACCTTAAGACCCAATACATGTTAGAGAGTTATGACAAAAAAAACTCTTTGTTTTTGTGTTTTATGATCATTTTCATGAGTTAATGCCCACAATTTTTGGGTTCCAGGCGGATTTGCATGCCTCGTAAGAACCCTTACATGTTTGAGAGATATGACAAGAAACTCGTCGTTTTAGCATTTTATGACCGTTTTCACGAGCTATTGCCCACAGTTTTGGGGTTCTAGGGCGATTTAAAACGACCTTACGACCAGATATATGCTTGAGAGGTATGGCCAAAAACTCGTAATTTTCGTGTTTATGTCCATTTTCATGAGTTATTGCCCACAGTTTTTGGGTTCTAGTTGCATTTTCAAGGCATATAAGACTAAATACATGTTTGATATATATGACTAAAAAACTCGTAGTTTTCCTGATTTTTGGCCGTTTTCATGAGCTATTTCCCACAGTTTTGGGGTTCCAGGGTAATTTACATCGACCTTGAGACCAATACATGTTTGAGAGATATGACCAATAACTCGTCGTTTTTGTGTTTATGGCCATTTTTATGAGTTAGTTCCCACAATTACATGTATGAGATATATGACTAAAAAATCATAGTTTTCATATTTTATGGCTGTTTTCATGAGCAATTGCCCACTGTTTAGGTGTTCTAGGGAGATTTACAACAACCTTAATACCTAATACATGTTGCAAAGATATGACCCAAAACTCATAGTTTTTGTGTTTTATGTCTGTTTGCATGAGCTATTTCCCGTAGTTTTATGGTTCTAGGGAGATATACATGAACCTTAAGACCCGATAAATGTTAGAGAGTTATGACAAAAAACTCGTCGTTTTCGTGTTTTATGATCATTTTCATGAGTTCCAGGCGGATTTTTCACGCCTCGTAAGAACCCTTACTTGTTTGAGAGATATGACCAGAAACTCATGGCTTTCGCGTTTTATGACCGTTTTCATGAGCTATTGCCCACATTTTTGCGCTTCCAAGGCGATTTACAATGACCACACGACCCGATACATGCTTGAGAGTTTTGACCAAAAACTCGTCGTTTTCGTGTTTATGGCCATTTTCATGAGTTATTGCCCACAGTTTTTGGGTTCCAGTTGGATTTTCAAGGCCTATAAGACCCGTCACATGTTTGAGATATATGACTAAAAAACTCGTAGTTTTCCCGATTTTTGGCAATTTTCATGAGCTATTTCCCATAGTTTTGGGGTTCCAGGGCGATTTACATTGCCTTGAGACCCGATACATGATTGATTTATATGACCAATAACTCGTTGTTTTCGTGTTTATGGACATTTTATGAGTTAGTGCCCACAGTTTTTGGGTTCGAGTTGGATTTGCAAGGCCTGTAAGACCCGTTACATGTTTGAAATATATGAATTGTAGTTTTCGTGTTTTATGTTCGTTTTCATGAGCTATTGCCCACTATTTAGGGGTTCTAGGGCGATTGACAACGACCTTAAGACCTGATATAAGTTGCAAAGATATGACCCAAAACTCACAGTTTTCGTGTTTTATGGCTGTTTTCATGAGTTATTGCCTATAGTTTTATGGTTCTAGGGCGATTTACGGCAACCTTAATACCTGATACATGTTAGATAGTTATGGCCGAAAACTCGTCGTTTTTGTGTTTTATGGTCATTTTCATTAATTATTGCCCATAGTTTTTGGGTTCTAGGCGGATTTGCATGCCTCGTAAGAACCCTTACATATTTGAGAGATATGACCAGAAACTCATCGTTTTCGCATTATATGGCTGTTTTCATGAGCTATTACCCACAATTATTGCCCATAGTTTTTGGGTTCCAGTTGGATTTGCAAGGCCTATAAGACCCATTACATGTTTGAGATATATGACTAAAAAATCGTAGTTTTCGTGTTTTATGGCCGTTTTCATGAGCAATTGCCCAGTTCTTAGGTGTTCTAGGGCGATTTACAATGACCTTAAGACCTGATACATGTTGGAAAGATATGACACAAAACTAACAGTTTTCGCGTTTTATCGCTATTTGCATGAGCTATTTCTCACAGTTTTATGGTTCTAGGGCGATTGACAGCAACCTTAAGACCCGATACATGTTAGGGAGTTATGACAAAAAAAACTCGTCATTTTTGTGTTTTATGATCATTTTCATGAGTTATTGCCCACAGTTTTTGGGTTCCAGGCGGATTTGCATGCCTCGTAAGAGCCCTTAAATGTTTGAGAGATATGACAAAAAACTCGTCGTTTTCGCATTTTATGACCGTTTTCAAGAGCTGTTGCCCATAGTTTTGGGATTCTAGGGCGATTTACAACGACCTTACGACCAGATATATGCTTGAGAGTTATGACCAAAAACTCGTCATTTTCATGTTTATGTCCATTTTCATGAGTTATTTCCCACAGTTTTTGGGTTCCTGTTGCATTTTCAAGGCCTGTATGACCCGTTACATGTTTGATATATATGACTAAAAAACTCGTAGTTTTCCTTATTTATGGCCGTTTTCTTGAGCTATTTCCCACAGTTTTGGGTTTCTAGGGCGATTTGCATCGACCTTGAGACCCGATACATGTTTGAAAGATATGACCAATAACTCGTCGTTTTTGTGTTTATGAACATTTTTATGAGTTAGTGCCCAGAATTGTTGGGTTCCAGTTGGATTTGCAAGGCCTATAAGACCCATCACATGTTTGAGATATATGACTAAAAAATCAAAGTTTTCTTGTTTTATGGCCGTTTTCATGAGCAATTGCCCACTGTTTAGGTGTTCTAGGGAGATTTACAACAACCTTAATACCTGATACATGTTGCAAAGATAGGACCCAAAACTCACAGTTTTCGCGTTTTATGTCTGCTTGCATGAGCTATTTCCCGCAGTTTTATGGTTCTAGGGAGATTTATAGCAACCTTAAGACCCGATAAATGTTAGAGAGTTATGACAAAAAATTCGTCGTTTTCGTGTTTTATGATCATTTTCATGAGTTATTGCCCACAATTTTTGGGTTCCAGGAGGATGTGCATGCCTCGTAAGAACCCATACATGTTTAAGAGATATGACCAGAAACTCGTCGTTTTCGCGTTTGATGACCGTTTTCATGAGCTATTGCCCACAGTTTTGGGGTTCTAGCGTGATTTACAACGACCTTACGACCAGATATATGCTGGAGAGTTATGACCAAAAACTCGTCGTTTTCGTGTTTATGGCCATTTTCATGAGTTATTGCCCACAGTTTTTGGGTTCCACTCGGATTTTCAAGGCCTGTAAGACCCGTGACATGTTTGAGATATATGACTAAAAAACTCGTAGTTTTCCGGATTTTTGGTCGTTTTCATGAGCTATTTCCCATAGTTTTGGGGTTCTAGAGCGATTTACATTGCCTTGAGACCCGATACATGTTTGATTGATATGACAAATAACTCGTTGCTTTCGTGTTTCTGTCCATTTTATAAGTTAGTGCCCACAGTTTTTGGGTTCGAGTTGGATTTGCAAGGCCTGTAAGACCAGTTACATGTTTGATATATCTGACTAAAAAATCATAGTTTTCATGTTTTTGGCCGTTTTCATGAGCTATTTCCCACGGTTTTGGGGTTCCAGGGTGATTTACATCGACCTTGAGACCCGATACATGTTTGAGAGACATGACCAATAACTCGCAGTTTTCGTGTTTATGGCCATTTTTATGAGTTACTGCCCATAGTTTTTTGGTTCCAGTTGGATTTGCAAGGCCTATAAGACCCGTTACATGTTTGAAATATATGACTAAAAAATCGTAGTTTTCATGTTTTATGCCGTTTTCATGAGCTATTGCCCACTATTTAGGGGTTCTAGGGCGATTTACAACGACCTTAAGCCCTGATACATGTTGCAAAGATATGACCCAAAATTCGCAGTTTTCGCGTTTTATGTCTGTTTGCATGAGCTATTTCCCGCGGTTTTCTGGTTCTAGGGAGATTTACAGCAACCTTAAGACCCAATAAATGTTAGAAAGTTATGACCAAAAACTCGTAGTTTTCGTGTTTTATGACCATTTTGATGAGTTCCAGGCGGATTTGCATGCCTCGTAAGAACCCTTACATGTTTGAGAGATATGACCAAAAACTCGTCGTTTTCCCTTGTTATGACCGTTTTCATGAGCGATTGCCCACATTTTTCGGGTTCTAGGGCGATTTACAATGACCTTACGACCAAATATATGCTTGAGAGTTATGACCAAAAACTCATCGTTTTCGTGTTTATGGCCATTTTCATGAGTTATTGCCCACAGTTTTTGGGTTTCAATTGGATTTTCAAGGCCTGTAAGACCCGTTACATGTTTGATATATATGACTAATAACTCGTAGTTTTCCCGATTTTTGGCCGTTTTCATGAGCTATTTCCCATAGTTTTAGGGTTCCAGGGTGATTTACATTGACCTTAAGACCCGATCATGATTGATATGACCAATAACTCGTTGATTTCGTGTTTATGGCCATTTTTATGAGTTAGTTCCCACAGTTTTTGGGTTCGAGTTGGATTTTCAAGGCCTGTAAGACTCGTTACATGTTTGAAATATATGACTAAAAAATCATAGTTTTCGTGTTTTATGGCCGTTTTCATGAGCTATTGCCCACTATTTAGGGGTTCTAGGGCGAATTACAACAACCTTAAGACCTGATATATGTTGCAAAGATATGACCCAAAACTCGCAGTTTTCGCGTTTTATGGCTGTTTTCATGAGCTATTGCCCATAGTTTTATGGTTCTAGGGCGATTTACGGCAACCTTAAGACCCGATACATGTTAGATAGTTATGGCCAAAAACTCGCCGTTTTTGCATTTTATGGTCATTTTCATTAATTATTGCCCACAGTTTTTGGGTTCTAGGCGGATTTGCATGCCTCGTAAGAACCCTTACATATTTGAGAGATATGACCAAAAACTCGTTGTTTTCGCATTATATTGTTGTTTTCATGAGCTATTGCCCACAGTTATTCACTACAAGAAATTTGTTATTCTATGACCTTCTAATAGTGACCGTGAACGAAATCGTCATAGTTCTATGACGATTTCGAACTCGATGGTCGTAAGCCATTTAGGAGGGCCAAAACATTATTAAATTATGACCATTTCGATCAAAAACGTCGTAATTTGAATAGACAAAATCGTCATAACATATATGATACATGTTAGGACCTTGTTTGTAGGCGGCTATGACCAAATTATATCGTCATATAGCGTCTAAAATAAGATATATTAAAATGACTGGCTTACGTGGCGTGTCTACGTGTCTATTTTTTTAAAATAGCTCTATGACCAATCAAATCACTGGAAACAAACTCCCACAGATCCTCCATCTTAGCCTAATCTGGACCGTTCAGTGTCCATCCAACGTGTGCAAGCTCAGCTAAAGAAGCACACCCACGGCCTCACCAACTCCCCACGAGCCCATGACCTAACACAATGGCAGCCTCTATTCTCTCTCCCTGGCGCCGCCACCACGATCCAGATCGAACGCTGCCCCTCCTCACCTCCGACCACCCCACACCTCCGGCGCCCCTCCTCACCTCCGGCCACCCTAGACCTCCGGTGCCCCTCCTCACCTCCGGCCACCCTAGACCTCCGGTGCCCCTCCTCACCTCTGGCCACCCTAGACCTACGGTGCCCCTCCTCATCCTCTCTGAAGCACCTCCGACACCTCACCCTCGACCCATCTCCCCTCACGGTGCGACCTGTCTCCCCCACTCTCCCTCCCACAACCGCCGCCGCCAGCACACCCAAGCGAGGCTTCCGCTCGATCTCCCCACCCCAAGCGAACCTCCCTGATCTACCCAAGTCTAATCCGCCCGCCTTACTGCTTCGCGTTGATCGGATCCATCTTCTCGGGAGCTCGCCGTCCAGACCAGGGGCACTGCCACTCTACCGGCAACACCACCCATCTCTCCCTCTTATCTTAGGCACCATCACCTCCTTCTCAACCTCCTCTAACTTGCTGCATCTATTGAAACAGGAATCATGCGGTAGGAACTCGAAGACGGCGGCCAGAAGAACGTGTGTCGCTGGAGGTGGTCGAGAACTGGCACATCGATGGCGTTGTCTACTCTGCCGACAAGTAGGGCGTCTACTCTCTTGATCTCTTCGACCGTATCCGCCAAATCAGGTGCAAGGTTCGTGTGGGTTCGTTCATACACCCCGGTGGTTATGTAAGAGCTGTCGGTTGACCAGCAGCTGTCTGCTGCTTGCTTCTAGCGTCTACCATGTGAGATGTAGTTGTATAGGCCGATCTAGTACCTGGTACCAGCAGCGGTAGACTTTTATGTCACACTCAGTAGCAGCTCCTTTCTTGATTTGCTTACTCTAGTTGTACCTTGTTTACCTTTGTCTACCGCTTAACTAGTAATGGATATTTAGCAGCTGAATACAGAGGGATTTGGATAGTTGAGTTCAAGCGATTGATAGGTAGATCAAAGCCAAATTAGAAGTGCTATGTATATTGGCCTAATGCATCTGTAGCAGCCACATGAACTCATTTTCATGCAAGTAAATATGCTCAAGTTGAGAGGTGTCGTGTAGCCAATTTATCAATGGTTTATGTTCAGATGTACTAATAGAGAAACTTCAGCAACTATTTGTAGACTAGTTTTCAAGCTTCATTTCCTGATTTTTGCATTGGATCTCTATGGTTGTATGGCTTGTTTCATATGCCCACCTGATAGTTAATAGCATGTCTTCATGGATATAGTCTTCTCTTGTTAAACATGCTTGTAAACCTAATGTATTGATAGATGGCTATGTGAGTATCCCTCAAGGAGGTAGTCGATCGGTCCAGCGGCAAAGGCACAACCAACCTCGTCCACAAGGCGCCACCATAGCATTCTGTTCAACAGTACAACAATTATGATGCCCGTTGCATATTACCTTGTCTTTGTTCTTCTTTTGTAAGGTATAACTGTAGATTTTTCTATAATGGAATTGCAATCATGAGCTTTCTAGATACTTACATGGAAATTAATTCTGTTCAACAGTTCAACAATTAAGAAGCAAATTAATTAGCACTTGATTCAAGAAAATCAATCAAGCTCTACATATAGTGTAACGTGTGTTTTCACATATATAAGTGCCATTAGAGGCCTTGTCTTGAGCTCATGGTACATACTTACATGGAAGTGATTAGCACCACATATTTCTCACCAGAACGCTAGCCAGAATTTGAGATTGATTGGTCATGCAGGTGTCTGTTCTGGAGTGGGACATCTAGCATCCCAGAGGCTCTGCGATTTGCCAGGTACACGGTAGATTCCGGCGTCTGCAATCTGGTGCTTGGATCTGCTTCCTTATGCTGGGTCGTGAGGTAATACTTAGTGTGTTTTCGTTAGGACTCAAGTTCAGTGTCTGAGTGCATATATCAGTATAGCGTGATGATCGTGTAGAACCAGCAGATTGCACTACTTTCCAATGAACAATCAGTATTATTAGAAGATTTTTAAACAGTTCTAGCTGATGTTCAACAAATGCCGGTCTGAGTTCTGTTGGTAGTCGGTATAATTGCTACCTAGTTATTCTGAGAAAATAATATGGTGTCTCATATAGTCAGGTTAGTAAACCTTGAATTTTATGGACTTGTTCTCAGAACTAACATCTCACGTGTTCCTGTTAAACTTTGTTTCTCATCCTAATCTTAAATTCTCTATTGGTTTTCTAATTCTTATTTTTTGTCATTCTCCTGTTTATCCCACACAGAATGGTGACACCCCAAAGCAGGCACCAGATGTGTTACTGAATCGGCTTCACATCAGTCATTTGTAATGTACGTCCTTTTGACTCCATCCCTCTTCCTTCCTTTCTTTTTGCTTTTACTGCAGCCTCTAATTAACTTGTTTAACAAAGTGATGAAACCTTTGAATTATCCAACCACTTAGAAGGTAGTTAACTTTTGAAGTTACTTTAATATGAAGTATTCTTTGACCTGAATCGGCTGCCACTGAAACTTGTGTTCGTACCATATATCCCTAGTTTTCTTGCTTTCAGAGAGGTACTCCAACATCCGCAGATTATTTATGGTTGATACTTCTATGCTATTCTGTTTGGCTTGTGTTACGCACATAATTTGTTTGTTAAGTTCATCTGCACTTGATAGGCCAACTTCTGCAGCTTGGTATATCCTGCCTTCATGTTGTATGTGTATTTATTTTTGAAGAATAAGTTGATAGACCAATCGATTTGGCTAGTGATAGGGATAAAAAATTAGCCTTACTTCGGATTTACCCTAAATTCTTGCCTTTGCTGCTGGTACATACATGTACCGTATACTCCATACTTCAGATTTAGCCTTACTTCTGCATAGCGAATGTTACTAACTTGGTAAACGAAAGTTGGTCTTCCTTCCATTAACAGTAGAACATAGCCTCTATATTTATGTGTAGCAATATTAAATTACTACTCTGGTGATGATTGATTTTTAATTTCATGATGAACCAATACAATGTGCACTAAAGTATAACTATTGTACTTTTGTACGGAATCATTTATAGATATTATTTCTTTTCATGCTTGAAAATTCTTGTTAGGATAGGTGGAGTGCTTGCACTTGTGATTGTGATGCCCATGCATTTTTTAAATCTTGTACTCATTCTATTGCTGAATCAGTTGGCTAATGTTACTTGTAGAACATAGATCAACTAATGTTACATAGTTGGCTATATAGTTTTACATTAGTAGATCATCTGGCGCTAATATACATTCTTTCTCATTACATAGCTGGATAGTATATTTCATCTAGTTCGCATGGAGATAGTCTTTTAGCATATGCGAAGCTTGGTTAGCTCGGTGTTGCCCTGTCTTTGAACTGCTAGTGGTTGGCTTTGTTGTCCTAAGTTCTTTCTTTGTAGGGGGAGAGCGAGAACTGGAGCGAGCTCTGCTCAAGTATAGAAAGCTACAATGATAAAATCTGTAAGGTAATGTAAGCTATGGACTTCTGGTGTCTAATGCGAACCTCAATTGTCTACTTCAATGAAGCATTTGATCATCAATTCAGTCGTCCTGACTCTTGTTTAGATACCTGAAACTGAAACTTGTTTAGATACCTGATTGTAGTTCTGCCATAGAACTTGATCATCAATTCAGTCGTCCTAACTCTTGTTTAGATACCTGAAACTGCCTCATAGGTGCTGGCCACCAATCCAAACCAATGAAGAAGCCAACACCTGATATAAAAAAATAAGAGAAAAGTTTAGTAGCTGAATGAAATAATGATGTGAAAGTTTAGCAGATGCAGTTCTATTTTAAACTCAGTTACTGGCAAAGCACCGTGCCATAGCATATTCATCTGTGGGAGCAAACAATCATAATTAGTATAATAATTTGCACAAAGTTAGTAGTATAGTAAGGATTCATACATCTGCAACATATACACATAGTATGTCAATGGGAAAATCACCGTTCGACTCGTTCTATGAGTAGGGTATACCTGGAGCTAGTAGAAACATGTGCATTTTGGTGATTTACACACTTCACGTCTTTTTTATGGTTCTGCATGGTTATATCTTACAAACCATTTTTGTTGTCAGATTGGTTGGCTTGGATTTTAAAAAATGATGAGGGCATTGACCTGCCGAAAGATGACCGAGTACATGAACAAAAAAATTCCTGTTTACAAGAGCTACGGCTTGAAGAAGTTCAGAGTACTTCGATCTTTAAATTGGTTGTGATGTAAAGTGTGGAATTCAACGTGTGTGCTAATGTTGTGATGTAAAGTGTCAAATTTCACCTGTGTTCAAAAAGATTTTGTCTATTATTTAAAGATTTTCATGTGTTTTCTTTCTCCTTTATGATTGGATATTGGTTATTGATTAGATGTTTTAATAACCTGATGTTCGGGACCCACTCTCAAAGTAACTGACAATAGGGACACACTTGACAAAAAGACTAAAAAAAGAAAATAAATGGAATGTAGAAATTCTAAAATTAGAAAATAATTTGACCGTGAAAAGGCCAAAGCCTTGAGAAAAGAAAGTCCATGGGCTGGGACCATGTAGCTAACCAGAATATATAGGAAAAAATATAAACAAGCAAGAATTGTTGGGCTAGGCCCATATAGATCACTAAAATGGACTGGGCTGATTTTGATTTAAGACGATTTAATTTTGCCACGTAGGATCTGACTTGGCTAGGATAGATGGTCCATGATGATATTAGATCGTCATAGATACTATGACGATCCAATATCGTCATAGACGGTTATGACGATTTCACCAAAATCGTCGTTATAGTTCATTTGCGACGCCCAGCTTTCGACGATCTCATTTTCGTCATAGGATCGTCATAGATGGACTATCGTGACGTTTTTGTGACGAAAATGGAGGGTCATAGGTGAGCAGATTCCTTGTAGTGATTGCCCATAGTTTTTGGGTTCCAGTCGGATTTAAAAGGCCTATAAGACCCATTATATGTTTGAGATATATGACTAAAAAATCGTAGTTTTCGTGTTTTATGTCCATTTTCATGAGCAATTGCCCACTGTTTAGGTGTTCTAGGGCAATTTACAACAACCTTAAGACCTGATAGATGTTGGAAAGATATGACACAAAACTCACAGTTTTCGCGTTTTATAGCTGTTTGCATGAGCTATTTCTCACAGTTTTATGCTTCTAGGGCGATTTACAGCAACCTTAAGGCCCGACACATGTCAGGGAGTTATGACAAAAAAACTCGTCGTTTTTGTGTTTTATGATCATATTCATGAGTTATTGCCCAAAGTTTTTGGGTTCCAGGCGGATTTGCATGCCTCGTAAGAGCCCTTACATGTTTCAGATATTTGATAAAATCTCGTCGTTTTCGCGTTTTATGACCGTTTTCAAGAGCTATTTCCCACAGTTTTGGGGTTCTAGGGCGATTTACAACGACCTTACGACCAGATATATGCTTGAGAGTTATGACCAAAAACTCGTCGTTTTCGTGTTTATGGCCATTTTCATGAGTTATTGCCCACAGTTTTTGGGTTCCTGTTGCATTTTCAAGGCCTGTAAGACCCGTAACATGTTTGATATATATGACTAAAAAACTCGTAATTTTCTTGATTTATGGCCGTTTTCATGAGCTATATCCCACAGTTTTTGGGTTTCTAGGGCGATTTACATCGACCTTGAGACCCGATACATGTTTGAGAGATATGACTAATAACTCGTCATTTTTGTGTTTATGGCCATTTTTATGAGTTAGTGCCCACAATTTTTGGGTTCCTGTTGGATTTGCAAGGCCTGTAAGACCCATTACATGTTTGAGATATGTGACTAAAAAATCATAGTTTTCTTGTTTTATGGCCGTTTTCATGAGCAATTGCCCACTTTTTAGGTGTTCTAGGGCGATTTACAACAACCTTAAGACCTGATACATGTCGCAAATATATGACCCAAAACTCACAGTTTTCGCGTTTTATGTCTATTTACATGAGCTATTTCCCGCAGTTTTATGGTTCTAGGGAGATTTATAGCAACCTTAAGACCCGATACATGTTAGAGATTTATAACCAAAAACTCGTCGTTTTCGTGTTTTATGAACATTTTCATGAGTTATTGCCCATAATTTTTGGGTTCCAGGAGGATGTGCATGCCTCGTAAGAACCCTTACATGTCTTTAGAGATATGACCAGAAACTCGTCGTGTTCGCGTTTGATGACCGTTTTCATGAGCTATTGCCCACAGTTTTGGGGTTCTAGGGCGATTTACAACGACCTTACGACCAGATATATGCTTAAGAGTTATGACCAAAAACTCGTCGTTTTCGTGTTTATGGCCATTTTCATGAGTTATTGCCCACAGTTTTTGGGTTCCACTTGGATTTTCAAGGCCTGTAAGACCCGTGACATGTTTGAGACATATGAATAAAAAACTCGTAGTTTTCCGGATTTTTGGACGTTTTCATGACCTATTTCCCACAGTTTTGGGGTTCTAGAGCGATTTACATTGCCTTGAGACCCGATACATGTTTGATTGATATGACCAATAATCGTCTTTTTTGTGTTTATGGCCATTTTTATGAGATAGTGCCCATAGTTTTTGGGTTCGAGTTGGATTTGCAAGGCCAGTAAGACCCGTTACATGTTTAAAATATATGACTAAAACATCGTAGTTTTCGTGTTTTATGGCCGTTTTCATGAGCTATTGCCCGCTATTTAGGGGTTCTAGGGCGATTTACAACGACCTTAAGACCTGATATATGTTGCAACGATATGACCCAAAACTCGCAGTTTTCGCGTTTTATGGCTGTTTTCATGAGCTATTGCCCATAGTTTTATGGTTCTAGGGCGATTTACGGCAACCTTAAGACCCGATACATGTTAGATAGTTATGGCCAAAAACTCGTCGTTTTTGTGTTTTATGGTCATTTTCATTAATTTTTGCCCATAGTTTTTGGGTTCTAGGCGGATTTGCATGCCTCGTAAGAACCCTTACATATTTGAGAGATATGACCAGAAACTCGTCGTTTTCGCATTATATGGCTGTTTTCATGAGCTATTGCTCACAGTTATTGCCCATAGTTTTTGGGTTCCAGTTGGATTTAAAAGGCCTATAAGACCCCTTATATGTTTGAATTATATGACTAAAAAATCGTAGTTTTCGTGTTTTATGGCCATTTTCATGAGCAATTGCCCACTGCTTAGGTGTTCTAGGGCGATTTACAACGACCTTAAGACCTGATACATGTTGGAAAGACATGACACAAAACTCACAGTTTTCGCGTTCTATGGCTGTTTGCATGAGCTATTTCTCACAGTTTTATGGTTCTAGGGCGATTTACAGCAACCTTAAGACCCGACACATGTTAGGGAGTTATGACAAAAAAACTCGTCGTTTTTGTGTTTTATGATCATATTCATGAGTTATTGCCCAAAGTTTTTGGGTTCCAGGCGGATTTGCATGCCTCGTAAGATCCCTTACATGTTTCAGATATTTGATAAAAAACTCATCGTTTTCGCGTTTTATGACCGTTTTCAAGAGCTATTTCCCACAGTTTTGGGGTTCTAGGGCGATTTACAACGACCTTACGACCAGATATATGCTTGAGAGTTATGACCAAAAACTCGTCATTTTCGTGTTTATGTCCATTTTCATGAGTTATTGCCCACAGTTTTTGGGTTCCTGTTGCATTTTCAAGGCCTGTAAAACCCGTTACATGTTTGATATATATGACTAAAAAACTCGTAGTTTTCCTGATTTATGGCCGTTTTCATGAGCTATTTCCCACAGTTTTGGGTTTCTAGGGCGATTTACATCGACCTTGAGACCCGATACATGTTTGAGAGATATGACCAATAACTCGTCGTTTTTGTGTTTATAGCCATTTTTATGAGTTAGTGTCAACAATTTTTGGGTTCCTGTTAGATTTGCAAGGCCTGTAAGACCCATTACATGTTTGAGATATGTGACTAAAAAATCAGGTCGCTAGCGAGCTGGGCGCGGTCCGTGCGTGTGGTCCAAAGGGGCGGGGTTTGAGCCGATTGGGGTGGGTCGATGAAGTGGGCTTGCACCTCTTATGATGGCTAGTTTCTCCTCCTAGCTTGCTGTTTTCATGAGCAATTGCCCACTGTTTAGGTGTTCTAGGGCGATTTACAACAACCTTAAGACCTGATACATGTTGCAAATATATGACCCAAAACTCACAGTTTTCGCGTTTTATGTCTGTTTGCATGAGCTATTTCCCGCAGTTTTATGGTTCTAGGGAGATTTATAGCAACCTTAAGACCCGATACATGTTAGAGATTTATGACCAAAAACTCGTCGTTTTCGTGTTTTATGATCATTTTCATGAGTTATTGCCCACAATTTTTGGGTTCCAGGAGGATGTGCATGCCTCGTAAGAACCCTTACATGTTTAAGAGATATGACCAGAAACTCGTCGTGTTCTTGTTTGATGACCGTTTTCATGAGCTATTGCCCACAGTTTTGGGATTCTAGGGCGATTTACAACGACCTTACGATCAGATATATGCTTGAGAGTTATGACCAAAAACTCGTCGTTTTCGTGTTTATGGCCATTTTCATGAGTTATTGCCCACAGTTTTTGGGTTCCACTTGGATTTTCAAGGCCTGTAAGACCCGTGACATGTTTGAGACATATGACTAAAAAACTCGTAGTTTTCCGGATTTTTGGTCGTTTTCATTAGCTATTTCCCACAGTTTTGGGGTTCCAGAGCGATTTACATTGCCTTGAGACCCGATACATGTTTGATTGATATGACCAATAACTCGTTGTTTTCGTGTTTATGGCCATTTTATAAGTTAGTGCCCATAGTTTTTGGGTTCAGGTTGGATTTGCAAGGCCTGTAAGACCAGTTACATGTTTGATATATCAGACTAAAAAATCGTAGTTTTCGTGTTTTTGGCCGTTTTCATGAGTTATTTCCCACAGTTTTGGCGTTCCAGGGCGATTTACATCGACCTTGAGACCCGATACATGTTTGAGAGACATGACCAATAACTCGTCGTTTTCGTGTTTATGGCCATTTTTATGAGTTAGTGCCCATAGTTTTTTGGTTCAAGTTGGATTTGCAAGGCCTGTAAGACCCGTTACATGTTTGAAATATATGACTAAAAAATCGTAGTTTTCGTGTTTTATGCCATTTTCATGAGGTATTGCCCACTATTTAGGGGTTCTAGGGCGATTTACAATGACCTTAAGACCTGATACATCTTGCAAAGATACGACCCAAAACTCGCAGTTTTCGTGTTTTATGTCTGTTTGCATGAGCTATTTCCCGCAGTTTTATGGTTTTAGGGAGATTTACAGCAACCTTAAGACCCAATAAATGTTAGAGAGTTATAACCAAAAACTCGTCGTTTTCGTGTTTTATGACCATTTTGATGAGTTCTAGGCGGATTTGCATGCCTCGTAATAACCCTTACATGTTTGAGAGATATGACCAGAAACTAGTCGTTTTCCCGTGTTATGACCGTTTTCATGAGCTAGTGCCCACATTTTTCGGGTTCTAGGGCAATTTACAACGACCTTACGACCAAATATATGCTTGAGAGTTATGACCAAAAACTCGTCGTTTTCGTGTTTATGGCCATTTTCATGAGTCATTGCCCATAGTTTTTGGGTTCCAGTTGGATTTTCAAGGCCTGTAAGACCCGTTACATGTTTGATATATATGACTAATAACTCGTAGTTTTCCCGATTTTTGGCCATTTTCATGAGCTATTTCCCACAGTTTTAGGGTTCCAGGGCGATTTACATTGACCTTGAGACCCAATACATGTTTGATTGATATGACCAATAACTCGTTGTTTTCGTGTTTATGGCCATTTTTATGAGTTAGTGCCCATAGTTTTTGGGTTTGAGTTGGATTTGCAAGGCCTGTAAGACCCGTTACATGTTTGAAATATATGACTAAAAAATCGTAGTTTTCGTATTTTATGGCCGTTTTCATGAGCTATTGCCCACTATTTAGGGGTTCTAGGGCGATTTACATCGACCTTAAGACCTGATATATGTTGCAAAGATATGACCCAAAACTCACAGTTTTCAGGTTTTATGGCTGTTTTCATGAGCTATTGCCCACAGTTTTATGGTTCTAGGGCGATTTACGGCAACCTTAAGACACGATACATGTTAGATAGTTATGGCCAAAAAATCGTCGTTTTTGTGTTTTATGGTCATTTTCATTAGTTATTGCGCACAGTTTTTGGGTTCTACGCGGATTTGCTTACCTTGTAAGAACCCTTACATACTTGAGAGATATGACCAGAAACTTGTCGTTTTCGCATTATATGGTTGTTTTCATGAGCTATTACCCACAGTTTAGGGCTTCCAGGGCGATTTACAACGACCTCACGACCCGATACATGCTTGAGAGTTATGACCAAAACTCGTCGTTTTCGTGTTATGGTCATTTTCATGAGTTATGGCCCATAGTTTTTGGGTTCCAGTTGGATTTGCAAGGCCTATAAGACCCATTACATGTTTGAGATATATGACTAAAAAGTCATAGTTTTCGTGTTTTATGGCCGTTTTCATGAGCAATTGCCCACTATTTAGGTGTTCTAGGGCGATTTACAACGACCTTAAGACCTGATACATGTTGGAAAGATATGACAAAAAACTCATAGTTTTCGTGTTTTATGGCTGTTTGCATGAGCTATTTCTCAGAGTTTTATGGTTCTAGAGCGATTTACAGCAACCTTAAGACCGGATACATGTTAGAGAGTTATGACAAAAAATTCGTTGTTTTTGTGTTTTATGATCATTTTCGTGAGTTATTGCCCACAGGTTTTGGGTTCTAGGCGGATTTGCATGCCTGGTAAGAACCTTACATGTTTGAGAGATATGACAAAAGCTCGTCGTTTTCGCGTTTTATGACCGTTTTCAAGAGCTATTGCCCATAGTTTTGGGGTTCAAGGGCGATTTACGTGTTTATGGCCATTTTCATGAGTTATTGCCCACAGTTTTTGGGTTCCAGTTGCATTTTCAAGGCCTGTAAGACCCATACATGTTTGATATATATGACTAAAAACTCGTAGTTTTCCCGATTTATGGACGTTTTCATGAGCTATTTCGCACAGTTTTGGGGTTCTAGGGAGATTTACATCGACCTTGAGAACCAATACATGTTTGAGAGATATGACCAATAACTCATCGTTTTTGCGTTTATGGCCATTTTTATGAGTTAGTTCCCACAATTTTTGGGTTCCAGTTGGATTTGCAAGGCCGGTAAGACCCATTACATGCTTGAGATATATGACTAAAAAATCATAGTTTTCGTGTTTTATGGCCGTTTCCATGAGCAATTGCCCACTATTTAGGTGTTCTAGGGCGATTTACAACAACCTTAAGACCTAATACATGTTGCAGAGATATGACCCAAAACTCACAGTTCTCGCGTTTTATGGCTGTTTGCATGAGCTATTTCTCGCAGTTTTATGGTTCTAGGGAGATTTACAGCAACCTTAAGACCTAATACATGTTAGAGAGTTATGACCAAAAACTTGTCGTTTTTGTGTTTTATGATTATTTTCATGAGTTATTGCCCACAGTTCTTGGGTTCGAGGTGGATTTGCATGCCTCGTAAGAACCCTTACATGTTTGAGAGATATGACCAGAAACTCGTCATTTTCACGTCTTATGACCTTTTCATGAGCTATTGCCCATAGTTTTAGGGTTCTAGCATGCTTTACAACAACCTTATGACTAAATAAATGCTTGAGAGTTATGACGAAAAACTTGTCGTTTTCGTGTTTTTGGCCATTTTCATGAGTTATTGCCCATAGTGTTTGGGTTCCAGTTGGATTTTCAAGGCCTGTAAGATCCGTTACATGTTTGAGATATATGACTAAAAAACTCGTAGTTTTCCCGATTTATGGCCATTTTCATGAGCTATTTCCCACAGTTTTGGGGTTCTAGGGCGATTTACATCGACCTTGAGACCCGATAAATGTTTAAGAGACATGACCAATAACTCGTCGTTTTCTCGTTTATGGCTATTTTTATGAGTTAGTGCCCACAGTTTTTGGTTTCCAGTTGGATTTGCAAGGCCTGTAAGACCCGTTACATGTTTGAAATATATGACGAAAAAATCGTAGTTTTCATGTTTTATGGCCGTTTTCATGAGCAATTGCCCACTGTTTAGGTGTTCTTGTGCGATTTACAACGAACTTAATACCTGATACATGTTACAAAGATATGACCCAAAACTCGTAGTTTTCGTGTTTTATGGCTGTTTTCATGAGCTATTGCCCACATTTTTATGGTTCTAGGGCTATTTACAACAACCTTAAGACCCTATACATGTTAGAGAGTTATGGCCAAAAACTCGTCGTTTTCGTGTTATATGGTCATTTTCATGAGTTATTGCCCACAGTTTTTAGGTTCTAGGCGGATTTGCATGCCTCATAATAACCCTTACATGTTTGAGAAATATGACCAAAAACTCGTCCTTTTCGTGTTTTATGGCTCTTTTCAAGAGCTATTGCCCACAGTTTTGGGCTTCCAGGGCGATTTACAACGACGTCACGACCCGATACATGCTTGAGAGTTATCACCAAAAACTCGTCGTTTTCGTTTTTATGGCCATTTTCTTGAGTTATTGCCCACGGTTTTTGTGTTCGAGTTAGATTTGCAAGGCCTATTAGACCCATTACATGTTTTTGATATATGACTAAAAAATTGTAGTTTTCGTGTTTTATGTCCTTTTCATGAGCAATTTCCCACTGTTTAGGTGTTCGAGGGCGATTTACAATGACCTTAAGACCTGATACATGTTGGAAAGATATGTCCCAAAACTCACCGTTTTCTCGTTTTATGCCTGTTTGCATGAGCTATTTCCCACAGTTTTATGGTTCTTGGGCGATTTACAGCAACCTTAAGACCCAATACATGTTAGATAGTTATGACCAAAAACTTGTCGTTTTTGTGTTTTATGATTATTTTCATTAGTTATTGCCCACAGTTTTTGGGTTCTAGGCGGATTTGCATGCCTCGTAAGAACCCTTACATGTTTAAGAGATATGACCACAAACTCGTCGTTTTCGCGTTTTATGACCGTTTTTCATGAGCTATTGCCCACAGTTCTGGGCTTCTAGGGCGATTTACAACGACCTTACGACCAGATATATGCTTGAGAGTTATGACAAAAAATCGTTGTTTTCGTGTTTATGGCCATTTTCTTGAGTTATTGCCCACAGTTTTTGGGTTCCGGTTGGATTTGCAAGGCCTATAAGACCCGTTACATGCTTGAGATATATGACTAAAAATCGTAGTTTTTGTGTTTTATGGCCGTTTTCTTGAGGAATTGCCCACTATTTAGGGGTTCTAGGGAGATTTACAACGTCCTTAAGACCTGATACATGTTGGAAAGATACGACACAAAACTCACAGTTTTCGCGTTTTATGGCTGTTTGCATGAGCGATTTCCCACAGTTTTATGGTTCTTGGGCGATTGACAGCAACCTTAAGACCCGATACATGTTAGAGAGTTATGACCAAAAACTTGTCGTTTTTGTGTTTTATGATTATTTTCATGAGTTATTGCCCACAGTTTTTGGGTTCCAGGCGGATTTGCATGCCTCGTAATAACCCTTACATGTCTGAGAGATATGACCAGAAACTCGTCATTTTCACGTCTTATGACCGTTTTCATGAGCTATTGCCCATAGTTTTGGGGTTCTAGCATGCTTTACAACAACCTTACGACTAGATAAATGCTTGAGAGTTATGACGAAGAACTTGTCGTTTTCGTGTTTTTGGCCATTTTCATGAGTTATTGCCCATAGTGTTTGGGTTCCAGTTGGATTTTCAAGGCCTGTAAGATCCGTTACATGTTTGAGATATATGACTAAAAAACTCGTAGTTTTCCCGATTTATGGCCGTTTTCATGAGCTATTTCCCACAGTTTTGGGGTTCTAGGGCGATTTACATCGACCTTGAGACCCGATAAATGTTTAAGAGACATGACCAATAACTCGTAGTTTTCTCGTTTATGGCTATTTTTATGAGTTAGTGCCCACAGTTTTTGGTTTCCAGTTGGATTTGCAAGGCCTGTAAGACCCGTTACATGTTTGAAATATATGACGAAAAAATCGTAGTTTTCATGTTTTATGGCCGTTTTCATGAGCAAATGCCCACTGTTTAGGTGTTCTTGGGCGATTTACAACGAACTTAATACCTGATACATGTTACAAAGATATGACCCAAAACTCGCAGTTTTCGTGTTTTATGGCTGTTTTCATGAGCTATTGCCCACATTTTTATGGTTCTAGGGCTATTTACAACAACCTTAAGACCCTATACATGTTAGAGAGTTATGGCCAAAAACTCGTCGTTTTCATGTTATATGGTCATTTTCATGAGTTATTGCCCACAGTTTTTAGGTTCTAGGCGGATTTGCATGCCTCATAATAACCCTTACATGTTTGAGAAATATGACCAGAAACTCGTCCTTTTCGTGTTTTATGGCTCTTTTCAAGAGCTATTGCCCACAGTTTTGGGCTTCCAGGGCGATTTACAATGACCTCACGACTCGATACATTCTTGAGAGTTATCACCAAAAACTCATCGTTTTCTTGTTTATGGCCATTTTCTTGAGTTATTGCCCACGGTTTTTGGGTTCGAGTTAGATTTGCAAGGCCTATTAGACCCATTACATGTTTGAGATACATGACTAAAAAATCGTAGTTTTCGTGTTTTATGTCCTTTTCATGAGCAATTTCCCACTGTTTAGGTGTTCGAGGGCGATTTACAATGACCTTAAGACCTGATACATGTTGGAAAGATATGTCCCAAAACTCACAGTTTTCGCGTTTTATGGGTGTTTGCATGAGCTATTTCCCATAGTTTTATGGTTCTTGGGCGATTTACACCAACCTTAAGACCCAATACATGTTAGAGAGGTATGACCAAAAACTTGTCGTTTTTGTGTTTTATGAATATTTTCATTAGTTATTGCCCACAGTTTTTGGGTTCTAGGAGGATTTGCATGCCTCGTAAGAACCCTTACATGTTTAAGAGATATGACCACAAACTCGTCGTTTCGCGTTTTATGACCGTTTTCATGAGCTATTGCCCACAGTTCTGGGCTTCTAGGGCGATTTACAACGACCTTACGACCAGATATATGCTTGAGAGTTATGACAAAAAAATCGTTGTTTTTGTGTTTATGGCCATTTTCTTGAGTTATTGCCCACAGTTTTTGGGTTCCGGTTGGATTTGCAAGGCCTATAAGACCCGTTACATGCTTGAGATATATGACTAAAAATCGTAGTTTTCGTGTTTTATGGCCGTTTTCATGAGGAATTGCCCACTATTTAGGGGTTCTAGGGAGATTTACTACGTCCTTAAGACCTAATACATGTTGCAAAGATATGACCCAAAACTCACAGTTTTCGCGTTTTATGGCTGTTTGCATGAGCTATTTCCCACAGTTTTTTGGTTCTTAGGCGATTGACAGCAACCTTAAGACCCGATACATGTTAGAGAGTTATGACCAAAAACTTGTCGTTTTTGTGTTTTATGATTATTTTCATGAGTTATTGCCCACAGTTTTTGGGTTCCAGGCGGATTTGCATGCCTCGTAATAACCCTTACATGTTGGAGAGATATGACCAGAAACTCGTCATTTTCGCGTTTTATGACTGTTTTCATGAGCTATTGCCCACAGTTTTGGGGTTCTAGCGCGATTTACAATGACCTTACGACGAGATATGTGCTTGAGAGTTATGACCAAAAACTCATCGTTTTCGTGTTTATGGTCATTTTCATGAGTTCTTGCCCATAGTTTTTGGGTTCCAGTTGGATTTTCAAGGCCTGTAAGACCCGTTACATGTTTGATATATATGACTAATAACTCGTAGTTTTCCTGATTTTTGGCCGTTTTCATGAGCTATTTCCCACAGTTTTAGAGTTCCAGGGCGATTTTCATTGACCTTAAGACCCGATACATGTTTGATTGATATGACCAATAACTCGTTGTTTTTGTGTTTATGGCCATTTTTTATGAGTTAGTGCCCACAGTTTTTGGGTTCGAGTTGGATTTTCAAGGCCTATAAGACTCGTTACGTGTTTGAAATATATGACTAAAAAATTGTAGTTTTCATGTTTTATGGCCGTTTTCATGAGCTATTGCCCACTATTTAGGGGTTCTAGGGCGATTTACAACGACCTTAAGACCTGATATATGTTGCAAAGATATGACCGAAACTCGCAGTTTTCGCGTTTTATGGCTGTTTTCATGAGCTATTGCCCATAGTTTTATGGTTCTAGGGTGATTTACGGCAACCTTAAGACCCGATACATGTTAGATAGTTATGGCCAAATACTCGCCGTTTTGTGTTTTATGGTCATTTTCATTAATTATTGCCCACAGTTTTTGGGCACTAGGCGGATTTGCATGCCTCGTAAGAACCCTTACAT
Source organism: Avena insularis (assembly GCA_023614405.1). Classification (NCBI taxonomy): domain Eukaryota; kingdom Viridiplantae; phylum Streptophyta; class Magnoliopsida; order Poales; family Poaceae; genus Avena; species Avena insularis. The sequence continues at coordinate 519,130,810 of CM042688.1, read as the reverse complement.
ATTTGAGAGATATGACCAAAAACTCGTCGTTTTCGCTTTATATGGCTGTTTTCATGAGCTATTGCCCACAGTTATTGCCCATAGTTTTTGGGTTCCAGTTGGATTTAAAAGGCCTATAAGACCCATTATATGTTTGAGATATATGACTAAAAAATCGTAGTTTTCGTGTTTTATGGCCATTTTCATGAGCAGTTGCCCACTGTTTAGGTGTTCTAGGGCAATTTACAACGACCTTAAGACCTGATACATGTTGGAAAGATATGACACAAAACTCACAGTTTTCGCGTTTTATAGCTGTTTGCATGAGCTATTTCTCACAGTTTTATGGTTCTAGGGCGATTTACAGAAACCTTAAGACCCGACACATGTCAGGGAGTTATGACAAAAAAAACTCGTCGTTTTTGTGGTTTATGATCATATTCATGAGTTATTGCCCAAAGTTTTTGGGTTCCAGACGGATTTGCATGTCTCGTAAGAGCCCTTACATGTTTCAGATATTTGATAAAATCTCGTCGTTTTCCCGTTTTATGACCGTTTTCAAGAGCTATTTCCCACAGTTTTGGGGTTCTAGGGCGATTTACAACGACCTTACGACCAGATATATGCTTGAGAGTTATGACCAAAAACTCGTCATTTTCGTCTTTATGTCCATTTTCATGAGTTATTGCCCACAGTTTTTGGGTTCCTGTTGCATTTTCAAGGCCTGTAAGACCCGTTACATGTTTGATATATATGACTAAAAAACTCGTAGTTTTCTTGATTTATGGCCGTTTTCATGAGCTATATCCCACATTTTTTGGGTTTCTAGGGCGATTTACATCGACCTTGAGACCCGATACATGTTTGAGAGATATGACCAATAACTCGTCGTTTTTGTGTTTATGGCCATTTTTATGAGTTAGTGCCCACAATTTTTGGGTTCCTCTTGGATTTGCAAGGCCTGTAAGACCCATTACATGTTTGAGATATGTGACTAAAAAATCATAGTTTTCTTGTTTTATGGCCGTTTTCATGAGCAATTGCCCACTTTTTAGGTGTTCTAGGGCGATTTACAACAACCTTAAGACCTGATACATGTTGCAAATATATGACCCAAAACTCACAGTTTTCGCGTTTTATGTCTATTTACATGAGCTATTTCCTGCAGTTTTATGGTTCTAGGGAGATTTATAGCAACCTTAAGACCCGATACATGTTAGAGATTTATGACCAAAAACTCGTCGTTTTCGTGTTTTATGATCATTTTCATGAGTTATTGCCCATAATTTTTGGGTTCCAGGAGGATGTGCATGCCTCGTAAGAACCCTTACATGTTTAAGAGATATGACTAGAAACTCGTCGTGTTCGCGTTTGATGACCGTTTTCATGAGCTATTGCCCACAGTTTTGGGGTTCTAGGGCGATTTACAACGACCTTACGACCAGATATATGCTTGAGAGTTATGACCAGAAACTCGTCGTTTTCGCGTTTTATGACCGTTTTCATGAGCTATTGCCCACAGTTTCGGGGTTCTAGCGTGATTTACAACGACCTTACGACGAGATATATGCTTGAGAGTTATGACCAAAAACTCATCGTTTTCGTGTTTATGGCCATTTTCATGAGTTATTGCGCATAGTTTTTGGGTTCCAGTTGGATTTTCAAGGCCTGTAAGACCCGTTATATGTTTCAGATATATGACTAAAAAACTCGTAGTTTTCCCGATTTATGGCCGTTTTCATGAGCTATTTCCCACATCGACCTTGAGACCCGATAAATGTTTAAGAGATATGACCAATAACTAGTCGTTTTCGTGTTTAAGAGATATGACCAATAGTTAGTGCCCACAGTTTTTGGTTTCTAGTTGGATATACAAGGCCTATAAGACCCGTTACATGATTGAAATATATTACTAAAAATCGTAGTTTTCATGTTTTATGGCCATTTTCATAAGCAATTGCCCGCTGATTAGGTGTTCTTGGGCGATTTACAATGACTTTAAGACCTAATACATGTTACAAAGATATGACAAAACTCGCAGTTTTCGTGTTTTTTATGGCTATTTTCATGAGATATTGCCCACAGTTTTATGGTTCTAGGTTGTCATGGTATTGCACGGCAGATGCTACTGGGGGTAGCTTACATAGAGGGAGCAAGGCGACGTAGGAGAATCCGGGAGCGAGATTGGTACACGATGTACCCAGGTTCACGTCCCCTCGGTGGAGGATCGCTACGTCCTGCTATCAATCTAGTATATGATCATAGATTGGTTTACATGGGAGCCACCGTAGGTGGAGGGAGAGACTAGATCTAATCTAATGTAGGAGAAGATGCCCCGTGGGGGTGCCCCTGGTGGCTTTATATATGCAGCCACTTAGGGTTTACAAGTATTTGGTGGGCTTTGTATTGGAGTCGCCGTCTTGGGCCTCCAGTCAGCGCCACTCGTCTGGATCGATGCGCTGGCCGCCAGATATGAGTCGACCCTTCCAGGGCTAGGTTCCGTCATTTCGATCCACTATGCGAATCCGTGGGTATACCCGATTGGTATTCCCCATCATTAGTCCCGAGCGCGTTGTTGTTGATTCGATGCGGCTTGAGGTAGGCGGACAGGCTTGATGATGGGTCGTGTGGCGAATCGGTGACGAGCTCACAAACGAGAGAAATGAACCGTGAAGCGGAGGCGTGAGCGATCGGTGATGGCCGATTGGCGAAATACAAAATACGGGGTGAAGCTGCCATTTTCATAAGTTATTGCCCATAGTGTTTGGGTTCCAGTTGGATTTTCAAGGCCTGTAAGATCCGTTACATGTTTGAGATATGTGACTAAAAAACTCGTAGTTTTCCCGATTTATGGCCGTTTTCATGAGCTATTTCCCACAGTTTTGGGGTTCTAGGGCGATTTACATCGACCTTGAGACCCGATAAATGTTTAAGAGATATGACCAATAACTCGTCGTTTTCTCGTTTATGGCTATTTTTATGAGTTAGTGCCCACAGTTTTTGGTTTCCAGTTGGATTTGCAAGGCCTGTAAGACCCGTTACATGTTTGAAATATATGACGAAAAAATCGTAGTTTTCATGTTTTATGGCCGTTTTCATGAGCAATTGCCCACTGTTTAGGTGTTCTTGGGCGATTTACAACGAACTTAATACCTGATACATGTTACAAAGATATGACCCAAAACTCGCAGTTTTCGTGTTTTATGGCTGTTTTCATGAGCTATTGCCCACATTTTTATGGTTCTAGGGCTATTTACAACAACCTTAAGACCCTATACATGTTAGAGAGTTATGGCCAAAAACTCGTCGTTTTCATGTTATATGGTCATTTTCATGAGTTATTGCCCACAGTTTTTAGGTTCTAGGCGGATTTGCATGCCTCATAATAACCCTTACATGTTTGAGAAATATGACCAGAAACTCGTCCTTTTCGTGTTTTATGGCTCTTTTCAAGAGCTATTGCCCACAGTTTTGGGCTTCCAGGGCGATTTACAATGACCTCACGACTCGATACATGCTTGAGAGTTATCACCAAAAACTCATCGTTTTCGTGTTTATGGCCATTTTCTTGAGTTATTGCCCACGGCTTTTGGGTTCGAGTTAGATTTGCAAGGCCTATTAGACCCATTACATGTTTGAGATACATGACTAAAAAATCGTAGTTTTCGTGTTTTATGTCCTTTTCATGAGCAATTTCCCACTGTTTAGGTGTTCGAGGGCGATTTACAATGACCTTAAGACCTGATACATGTTGGAAAGATATGTCCCAAAACTCACTGTTTTCACGTTTTATGGCTATTTGCATGAGCTATTTCCCAAAGTTTTATGGTTCTTGGGCGATTTACACCAACCTTAAGACCCAATACGTGTTAGAGAGTTATGACCAAAAACTTGTCGTTTTTGTGTTTTATGAATATTTTCATTAGTTATTGCCCACAGTTTTTGGGTTCTAGGCGGATTTGCATGCCTCGTAAGAACCCTTACATGTTTAAGAGATATGACCACAAACTCGTCGTTTTCGGGTTTTATGACCGTTTTTCATGAGCTATTGCCCACAGTTTTGGGCTTATAGGGCGATTTAAAACGACCTTACGACCAGATATATGCTTGAGAGTTATGACAAAAAATCGTTGTTTTTGTGTTTATGGCCATTTTCTTGAGTTATTCCCCACAGTTTTTGGGTTCCGGTTGGATTTGCAAGGCCTATAAGACCCGTTACATGCTTGAGATATATGACTAAAAAATCGTAGTTTTCGTGTTTTATGGCCGTTTTCATGAGGAATTGCCCACTATTTAGGGGTTCTAGGGAGATTTACAACGTCCTTAAGACCTGATACATGTTGCAAAGATATGACCCAAAACTCACAGTTTTCGCGTTTTATGGTTGTTTGCATGAGCTATTTCCCACAGTTTTATGGTTCTTTGGCGATTTACAGCAACCTTAAGACCCGATACATGTTAGAGAGTTATGACCAAAAACTTGTCGTTTTTGTGTTTTATGATTATTTTCATGAGTTATTGCCCACAGATTTTTGGTTCCAGGCGGATTTGCATGCCTCGTCAGAACCCTTACATGTTTAAAAGATATGACCACAAACTCGTCGTTTTCGCGTTTTATGACCGTTTTCATGAGCTATTGCCCACAGTTTCGGGGTTCTAGCGTGATTTCAACGACCTTACGACCAGATATATGCTTGAGAGTTATGACCAAAAACTCATCGTTTTCGTGTTTATGGCCATTTTCATGAGTTATTGCCCATAGTTTTTGGGTTCCAGTTGGATTTTCAAGGCCTGTAAGACCCGTTACATGTTTGAGATATATGACTAAAAAACTCGTAGTTTTCCCGATTTATGCCGTTTTCATGAGATATTTGCCACAGTTTTGGGGTTCTAGGGAGATTTACATCGACCTTGAGACCCAATAAATGTTTAAGAGATATGACCAATAACTCGTCGTTTTCGTGTTTGTGGCTATTTTTATGAGTTAGTGCCGATAGTTTTTGGTTTCCAGTTGGATTTGCAAGCCTGTAAGACCCGTTACATGTTTGAAATATATGACGAAAAAATCGTAGTTTTCATGTTTTATGGCCGTTTTCATGAGCAATTGCCCACTGTTTAGGTGTTCTTGGGCGATTTACAACGAACTTAATACCTGATACATGTTACAAAGATATGACCCAAAACTCGCAGTTTTCGTGTTTTATGGCTGTTTTCATGAGCTATTGCCCACATTTTTATGGTTCTAGGGCGATTTACAACAACCTTAAGACCCTATACATGTTAGAGACTTATGGCCAAAAACTCGTCGTTTTCGTGTTTTATGGTCATTTTCATGAGTTATTGCCCATAGTTTTTAGGTTCTAGGCGGATTTGCATGCCTCAAAATAACCCTTACATGTTTGAGAAATATGACCAGAAACGCGTCCTTTTCGTGTTTTATGGCTCTTTTCAAGAGCTATTGCCCACAGTTTTGGGCTTCCAGGGCGATTTAAAACGACCTCACGACCCGATACATGCTTGAGAGTTATCACCAAAAACTCGTCGTTTTCGTGTTTATGGCCATTTTCTTGAGTTATTGCCCATGGTTTTTGGGATCCAGTTAGATTTGCAAGGCCTATTAGACCCATTACATGTTTGAGATATATGACTAAAAAATCGTAGTTTTCGTGTTTTATGTCCTTTTCATGAGCAATTTCCCACTGTTTAGGTGTTCGAGGGCGATTTACAATGACCTTAAGACCTGATACATGTTGGAAAGATATGTCCCAAAACTCACAGTTTTCGCGTTTTATGGCTGTTTGCATGAGCTATTTCCCACAGTTATGGTTCTTGGGCGATTTACAGCAACCTTAAGACCCAATACATGTTAGAGAGTTATGACCAAAAACTTGTCGTTTTTGTGTTTTATGATTATTTTTATTAGCTATTGCCCACAGTTTTTGGGTTCCAGGAGGATTTGCATGCCTCGTCAGAACCCTTACATGTTTAAAAGATATGACCACAAACTCGTCGTTTTCGCGTTTTATGACCGTTTTCATGAGCTATTGCCCATTTGAGGTTCTAGCGTGATTTCAACGACCTTACGACCAGATATATGCTTGAGAGTTATGACCAAAAACTCATCGTTTTCGTGTTTATGGCCATTTTCATGAGTTATTGCCCATAGTTTTTGGGTTCCAGTTGGATTTTCAAGGCCTGTAAGACCCGTTACATGTTTGAGATATATGACTAAAAAACTCGTAGTTTTCCCGATTTATGCCGTTTTCATGAGATATTTGCCACAGTTTTGGGGTTCTAGGGAGATTTACATCGACCTTGAGACCCAATAAATGTTTAAGAGATATGACCAATAACTCGTCGTTTTCGTGTTTGTGGCTATTTTTATGAGTTAGTGCCGATAGTTTTTGGTTTCCAGTTGGATTTGCAAGCCTGTAAGACCCGTTACATGTTTGAAATATATGACGAAAAAATCGTAGTTTTCATGTTTTATGGCCGTTTTCATGAGCAATTGCCCACTGTTTAGGTGTTCTTGGGCGATTTACAACGAACTTAATACCTGATACATGTTACAAAGATATGACCCAAAACTCGCAGTTTTCGTGTTTTATGGCTGTTTTCATGAGCTATTGCCCACATTTTTATGGTTCTAGGGCGATTTACAACAACCTTAAGACCCTATACATGTTAGAGACTTATGGCCAAAAACTCGTTGCTTTCGTGTTTTATGGTCATTTTCATGAGTTATTGCCCATAGTTTTTAGGTTCTAGGCGGATTTGCATGCCTCAAAATAACCCTTACATGTTTGAGAAATATGACCAGAAACGCGTCCTTTTCGTGTTTTATGGCTCTTTTCAAGAGCTATTGCCCACAGTTTTGGGCTTCCAGGGCGATTTAAAACGACCTCACGACCCGATACATGCTTGAGAGTTATCACCAAAAACTCGTCGTTTTCGTGTTTATGGCCATTTTCTTGAGTTATTGCCCATGGTTTTTGGGATCCAGTTAGATTTGCAAGGCCTATTAGACCCATTACATGTTTGAGATATATGACTAAAAAATCGTAGTTTTCGTGTTTTATGTCCTTTTCATGAGCAATTTCCCACTGTTTAGGTGTTCGAGGGCGATTTACAATGACCTTAAGACCTGATACATGTTGGAAAGATATGTCCCAAAACTCACAGTTTTCGCGTTTTATGGCTGTTTGCATGAGCTATTTCCCACAGTTATGGTTCTTGGGCGATTTACAGCAACCTTAAGACCCAATACATGTTAGAGAGTTATGACCAAAAACTTGTCGTTTTTGTGTTTTATGATTATTTTTATTAGCTATTGCCCACAGTTTTTGGGTTCCAGGAGGATTTGCATGCCTCGTAAGAACCCTTACATGTTTAAAAGATATGACCACAAACTCGTCGTTTTCGCGTTTTATGACCGTTTTCATGAGCTATTGCCCACAGTTTCGGGGTTCTAGCGTGATTTACAACGACCTTACGACGAGATATATGCTTGAGAGTTATGACCAAAAACTCATCGTTTTCGTGTTTATGGCCATTTTCATGAGTTATTGCCCATAGTTTTTGGGTTCCAGTTGGATTTTCAAGGCCTATAAGACCCGTTACATGTTTCAGATATATGACTAAAAAACTCGTAGTTTCCCCGATTTATGGCCGTTTTCATGAGCTATTTCCCACATCGACCTTGAGACCCGATAAATGTTTAAGAGATATGACCAATAACTAGTCGTTTTCGTGTTTAAGAGATATGACCAATAGTTAGTGCCCACAGTTTTTGGTTTCTAGTTGGATATACAAGGCCTATAAGACCCGTTACATGATTGAAATATATTACTAAAAATCGTAGTTTTCATGTTTTATGGCCATTTTCATAAGCAATTGCCCACTGATTAGGTGTTCTTGGGCGATTTACAATGACTTTAAGACCTGATACATGTTACAAAGATATGACAAAACTCGCAGTTTTCGTGTTTTTTATGGCTATTTCCATGAGATATTACCCACAGTTTTATGGTTCTAGGTTGTCATGGTATTGCACGGCAGATGCTACTGGGGGTAGCTTACATAGAGGGAGCAAGGCGACGTAGGAGAATCCGGGAGCGAGATTGGTACACGATGTACCTAGGTTCACGTCCCCTCGGTGGAGGATCGCTACGTCCTGCTATCAATCCAGTATATGATCATAGATTGGTTTACATGGGAGCCACCGTAGGTGGAGTGAGAGACTAGATCTAATCTGATGTAGGAGAAGATGCCCTGTGGGGGTGCCCCTGGTGGCTTTATATAGGCAGCCACTTAGGATTTACAAGTATTTGGTGGGCTTTGTATTGGAGTCGCCGTCTTGGGCCTCCAGTCGGCGCCACTTGTCTTGATCGATGTCGCCCGCCGTGTTAGGTAGTCGACCCTTCAGGGCTAGGTTCCAGTCGGCTCGATCCAGCTTGCGAATCCGCTTCGTGGGTATACCCCGATTGGTATTCCCCCATCAGTAGTCCCCGAGCGTTGTCGATTCGACGCGGGCTTGAGGTAGGGCGCGGAGAGTCTTGACGATGGGTCGTGGCGAATCGGTGACGAGCTCCTGAACAGAGAAATGAACCGTGAAGCGGGAGGCGGTCGGCGTGAGCCAGTCGGTGATGGCCAGTTGGCGAAATACGCAGGGTGTCGGTGAAGCTGCCAGTTGCGGCGAGTCCCCGAACATGGAGCGTGCCGAGTCCCGAGCGTGGCGAGTGGAGAGGTCGAGCGACCGGAGAGTGCCGAGTTCCCGACCGCGCCGAGTGGCGAGGTTGGGCGACCGGCGAGTAGTGCTGTTTGTAGCACACCGAGTCCCCGAGCGTGTTGAGCACGCGAGGGCGAGTCCGTAGTGGCGAGTCCCAGAGCACGTTGAGTACACGAGGGTGAATCCGCGGTGGAGAGTCCCCGAGCGTGTTGAGTACGTCAGGGCGAGTCCCCGAGCACGTTGAGTACGCGAGGGCGAACCCACGATGGGGAGTCCCCGAGCACGTTGAGTACGCGAGGGCGAACCCACGGTGGGAAGTCCCCGAGCGCGTTGAGTACGCGAGGTCGAGTCCGCGGTGACGAGTCCCCGAGCGTGTTGAGTACGCGAGGGCGAGTCCATGGCGGCGAGTCCCCGAGCATGACTACGCGAGGGCGAGTCCGCGGTGACGAGTCGACGAGGGCGAACCGCGGTCATGGAACCACGCGTACACACTTTATGCCTAGGAGTAGTCCCCGAGGCTCGAGTTGGCTTGTAGAGGCGACTTGAGGCTCTTTAGAGATGCATATTCTGAAAATATTAGTGGTTGCTCCGAGCGCGGCGAGTGGCGAGGTCGAGCGACCGGCGAGGGTCGAGTCCCCGAGCGCGGCGAGTGGCGCGGTCGAGCGACTGGCGAGCGTCGAGGCCGAGCGACCGACGGGCGCGAAGTCCCCGAGCACGGAGAGTGACGAGGTCGAGCGACCGGCTAGCGCCGAGTCCCCGAGCGCGGCGAACGCTGAGTCCCCGAGCGCGGCGAGTGGTGGGGTCTAACGACCGGCGAGCGCCGAGTCCCCGAGCGTGGCGAGTCCGCGATGATTGCGAGTCCGCGAGGGGAGAGTCCCCGAGCGTGGCGAGTCCGTGATGATTGCGAGTCCGCGAGGGGAGAGTCCCCGAGCGTTGCGAGTCCGCGATGATTGCGAGTCCGTGAGGGGAGAGTCCCCGAGGGTGGCGATTCCGCGATGATTGCGAGTCCGCGTTGAAGTTGATTGCGCTGTTTCTGTTAGCGAGTCTCTCGTCTTGGCCTGGGGGGGCCAGTCGCATGGCGACTCCAAAGATGGCTCTCGGCTTGGCGTTCTTCCTGGACGATCCGAGGCTCGGTTTGCGAGTCCTCGTCCGCAGTACTTAGCCGTGCGAGTCGCACTGTCTAAGGTTGAGGAGGACATGGTGCTGTTTGTGTAGCACTGCCATTTGTCTTGGCCCGGAAGGCCAGTCGAGCAAGGCGACTCCAATAATGGCTCTCGGTTAGCGTTTTTCATGGACGATCCGAGGCTCGGTTTGCGAGTCCTCCTCCGCACTACTTGGCCATTGCGAGTCGCTCTTTCAAAGGTTGACAAAGGCGAATTGAATTTTCCCGAGGGGAAGAGACGCCTAGTGGTGAGTCCATGCAGCGTGGATAGCAACCCTCTCTGGCGTCTCGGACGATGAAGGTCCATTATCAAGCGTGGCGTACGCATTCGCGTAGCCGGAAAGAGTCGACGCGACGGACACGGGGTCTACGCGGCAGACGGAGGTTGCGTGATGGCGAAGTCGACGCGGCGGACTCGTGATCGACGCGACGGACGGAGGTCGCGCTATGACGATGTCGATGACGGTGAGGCTGCGAGGGTGAGGCCGCGATGGCGATCCCATGGCAGGCGAGTCCGCGCTGGGCGAGTCCTCGAGCCTAGCGAGTCCGTGTTTAAGCGTATCCGCGTTTACGCGAGTTCCGTAGCATGGCTAGTCAGCAACAGGTGAAGCTGCGACCGATTGGTGCTGCGCTCGGCAGACTTGGCTTTTCTCGTACTTGCAGAAACAAGACGACAGAAACAAAACGATTGATTAATAGATATCATAAAATATAATAATTAAAATAAGATTGCAGAGAGAGATTGAGTTCATCGGTTTTTAATCGTTCGCCGATTGGAAGCTCCGCTCTAGCGTTGTATATCCTCCAATGACAGATCAAGACGTCCTCCTCTAATCTCATCTTGAAATCATGATTAGTCAAGATTAAACATACACATGCAAATAAACGTACATGGGTGTGGGGGATTAAATACATAGTAAGATTTAATAATTAAAGAAAGAGAGAGATCGACGTGGTGAATAGGAAAAAACCGACAGCCAGGGAACATGGTGACGTGATGGCTCCAGTGCCTTGCAGTTTTGATTGTTTCATTGCTGCCCTTCCTCAGACCTGCATATCGTCCTTTTCCTTTTCCGAGACTTGAGAACATGATGCGTTCATCAAGTGCTTGGCTGCCTGTCTTCGCATCATGGAGGCGAATCAGGCCATATAGAACCGCGACGGTGCTGAAGCGGACGAGACGATTAGATGCGCTCTTGTCGCCGATTTGATGATGAGGGGTCTTTCCCGGATTATCACCCTCCAATCATCGCTAGCCCGACGATGGGCGCCAACTGTCGTGGTATTGCACGGCAGATGCTACTGGGGGTAGCTTACATAGAGGGAGCAAGGCGACGTAGGAGAATCCGGAAGCGAGATTGGTACACGATGTACCCAGGTTCACGTCCCCTCGGTGGAGGATCGCTACGTCCTGCTAGCAATCCAGTATATGATCATAGATTGGGTTACATGGGAGCCGCCGTAGGCGGAGGGAGAGACTAGATCTAATCTAATGTAGGAGAAGATCCCCCGTGGGGGTGCCCTTGGTGGCTTTATATATGCAGCCACTTAGGGTTTACAAGTATTTGGTGGGCTTTGTATTGGAGTCGCCGTCTTGGGCCTCCAGTCGGCGCCACTCGTCTGGATCCAGTATGCACCAGTCGCCAGTTAGGCGGTCGACCCTTGTGGCTAGGTTCCAGTCGGCTCGATCCAGCTTGCGAATCCGCTTCGTGGGTATACCCCGATTGGTATTCCCCCATCAGTAGTCCCCGAGCGCGTTGTCGATTCGACGCGGGCTTAGGGCAGGGCGCAGAGAGTCTTGACGATGGGTCGTGGCGAATCGGTGGCAGCTCTGACAGAAATGAACCGTGAAGCGGGAGGCGGTCGGCGTGAGCCAGTCGGTGATGGCCAGTTGGCAAAATACGCAGGGTGTCGGTGAAGCTGCCAGTTGCGGCGAGTCCCCGAACATGGAGCGTGCCGAGTCCCGAGCATGGCGAGTGGAGAGGTCGAGCGACCGGAGAGTGCCGAGTTCCCGACCGCGCCGAGTGGCGAGGTTGGGCGACCGCGTGGCGCCTGCAGAGCACACCGAGTCCCCGGCGTGTTGAGCACGCGGCGAAGTCCAGAGTGGCGAGTACGAGCACGTTGAGTGCGAGGTGAATCCGATGGAGAGTCCCGAGCGTGTTGAGTACGTGAGGCGAGTCCCTGAGCACGCGTTAGTCTGTGACGAACCCACGATGGGTAGTCCCCGAGCACGTTGAGTATACCCCGATTGGTATTCCCCCATCATAGGGCGATTTACAACAACCTTAAGACTCGATACATGTTAGAGAGTTATGGCAAAAAACTCGTCGTTTTCATGTTTTATGCTCATTTTCATGAGTTATTACCCATGGTTTTTGGGTTCAAGTTGGATTTTCAAGTCCTGTTAGACACGTGACATGTTTGAGATATATGACTAAAAAACTCGTAGCTTTCCCGATTTATTCCCGTTTTCATGAGCTATTACCCACAGTTTTGGGTTCCAGGGCGATTTACATCGACCTTGAGACCCGATACACGTTTGAGAGATATGACCAATAACTCGTCGTTTTCATGTTTATGGCCATTTTTATTAGTTAGTGTCCATAGTTTTTGGGTTCCAGTTGGATTTGCATGGCCTGTATGACCCGTTACATGTTTGAAATATATGACTAAAAAATTGTAGTTTTCGTGTTTTATAGACGTTTTCATGAGCTATTGCCCACTATTTAGGGGTTCTAGGAGGATTTTCAACGACCTTAAGACCTGATGCATGTTGCAAAAATATGACACAAAACTGGCAGTTTTCACGTTTTATGGCTGTTTGCATGAGCTATTTCCCATAGTTTTATGGTTCTAGGGCGATTTACAGCAACCTTAAGACCCGATACATGTTAGAGAGTTTTAACCGAAAAAACTCGTTTGTTTTCATGTTTTATGGTCATTTTGAGTTATTATCCACAGTTTTTGGGTTCTACGCGGATTTGCATGCCTCGTAATAACCCTTACATGTTTGAGAGATATGACCAGAAACTCGTCGTTTTCGCGTTTTATGGTCGTTTCATGAGCAATTGCCCACTGTTTAGGTGTTCTTGGGCGATTTACTACAACCTTACGACCTGATACTTGTTGGAAATATATGACCTAAAACTCACAGTTTTTGCGTTTTATGGCTGTTTGCATGAGCTATTTCCCACAGTTTTATGGTTCTATCGCGATTTACAACAACCTTAAGACCAGATACATGTTAGAGAGTTATGAACAAAAACACGTCTTTTTCGTGTTTTATGATCATTTTCATGAGTTATTGCCCACAGTTTTTGGGTTCCATGCGAATTTGCATCCCTCGTAAGAACCCTTACATGTTTGAGAGATATGAATAGAAACTCGTCGTTTTCGCGTTTGATGACCGTTTTCATGAGCTATTGCCCACAATTTTGGGGTTTTAGGGAGATTTACAACGACCTTACGACCAGATAGATGCTTGAGAATTATGACCAAAAACTCGTCGTTTTCGTGTTTATGGCCATTTTCATGAGTTATTGCCCATAGTTTTTGGGTTCCAGTTGGATTTTCAATGCCTGTAAGACCTGTGACATGTTTGAGATATATGACTACAAAACTCGTAGCTTTCCCGATTTATGGCCGTTTTCATGAGCTATTTCCCACAGTTTAGGGGTTGCAGGGCGATTTACATCGACCTTGAGACCCGATACATGTTTGAGAGATATAACCAATAACTCGTCGTTTCCGTGTTTATGGCCATTTTTATGAGTTAGTGCCCACGGTTTTTGGGTTCCAGTTGGATTTGCAAAGCCTGTAAGACCCATTACATGTTTGAAATATATGACTAAAAAATCGTAGTTTTCGTGTTTTATGGCCGTTTTCATGAGCTTTTGCCCACTATTTAGGGGTTCTAGGGCGATTTATAACGACTATAAGACCTGATACATGTTTCAAACATATGACCCAAAACTTGCAGTTTTCACGTTTTATGGTTGTTTTCATGAGCTATTGCCCACAGTTTTATGATTCTAGGGCGATTTACATCAACCTTAAGACGTGATACATGTTAGAGTGTTATGGCCAAAAGCTCGTCGTTTTCATGTTTTATGGTCATTTTCATGAGTTATTACCCACAGTTTTTGTGTTCCAGGAAGATTTGCATGCCTCGTAAGTAACCCTTATATGTTTGAGAGAGATGACTAGAAACTCGTTGTTTTCGTGTTTTATGACCCTTTTCATGAGCTATTGCCCACAATTTTCGGCTTATAGGGCGATTTACAATGACCTTACGACCAGATATATGCTTGAGAGTTATGACCAAAAAATCGTCGTTTTCGTGTTTATGGCCATTTTCTTGAGTTATTGCCCACAGTTTTTGGGTTCCAGTTGGATTTGCAAGGCCTGTAAGACTCGTTACATGTTTTAAATATGTGACTAAAATCATAGTTTTCGTGTTTTATGGCCGTTTTCATGAGCTATTGCCCACTATTTAGGGGTTCTAGGGCGATTTACAACGACCTTAAGACCTGATACATGTTGCAAAGATATGACACAGAACTCACAGTTTTCGCGTTTTATGGCTATTTGCATGAGCTATTGCCCACAGTTTTATGGTTCTAGGGCAATTTACAGCAACCTTAAGACCTCATACATGTTAGAGAGTTATGGCCAAAAACTCGTCGTTTTCGTGTTTTATGGTTATTTTCATGAGTTACTGCCCACAGTTTTTGGGTTCCATGCGGATTTGCATGCCTCATAAGAACCCTTACATATTTGAGAGATATGACCAAAACTCGTCGTTTTATGGATGTTTTCATGAGCTATTGCCCATAGTTTTGGGCTTCCGGGGCGATTTACAACGACCTCACGACCCGATACATGCTTGAGAGTTATGACCAAAAACGCGTCATTTTCATGTTTATGGCCATTTTCTTGAGTTATTGCCCACAGTTTTGGGGTTCTAGTTGGATTTGCAAGGCCTATAAGACCCAATACATGTTTGACATATATGACTAAAAAATCGTAGTTTTAGGTGTTTTATGGCCGTTTTCATGAGAAATTGCCCACTTTTTAGGTGTTCTAGGGCGATTTACAACGACCTTAAGACCTGATACATGTTGGAAAGAATGACCCAAAACTCATAGTTTTCGTGTTATATGGCTATTTGCATGAGATATTTCCCACAATTTTATGGTTCTAGGGCGATTTACAGCAACCTTAAGACCCAATACATCTTTGAGAGTTATGACCAAAAACTCGTCGTTTTCGTGTTTTATGTTCATTTTCATGAGTTATTGCCCACAATTTTTGGGTTACAGGCGGATTTGCATGCCTCGTAAGAACCCTTACATGTTTGAGAGATATGACCACAAACCCACAATTTTCGCGTTTTATGACCGTTTTCATGAGCTATTGCCCACATTTTTGGGCTTCCAGGGCGATTTACAATGACCACATGACCTGATACATGCTTGAGAGTTATGACCAAAAACTCGTCATTTTCGTGTTTATGGCCATTTTTATGAGTTATTGCCCACGGTTTTTGGGTTCTAGTTGGATTTGCAAGGCCTATAAGACCCATTACATGCTTGAGATATATGACTAAAAAATCGTAGTTTTCGTGTTTTATGGCCGTTTTCATGAGGATTTGCCCGTTGTTTAGGTGTTCTAGGGCGATTTACAATGACCTTAAGACCTGATACATGTTGCAAAGATATGACCCAAAACTCACAGTTTTATGGTTTTTTGTTGCATGAGCTATTTCCCACAGTTTTATGGTTCTTGGGTGATTTACAGCAACCTTAAGACCCGATACATGTTAGAGAGTTATGACAAAAAACTCGTCGTTTTTGTGTTTAATGATCATTTTCATGATTTATTGCCCACAGTTTTTGGGTTCTAGGCAGATTTGTATGCCTCGGAAGAACCCTTACATGTTTAAAAGATATGACCACAAACTAATGCGTTTTGCGTTTTATGACCGTTTTCATGAGCTATTGCCCAGTTTGGGTTCTAGGGAGATTTACAACGACCATACGACCAGATATATGCTTGAGAGTTATGACCAAAAACTTCGTCGTTTTGTGTTTATGGCGTTTTCATGAGTTATTGCCCATAGTTTTGGGTTCCAGTTGGATTTTCAATGCCTGTAATACCTGTGACATGTTTGAGATATATGACTACAAAACTCGTAGTTTTCCGATTTATGGCCGCTTTTCATGAGCTATTTCCCATAGTTTTGGGGTTCTAGGCGATTTACACCGACCTTGAGACCCGATACATGTTTGAGAGATATGTCCAATAACTCGTCGTTTTCGTGTTTATGGCCATTTTATGAGTTAGTGCCCAGTTTTGGGTTCCAGTTGGATTTGCAAAGCCTATAAGACCCATTACATGTTTGAAATATATGACTAAAAAATCGTAGTTTTCGTGTTTTATGGCCGTTTTCATGAGCTTTTGCCCACTATTTAGGAGTTCTAGGGCGATTTATAACGACCTTAAGACCTGATACATGTTTCAAAGATATGACCCAAAACTTGCAGTTTTCACGTTTTATGGTTGTTTTCATGAGCTATTGCCCACAGTTTTATGATTCTAGGGCGATTTACATCAACCTTAAGACCTGATACATGTTAGAGTGTTATGGCCAAAAGCTCGTCGTTTTCATGTTTTATGGTCATTTTCATGAGTTATTACCCACAGTATTTGTGTTCTAGGAGATTTGCATGCCTCGTAAGTAACCCTTACATGTTTGAGAGAGATGACTAGAAACTCGTCGTTTTCGCGCTTTATGACCCTTTTCATTAGCTATTGCCCACAGTTTTGGGCTTCTAGGGCGATTGACAACGACCTTACGACCAGATATATGCTTGAGAGTTATGACCAAAAAATCGTCGTTTTCGTGTTTATGGCCATTTTCTTGAGTTATTGCCCACCATTTTTGGGTTCCAGTTGGATTTGCAAGGCCTGTAAGACTCATTACATGTTTGAAATATGTGACTAAAAATCGTAGCTTTCGTGTTTTATGGCCGTTTTCATGAGCTATTGCCCACTATTTAGGGGTTCTAGGGCGATTTACAACGACCTTAAGACCTAATACATGTTGCAAAGATATGACACAAAACTCACAGTTTTCGCGTTTTATGGCTGTTTGCATGAGCTACTGCCCACAATTTTATGGTTCTAGGGCGATTTACAGCAACCTTAAGACCTCATACATGTTAGAGAGTTATGGCCAAAAACTCGTCGTTTTCGTGTTTTATGGTTATTTTCATGAGTTATTGCCCATAGTTTTTGGGTTCCATGCGGATTTGCATGCCTCATAAGAACCCTTACATATTTGAGAGATATGACCAAAAACTCGTCGTTTGATGGATGTTTTCATGAGCTATGGCCCATAGTTTTGGGCTTTCGGGGCGATTTAAAACGACCTCACGGCCCGATACATGCTTGAGAGTTATGACCAAAAACGCGTTGTTTTCATGTTTATGGCCATTTTCATGAGTTATTGCCCACAGTTTTGGGGTTCTAGTTGGATTTGCAAGTCCTATAAGACCCGATACATGTTTGACATATATGACTAAAAAATCGTAGTTTTCGTGTTTTATGGACGTTTTCATAAGCAATTGCCCACTTTTTAGGTGTTCTAGGGCGATTTACAATGACCTTAAGACCTGATACATGTTGGAAAGAATGACCCAAAACTCATAGTTTTCGTGTTTTATGGCTATTTGCATGAGATATTTCCCACAATTTTATGGTTCTAGGGCGATTTACAGCAACTTTAAGACCCGATACATGTTAGAGAGTTATGACCAAAAACTCGTCGTTTTCGTGTTTTATGTTCATTTTCATGAGTTATTGCCCACAATTTTTGGGTTACAGGCGGATTTGCATGCCTCGTAAGAACCCTTACATGTTTGAGAGATATGACCACAAACTCGTCGTTTTCGCGTTTTATGACCGTTTTCATGAGCTATTGCCCACAGTTTTGGGATTCTAGCGCGATTTACAATGACCACATGACCTGATACATGCTTGAGAGTTATGACCAAAAACTCGTCATTTTCGTGTTTATGGCCATTTTTATGAGTTATTGCCCACGGTTTTTGGGTTCCAGTTGGATTTGCAAGGCCTATAAGACCCATTACATGCTTGAGATATATGACTAAAAAATCGTAGTTTTCGTGTTTTATGGCCGTTTTCATGAGGATTTGCCCGTTGTTTAGGTGTTCTAGGGCGATTTACAATGACCTTAAGACCTGATACATGTTGCAAAGATATGACCCAAAACTCACAGTTTTCGCGTTTTATGGCTGTTTGCATGAGCTATTTCCCACAGTTTTATGGTTCTTGGGTGATTTACAGCAACCTTAAGACCCGATACATGTTAGAGAGTTATGACCAAAAACTCGTCGTTTTTGTGTTTAATGATCATTTTCATGATTTATTGCCCACAGTTTTTGGGTTCTAGGCAGATTTGTATGCCTCGGAAGAACCCTTACATGTTTAAAAGATATGACCACAAACTCGTCGTTTTCGCGTTTTATGACCGTTTTCATGAGCTATTGCCCACAGTTTCGGGGTTCTAGGGAGATTTACAACGACCATACGACCAGATATATGCTTGAGAGTTATGACCAAAAACTCGTCGTTTTCGTGTTTATGGCCGTTTTCATGAGTTATTGCCCATAGTTTTTGGGTTCCAGTTGGATTTTCAATGCCTGTAATACCTGTGACATGTTTGAGATATATGACTACAAAACTCGTAGTTTTCCCGATTTATGGCCGTTTTCATGAGCTATTTCCCATAGTTTTGGGGTTCTAGGGCGATTTACACCGACCTTGAGACCCGATACATGTTTGAGAGATATGTCCAATAACTCGTCGTTTTCGTGTTTATGGCCATTTTTATGAGTTAGTGCCCACAGTTTTTGGGTTCCAGTTGGATTTGCAAAGCCTATAAGACCCATTACATGTTTGAAATATATGACTAAAAAATCGTAGTTTTCGTGTTTTATGGCCGTTTTCATGAGCTTTTGCCCACTATTTAGGAGTTCTAGGGCGATTTATAACGACCTTAAGACCTGATACATGTTTCAAAGATATGACCCAAAACTTGCAGTTTTCACGTTTTATGGTTGTTTTCATGAGCTATTGCCCACAGTTTTATGATTCTAGGGCGATTTACATCAACCTTAAGACCTGATACATGTTAGAGTGTTATGGCCAAAAGCTCGTCGTTTTCATGTTTTATGGTCATTTTCATGAGTTATTACCCACAGTATTTGTGTTCTAGGAGATTTGCATGCCTCGTAAGTAACCCTTACATGTTTGAGAGAGATGACTAGAAACTCGTCGTTTTCGCGCTTTATGACCCTTTTCATTAGCTATTGCCCACAGTTTTGGGCTTCTAGGGCGATTGACAACGACCTTACGACCAGATATATGCTTGAGAGTTATGACCAAAAAATCGTCGTTTTCGTGTTTATGGCCATTTTCTTGAGTTATTGCCCACCGTTTTTGGGTTCCAGTTGGATTTGCAAGGCCTGTAAGACTCATTATATGTTTGAAATATGTGACTAAAAATCGTAGCTTTCGTGTTTTATGGCCGTTTTTATGAGCTATTGCCCACTATTTAGGGGTTCTAGGGCGATTTACAACGACCATAAGACCTAATACATGTTGCAAAGATATGACACAAAACTCACAGTTTTCGCGTTTTATGGCTGTTTGCATGAGCTACTGCCCACAATTTTATGGTTCTAGGGTGATTTACAGCAACCTTAAGACCTCATACATGTTAGAGAGTTATGGCCAAAAACTCGTCGTTTTCGTGTTTTATGGTTATTTTCATGAGTTATTGCCCATAGTTTTTGGGTTCCATGCGGATTTGCATGCCTCATAAGAACCCTTACATATTTGAGAGATATGACCAAAAACTCGTCGTTTGATGGATGTTTTCATGAGCTATGGCCCATAGTTTTGGGCTTTCGGGGCGATTTACAACGACCTCACGGCCCGATACATGCTTGAGAGTTATGACCAAAAACGCGTTGTTTTCATGTTTATGGCCATTTTCATGAGTTATTGCCCACAGTTTTGGGGTTCTAGTTGGATTTGCAAGTCCTATAAGACCCGATACATGTTTGACATATATGACTAAAAAATCGTAGTTTTCGTGTTTTATGGACGTTTTCATAAGCAATTGCCCACTTTTTAGGTGTTCTAGGGCGATTTACAACGACCTTAAGACCTGATACATGTTGGAAAGAATGACCCAAAACTCATAGTTTTCGTGTTTTATGGCTATTTGCATGAGATATTTCCCACAAATTTATGGTTCTAGGGCGATTTACAGCAACTTTAAGACCCGATACATGTTAGAGAGTTATGACCAAAAACTCGTCGTTTTCGTGTTTTATGTTCATTTTCATGAGTTATTGCCCACAATTTTTGGGTTACAGGCGGATTTGCATGCCTCGTAAGAACCCTTACATGTTTGAGAGATATGACCACAAACTCGTCGTTTTAGCGTTTTATGACCGTTTTCATGAGCTATTGCCCACATTTTTGGGCTTCCAGGGCGATTTACAATGACCACACGACCTGATACATGCTTAAGAGTTATGACCAAAAACTCGTCGTTTTTGTGTTTATGGCCATTTTTATGAGTTATTGCCCACAGTTTTTGGGTTCCAGTTGGATTTGCAAGGCCTATAAGACCCATTACATGCTTGAGATATATGACTAAAAAATCGTAGTTTTCGTGTTTTATGGGCGTTTTCATGAGGAATTGACCGTTGTTTAGGTGTTCTAGGGCGATTTACAATGACCTTAAGACCTGATACATGTTGCAAAGATATGACCCAAAACTCACAGTTTTCGCGTTTTATGGCTGTTTGCATGAGCTATTTCCCATAGTTTTATGGTTCTTGGCTGATTTACAGCAACCTTAAGACCCAATACATGTTAGAGAGTTATCACCAAAAACTCGTCGTTTTTGTGTTTAATGATCATTTTCATGAGTTATTGTCCACAGTTTTTGGGTTCCAGGAAGATTTGTATGCCTCGTAAGAACCCTTACATGTTTGAGAGATATGACCAGAAACTCGTCGTTTTCGCGTTTTATGACCGTTTTCATGAGCTATTGCCCACAGTTTTGGGATTCTAGCGCGATTTACACCGACCTTATGACAAGATATATGCTTGAGAGTTATGACTAAAAATTCATCGTTTTCGTGTTTATGGCCATTTTCATGAGTTATTGCCCACAGTTTTTGGGTTCCAGTTGGATTTTCAAGGCCTGTAAGACCCGTGACATGTTTGAGATATATGACTAAAAAACTCGTAGTTTTCCCGATTTATGGCCGTTTGCATGAGCTATTTCACACAGTTTTCGGGTTCTAGGGCGATTTACATCGACCTTGAGACCCGATACATGTTTAAGAGATATGACCAATAACTCGTCGTTTTCGTGTTTATGACTATTTTTATGATTTAGTGCCCACAGTTTTTGGTTTCTAGTTGGATTTGCACGGCCGGTAAGACCCGTTACATGTTTGAATTATTTGACTAAGAAATCATAGTTTTCCTGTTTTATGGCCGTTTTCATGAGCAATTGCCCACTTTTTAGGTGTTCTTGGGCGATTTACAATAAACTTAATACCTGATACATGATACAAAGATATGACCCAAAAATCGCAGTTTTCGTGTTTTATGGCTGTTTTCATGAGCGATTTCCCATAGTTTTATGGTTCTAGGGCGATTTACAACAACCTTAAGACCCGATACATGTTAGAGGGTTATGGCCAAAAACTCGTCGTTTTCGTGTTTTATGGTCATTTTCATGAGTTATTGCCCACAGTTTTTGGGTTCCAGTCAGATTTGCATGCCTCGTAATAACCCTTACATGTTTGAGAAATATGACCAGAAACTCGTCGTTTTCGCGTTTTCATGAGCTATTGCCCATAGTTTTGGGCTTCCAGTGCGATTTACAACAACCTCACGACCCGATACATGCTTGAGAGTTATGACCAAAAACTCGTCGTTTTCGTGTTTATGGCCATTTTCATGAGTTATTGCCCACAGTTTTTGGGATCCAGTTGGATTTGCAAGGCCTATAAGACCCATTACATGTTTGAGATATATGACTAAAAAATCGTAGTTTTCATGTTTATGGCCGTTTTCATGAGCAATTGCCCACTGTTTAGGTGTTCTAGGGCGATTTACAATGACCTTAAGACTTGATACATGTTGGAAAGATATGACCTAAAACTCATAGTTTTCGCGTTTTATGGATGTTTGCATGACCTATTTCCCATAGTTTTATGGTTCTAGGGCGATTTACAGCAACCTTAAGACCCGATACATGTTAGAGAGTTATCACCAAAAACTCATCTTTTTCGTGTTTTATGATCATTTTCATGAGTTATTGCCCACAGTTTTTGGGTTCCAGGCGGATTTGCATCCCTCGTAAGAACCCTTACATGTTTGAGAGATATGAATAAAAACTCGTCGTTTTCGCGTTTGATGGCCGTTTTCATGAGCTATTTCCCACAATTTTGGGGTTCTAGGGAGATTTACAACGACCTTACGACCATATATATGCTTGAGAGTTATGACCAAAAACTCGTCGTTTTCGTGTTTATGGCCATTTTCAAGAGTTATTGCCCATAGTTTTTGGGTTCCAGTTGGATTTTCAATGCCTGTAATACCTGTGACACGTTTGAGATATATGACTACAAAACTCGTAGTTTTCCCGATTTATGGCCGTTTTCATGAGCTATTTCCCACAGTTTTGGGGTTCTAGGGCGATTTACATCGACCTTGAGACCCGATACATGTTTGAGAGATATGACCAATAACTCGTCGTTTTCGTGTTTATGGCCATTTTTATGATTTATTGCCCACGGTTTTTAGGTTCGAGTTAGATTTGCAAGGCCTATTAGACCCATTACATGTTTGAGATACATGACTAAAAAAACGTAGTTTTCGTGTTTTATGTCCTTTTCATGATCAATTTCCCACTGTTTAGGTGTTCGAGGGCGATTTACAATGACCTTAAGACCTGATACATGTTGGAAAGATATGTCCCAAAACTCACAGTTTTCGCATTTTATGGCTGTTTGCATGAGCTATTTCCCACAGTTTTATGGTTCTTGGGCGATTTACAGCAACCTTAAGACCCAATACATGTTAGAGAGTTATGACCAAAAACTTGTCCTTTTTGTGTTTTATGAATATTTTCATTAGTTATTGCCCACAGTTTTTGGGTTCTAGGCGGATTTGCATGCCTCATAAGAACCCTTACATGTTTAAGAGATATGACCACAAACTCGTCATTTTCGCGTTTTATGACCGTTTTCATGAGTTATTGCCCACAGTTTTGGGCTTCTAGGGCGATTTACAACGACCTTACGACCAGATATATGCTTGAGAGTTATGACAAAAAATCGCTGTTTTTGTGTTTATGGCCATTTTCTTGAGTTATTGCCCACAGTTTTTGGGTTCCGGTTGGATTTGCAAGGCCTATAAGACCCATTACATGCTTGAGATATATGACTAAAAAATCGTAGTTTTCATGTTTTTTGGCCGTTTTCATGAGGAATTGCCCACTATTTAGGGGTTCTAGGGAGATTTACAACGTCCTTAAGACCTGATACATGTTGCAAAGATATGACCCAAAACTCACTTCGCGTTTTATGGCTGTTTGCATGAGCTATTTCCCACAGTTTTATGGTTCTTGGGCGATTTACAGCAACCTTAAGACCCGATACATGTTAGAGAGTTATGACCAAAAACTTGTCGTTTTTGTGTTTTATGATTATTTTCATGAGTTATTGCCCACAGTTTTTGGGTTCCAGGCGGATTTGCATGCCTCGTAAGAACCCTTACATGTTTAAAAGATATGACCACAAACTCGTCGTTTCCGCGTTTTATGACCGTTTTCATGAGCTATTGCCCACAGTTTCGGGGTTCTAGCGTGATTTACAACGACCTTACGACCAGATATATGCTTGAGAGTTATGACCAAAAACTCATCGTTTTCGTGTTTATGGCCATTTTCATGAGTTATTGCCCATAGTTTTTGGCTTCCAGTTGAATTTTTAAGGCCTGTAAGACCCGTTACATGTTTGAGATATATGACTAAAAAACTCGTAGTTTTCCCGATTTATGGCCGTTTTCATGAGATATTTGCCACAGTTTTGGGGTTCTAGGGCGATTTACATCGACCTTGAGACCCAATAAATGTTTAAGAGATGTGACCAATAACTCGTCGTTTTCGTGTTTGTGGCTATTTTTATGAGTTAGTGCCGACAGTTTTTGGTTTCCAGTTGGATTTGCAAGGCCTGTAAGCCCCATTACATGTTTGAAATATATGACGAAAAAATCGTAGTTTTCATGTTTTATGGCCGTTTTCATGAGCAATTGCCCACTGTTTAGGTGTTCTTGAGCGATTTACAACGAACTTAATACCTGATACATGTTACAAAGATATGACCCAAAACTCGCAGTTTTCGTGTTTTATGGCTGTTTTCATGAGCTATTGCCCACATTTTTATGGTTCTAGGGCGATTTACAACAACCTTAAGACCATATACATGTTAGAGAGTTATGGCCAAAAACTCGTCGTTTTCGTGTTTTATGGTCATTTTCATGAGTTATTGCCCACAGTTTTTAGGTTCTAGGCGGATTTGCATGCCTCATAATAACCCTTACATGTTTGAGAAATATGACCAGAAACGCGTCCTTTTCGTGTTTTATGGCTCTTTTCAAGAGCTATTGCCCACAGTTTTGGGCTTCCAGGGCGATTTACAACGACCTCACGACCCGATACATGCTTGAGAGTTATCACCAAAAACTCGTCGTTTTCGTGTTTATGGCCATTTTCTTGAGCTATTTCCCACGGTTTTTGGGATCCAGTTAGATTTGCAAGGCCTATTAGACCCATTACATGTTTGAGATATATGACTAAAAAATCGTAGTTTTCGTGTTTTATGTCCTTTTCATGAGCAATTTCCCACTTTTTAGGTGTTCGAGGGCGATTTACAATGACCTTAAGACCTGATACATGTTGGAAAGATATGTCCCAAAACTCACAGTTTTCGCGTTTTATGGCTGTTTGCATGAGCTATTTCCCACAGTTTTATGGTTCTTGGGCGATTTACAGCAACCTTAAGACCCAATACATGTTAGAGAGTTATGACCAAAAACTTGTCGTTTTTGTGTTTTATGATTATTTTCATTAGTTATTGCCCACAGTTTTTGGGTTCCAGGCGGATTTGCATCCCTCGGAAGAACCCTTACATGTTTAAAAGATATGACCACAAACTCGTCATTTTCGCGTTTTATGACCGTTTTCATGAGCTATTGCCCACAGATTCGGGGTTCTAGCGTGATTTACAACGACCTTACGACCAGATATATGCTTGAGAGTTATGACCAAAAACTCATCGTTTTCGTGTTTATGGCCATTTTCATGAGTTATTGCCCATAATTTTTGGGTTCCAGTTGGATTTTCAAGGCCTGTAAGACCCGTTACATGTTTCAGATATATGACTAAAAAACTCGTAGTTTTCCCGATTTATGGCCATTTTCATGAGCTATTTCCCACATCGACCTTGAGACCCGATAAATGTTTAAGAGATATGACCAATAACTAGTCGTTTTCGTGTTTAAGAGATATGACCAATAGTTAGTGCCCATAGTTTTTGGTTTCTAGTTGGATATACAAGGCCTATAAGACCCGTTACATGACTGAAATATATTACTAAAAATCGTAGTTTTCATGTTTTATGGCCATTTTCATAAGCAATTGCCCACTGATTAGGTGTTCTTGGGCGATTTACAACGACTTTAAGACCTGATACATGTTACAAAGATATGACAAAACTCGCAGTTTTCGTGTTTTTATGGCTATTTTCATGAGATATTGCCCATAGTTTTATGGTTCTAGGTTGTCATGGTAGTGCACGGCAGATGCTACTGGGGGTAGCTTACATACAGGGAGCAAGGCGACGTAGGAGAATCCGGGAGCGAGATTGGTACACGATGTACCCAGGTTCACGTCCCCTCGGTGGAGGATCGCTACGTCCTGCTATCAATCCAGTATATGATCATAGATTGGTTTACATGGGAGCCGCCGTAGGTGGAGGGAGAGACTAGATCTAATCTAATGTAGGAGAAGATGCCCCGTGGGGGTGCCCCTGGTGGCCTTATATATGCAGCCACTTAGGGTTTACAAGTATTTGGTGGGCTTTGTATTGGAGTCGCCGTCTTGAGCCTCCAGTCGGCGCCACTCGTCTGGATCGATGTCGCCGATGCCGTGTTAGAGTAGTCGACCCGCTTAGGGCTAGGTTCCAGTCGGCTCGATCCATCTTGCGAATCCGCTTCGTGGGTATACCCCGATTGGTATTCCCCCATCAATAGTCCCCGAGCGCGTTGTCGATTTGACGGGGGCTTGAGGCAAGGCGCGGAGAGTCTTGATGATGGGTCGTGGCGAATCGGTGATGAGCTCCTGAACAGAGAAATGAACCATGAAGCGGGAGGCGGTCGGCGTGAGCCAGTCGGTGATGGCCAGTTGGCGAAATATGCAGGGTGTCGGTGAAGCTGCCAGTTGCGGCGAGTCCCCGAACCTGGAGCGTGCCGAGTCCCGAGCGTGGCGAGTGGAGAGGTCGAGCGACCGGAGAGTGCCGAGTTCCCGACCGTGCCGAGTGGCGAGGTTGCGCGACCGGCGAGTGGCGCTGTCTGTAGCACACCGAGTCCCCGAGCGTGTTGAGCACGCGAGGGCGAGTCCGTAGTGGCGAGTCCCAGAGCACGTTGAGTACGCGAGGGTGAATCCGCGGTGGAGAGTCCCCGAGCGTGTTGAGTACGTCAGGGCGAGTCTCCGAGCATGTTGAGTACGCGAGGGCGAACCCAATATGGGGAGTCCCCGAGCACGTTGAGTACGCGAGGGCGAACCCACGGTGGGAAGTCCCCGAGCGCGTTGAATACGCGAGGTCGAGTCCGCGGTGAGGAGTCCCCGAGCGTGTTGAGTACGCGAGGGCGAGTCCGTGGCGGCGAGTCCCCGAGCTTGAGTACGCGAGGGCGAGTCCGCGGTGATGAGTCGACGAGGGCGAGCCGCGGTCATGGAACCACGTGTACACACTTTATGCCTAGGAGTAGTCCCCGAGGCTCGAGTTGGCTTGTAGAGGCGACTTGAGGCTCTTTAGAGATGCATATTCTGAAAATATTAGTGGTTACTCCGAGCGCGGCGAGTGGCGACGTCGAGCGACCGGCGAGGGTCGAAGCGCGAAAGTGGCGCGGTCGAAGGATCGGGCGAAGGCCGAGGTCGAGCGACCGACGGGCGCGAAGTCCCCAACGCGGAGAGTGACGAGGTCGAGCGACCGGCTAGCGCCGAGTCGCCGAGCGCGGCGAATGCTGAGTCCCCGAGCGCGGCGAGTGGTGGGGTCTAACGACCGGCGAGCGCCGAGTCCCCCAGCGTGGCGAGTCCGCGATGATTGCGAGTCAGCGAGGGGAGAGTCCCCGAGCGTGGCGAGTCCGCGATGATTGCGAGTCCGCGATGATTGCGAGTCCGCGAGGGGAGAGTCCCCGAGCGTTGCGAGTCCGTGATGATTGCGAGTCCGCGAGGGGAGAGTCCCCGAGCGTGGAGAGTCCGTGATGATTGCGAGTCCGTGTTGAAGTTGATTGCGCTGTTTCTGTTAGCGAGTCTCTCGTCTTGGCCTGGGGGGGCCAGTCGCATGGCGACTCCAAAGATGGCTCTCGGCTTGGCGTTCTTCCTGGACGATCTGAGGCTCGGTTTGCGAGTCCTCGTCTGCATTACTTAGCCGTGCGAGTCGCACTGTCTAAGGTTGAGGAGGACATGGTGCTGTTTGTGTAGCACTGCCATTTGTCTTGGCCCGGAAGGCCAGTCGAGCAAGGCGACTCCAATAATGGCTCTCGGTTAGCGTTTTTCATGGACGATCCGAGGCTCGGTTTGCGAGTCCTCGTCCGCACTACTTGGCCATTGCGAGTCGCTCTTTCAAAGGTTGACAAAGGCGAATTGAATTTTCCCGAGGGGAAGAGACGCCCAGTGGTGAGTCCATGCAGCGTGGATAGCAACCCTCTCTGGCGTCTCGGACGATGAAGGTCCATTATCAAGCGCGGCGTATGCATTCGCATAGCCGGAAAGTGTCGACGCGGCGGACACGGGGTCTACGCGGCAGATGGAGGTCGCGTGATGGCGAAGTCGACGCGGCGGACACGTGGTCGACGCGACGGACGGAGGTCGCGCTATGACGATGTCGATGACGGTGAGGCTGCGAGGGTGAGGCCACGATGGCGATCCCATGGCAGGCGAGTCCGCGCTAGGCGAGTCCTCGAGCCTAGCGAGTCCGCGTTTAAGCGTATCCGCGTTTAGGCGAGTTCCGTAGCATGGCTAGTCAGCAACAGGTGAAGCTGCGACCGATTGGTGCTGCGCTCGGCAGACTTGGCTTTTCTCGTACTTGCAGAAACAAGATGACAGAAACAAAACGATTGATTAATAGATATCATAAAATATAATAATTAAAATAAGATTGCAGAGAGACATTGAGTTCATCGGTTTTCGATCGTTCGCCGATTGGAAGCTCCGCTCTAGCGTTGTATATCCTCCAATGACAGATCAAGACGTCCTCCTCTAATCTCATCTTGAAATCATGATTAGTCAAGATTAAACATACACATGCAAATAAAGTACATGGGTGTGGGGGATTAAATACATAGTAAGATTTAATAATTAAAGAAAGAGAGAGATCGACGTGGTGAATAGGAAAAAACCGACAGCCAGGGAACATGGTGACGTGATGGCTCCAGTGCCTTGCAGTTTTGATTGTTTCATTGCTGCCCTTCCTCAGACCTGCATATCGTCCTTTTCCTTTTCCGAGACTTGAGAACACGATGCGTTCATCAAGTGCTTGGCTGCCTGTCTTCGCATCATGGAGGCGAATCAGGCCATATAGAACTGCGACGGTGCTGAAGCGGACGAGACGATTAGATGCACTCTTGTCGCCGATTTGATGATGAGGGGTCTCGCCCGGATTATCACCCTCCAATCATCGCTAGCCCGACGGTGGGCGCCAACTGTCGTGGTATTGCACGGCAGATGCTACTGGGGGTAGCTTACATAGAGGGAGCAAGGCGACGTAGGAGAATCCGGGAGCGAGATTGGTACACGATGTACCCAGGTTCACGTCCCCTCGGTGGAGGATCGCTACGTCCTGCTATCAATCCAGTATATGATCATAGATTGGTTTACATGGGAGCCGCCGTAGGCGGAGGGAGAGACTAGATCTAATCTAATGTAGGAGAATATCCCCCGTGGGGGTGCCCCTGGTGGATTTATATATGCAGCCACTTAGGGTTTACAAGTATTTGGTGGGCTTTGTATTGGAGTCGCCGTCTTGGGCCTCCAGTCGGTGCCACTCGTCTGGATCCAGTATGCGCCAGTCACCGTATTGGGCGAGTCGACCCGCTCAGGGCTAGGTTCCAGTCGTCTCGATCCACCTTGCGAATCCGCTTCGTGGGTATACCCCGATTGGTATTCCCCCATCAGTAGTCCCCGAGCGCGTTGTCGATTCGACGCGGGCTTGAGGCAGGGCGCGGAGAGTCTTGACGATGGGTCGTGGCGAATCGGTGACGAGCTCCTGAACAGAGAAATGAACCGTGAAGCGGGAGGCGGTCGGCGTGAGCCAGTCGGTGATGGCCAGTTGGCGAAATACGCAGGGTGTCGGTGAAGCTGTCAGTTGCGGCGAGTCCCCGAACGTGGAGCGTGCCGAGTCCCGAGCATGGCGAGTGGAGAGGTCGAGCGACCGGAGAGTGCCGAGTTCCCGACCGCGCCGAGTGGCGAGGTTGGGCGACCAGCGAGTGGCGCTGTCTGTAGCACACCGAGTCTCCGAGCGTGTTGAGCACGCGAGGGCGAGTCCGTAGTGGCGAGTCCCAGAGCACGTTGAGTACGCGAGGGTGAATCCGCGGTGGAGAGTCCCCGAGCGTGTTGAGTACGTGAGGGCGAGTCCCCAAGCACGTTGAGTACGCGAGGGCGAACCCACGATGGGGAGTCCCCGAGCACGTTGAGTATACCCCGATTGGTATTCCCCCATCATAGGGCGATTTACAACAACCTTAAGACTCGATACATGTTACAGAGTTATGGCAAAAAACTCGTCGTTTTCATGTTTTATGGTCATTTTCATGAGTTATTACCCATGGTTTTTGGGTTCAAGTTGAATTTTCAAGTCCTGTTAGACACGTGACATGTTTGAGATATATGACTAAAAAACTCGTAGCTTTCCCGATTTATGGCCGTTTTTATGAGCTATTTCCCACAGTTTTGGTTCCAGGGCGATTTACATCGACCTTGAGACCCGATACATGTTTGAGAGATATGACCAATAACTCGTCGTTTTCGTGTTTATGGCCATTTTTATGAGTTAGTGTCCATAGTTTTTGGGTTCCAGTTGGATTTGCATGGCCTGTATGACCCGTTACATGTTTGAAATATATGACTAAAAATTGTAGTTTTCGTGTTTTATAGACGTTTTCATGAGCTATTGCCCACTATTTAGGGGTTCTAGGAGGATTTTCAACGACCTTAAGACCTGATACATGTTGCAAAAATATGACACAAAACTGGCAGTTTTCACGTTTTAGGGCTGTTTGCATGAGCTATTTCCCATAGTTTTATGGTTCTAGGGCGATTTACAGCAACCTTAACACCCGATATATGTTAGAGAGTTTTAGCCGAAAAAACTCGTTGTTTTCATGTTTTATGGTCATTTTGAGTTATTATCCACGCTTTTTGGGTTCCAGGCGGATTTGCATGCCTCGTAATAACCCTTACATGTTTGAGAGATATGACCAGAAACTCGTCGTTTTCGCATTTTATGGCCATTTCATGAGCAATTGCCCACTGTTTAGGTGTTCTTGGGCTATTTACAACAACCTTACGACCTGATACTTGTTGGAAATATATGACCTAAAACTCACAGTTTTTGCGTTTTATGGCTGTTTGCATGAGCTATTTCCCATAGTTTTATGGTTCTATCGCGATTTACAACAACCTTAAGACCAGATACATGTTAGAGAGTTATGACCAAAAACACGTCTTTTTCGTGTTTTATGATCATTTTCATGAGTTATTGCCCACGCTTTTGGGTTCGGTAATTTGCATCCCTCGTAAGAACCCTTACATGTTTGAGAGATATGAATAGAAACTCGTCGTTTTCGCGTTTGATGACCGTTTTCATGAGCTATTGCCCACAATTTTGGGGTTTTAGGGAGATTTACAACGACCTTACGACCAGTTATATGCTTGAGAATTATGACCAAAAACTCGTCGTTTTCGTGTTTATGGCCATTTTCATGAGTTATTGCCCATAGTTTTTGGGTTCCAGTTGGATTTTCAATGCCTGTAAGACCTGTGACATGTTTGAGATATATGACTACAAAACTCGTAGCTTTCCCGATTTATGGCCGTTTTCATTAGCTATTTCCTATAGTTTGGGGGTTCCAGGGCGATTTACATCGACCTTGAGACCCGATACATGTTTGAGAGATATAACCAATAACTCATCGTTTCCGTGTTTATGGCCATTTTTATGAGTTAGTGCCCACAGTTTTTGGGTTCCAGTTGGAATTGCAAAGCCTGTAAGACCCATTACATGTTTGAAATATATGACTAAAAAATCGTAGTTTTCGTGTTTTATGGCCTTTTTCATGAGCTTTTGCCCACAGTTTTCACGTTTTATGGTTGTTTTCATGAGCTATTGCCCACAGTTTTATGATTCTAGGGCGATTTACATCAACCTTAAGACGTGATACATGTTAGAGTGTTATGGCCAAAAGCTCGTCGTTTTCATGTTTTATGGTCATTTTCATGAGTTATTACCCACAGTTTTTGTGTTCCAGGCAGATTTGCATGCCTCGTAAGTAACCCTTATATGTTTGAGAGATATGACTAGAAACTCGTTGTTTTCGTGTTTTATGACCCTTTTCATGAGTTATTGCCCACAATTTTGGGCTTATAGGGCGATTTACAATGACCTGAGGACCAGATATATGCTTGAGAGTTATGACCAAAAAATCGTCGTTTTCGTGTTTATGGCCATTTTCTTGAGTTATTGCCCACAGTTTTTGGGTTCCAGTTGGATTTGCAAGGCCTGTAAGACTCGTTACATGTTTGAAATATGTGACTAAAATCATAGTTTTCGTGTTTTATGGCCGTTTTCATGAGCTATTGCCCGCTATTTAGGGGTTCTAGCGCGATTTACAACGACCTTAAGACCTGATACATGTTGCAAAGATATGACACAAAACTCACAGTTTTCGTGTTTTATGGCTGTTTGCATGAGCTATTGCCCACAGTTTTATGGTTCTAGGGCAATTTACAGCAACCTTAAGACCTCATACATGTTAGAGAGTTATGGCCAAAAACTCGTCGTTTTCGTGTTTTATGGTTATTTTCATGAGTTACTGCCCACAGTTTTTGGGTTCCATGCGGATTTGCATGCCTCATAAGAACCCTTACATATTTGAGAGATATGACCAAAACTCGTCGTTTTATGGATGTTTTCATGAGCTATTGCCCATAGTTTTGGGCTTCCGGGGCGATTTACAACGACCTCACGACCCGATACATGCTTGAGAGTTATGACCAAAAACGCGTCGTTTTCATGTTTATGGCCATTTTCTTGAGTTATTGCCCACAGTTTTGGGGATCTAGTTGGATTTGCAAGGCCTATAAGACCCAATAATTGTTTGACATATATGACTAAAAAATCGTAGTTTTAGGTGTTTTATGGTCGTTTTCATGAGCTTTTGCACACTATTTAGGAGTTCTAGGGAGATTTACAACGTCCTTAAGACCTGATACGTGTTGCAAAGATATGACCCAAAACTCACAGTTTTCGCGTTTTATGGCTGTTTGCATAAGCTATTTCCCACAGTTTTATGGTTCTTGGGCGATTTACAGCAACCTTAAGACCTGATACATGTTAGAGAGTTATGACCAAAAACTTGTAGTTTTTGTGTTTTATGATTATTTTCATGAGTTATTGCCCATAGTTTTTGGGTTCCAGGCGGATTTGCATGCCTCGTAATAACCCTTACATGTTTGAGAGATATGACCACAAACCCACAATTTTCGCGTTTTATGACCGTTTTCATGAGCTATTGCCCACATTTTTGGGCTTCCAGGGCGATTTACAATGACCACACGACCTGATACATGCTTGAGAGTTATGACCAAAAACTAGTCATTTTCGTGTTTATGGCCATTTTTATGAGTTATTGCCCACGGTGTTTGGGTTCCAGTTGGATTTGCAAGGCCTATAAGACCCATTACATGCTTGAGATATATGACTAAAAAATCGTAGTTTTCGTGTTTTATGGCCGTTTTCATGAGGAATTGCCCGTTGTTTAGGTGTTCTAGGGCGATTTACAATGACCTTAAGACCTGATACATGTTGCAAAGATATGACCCAAATCTCACAGTTTTCACGTTTTATGGCTGTTTGCATGAGCTATTTCCCACAGTTTTATGGTTCTTGGGTGATTTACAGCAACCTTAAGACCCGATACATGTTAGAGAGTTATGACCAAAAACTCGTCGTTTTTGTGTTTAATGATCATTTTCATGAGTTATTGCCCACAGTTTTTGGGTTCTAGGCAGATTTGTATGCCTCGTAAGAACCCTTACATGTTTGAGAGATATGACCAGAAACTCGTCGTTTTCGCGTTTTATGACCGTTTTCATGAGCTATTGCCCACAGTTTTGGGGTTCTAGCATGATTTACAACGACCTTATGACAAGATATATGCTTGAGAGTTATGACCAAAAACTCGTCGTATTCGTGTTTATGGCCATTTTCATGAGTTATTGCCCATAGTTTTTGGGTTCCAGTTGGATTTTCAATGCATGTAAGACTTGTGACATGTTTGAGATATATGAATACAAAACTCGTAGCTTTCCCGATTTATGGCCGTTTTCATGAGCTATTCCCACAGTTTTGGGGTTCTAGGGTGATTTACATCGACCTTGAGACCCGATACATGTTTGAGAGCTATTACCCACAGTTTTTGGGTTCCACACGCATTTACATGCCTCATAGGAACCATTACAGGTTTGAGATATATGACTAAAAATCGTAGTTTTCGTGTTTTATGGCCGTTTCATGAGCAATTTCCCACTGTTTAGGTGTTCTTGGGCAATTTACAACAACCTTACGACCTGATACATGTTGGCAATATATGACCCAAAACTCACAGTTTTTGCGTTTTATGGCTGTTTGCATGAGCTATTTCCCACAGTTTTATGGTTCTATGGCGATTTACAGCAACCTTAAGACCAGATACATGTTAGAGAGTTATGACCAAAAACACGTCTTTTTCGTGTTTTATGGTCATTTTCATGAGTTATTGCCCACAGTTTTTGTTTTCCAGGCAGATTTGCATGCCTCGTAAGTAACCCTTACATGTTTGAGAGATATGAATAGAAACTCATCGTTTTCGTGTTTTATGACCCTTTTCATGAGCTATTACCCACAATTTTGGTGTTCTAGGGAGATTTACAACGACCTTACGACTAGATATATGCTTGAGAGTTATGACCAAAAACTCATCGTTTTCGTGTTTATGGCCGTTTTCATGAGTTATTGCCCATAGTTTTTGGGTTCCAGTTGGATTTTCAATGCCTGTAATACCTGTGACATGTTTGAGATATATGACTACAAAACTCGTAGTTTTCCCGATTTATGGCTGTTTTCATGAGCTATTTCCCATAGTTTTGGGGTTCTAGGGCGATTTACACCGACCTTGAGACCCGATACATGTTTGAGAGATATGACCAATAACTCGTCGTTTTCGTGTTTATGGCCATTTTTATGAGTTAGTGCCCACAGTTTTTGGGTTCCAGTTGGATTTGCAAAGCCTATAAGACCCATTACATGTTTGAAATATATGACTAAAAAATCGTAGTTTTCATGTTTTATCGCCGTTTTCATGAGCTTTTGCCCACTATTTAGGAGTTCTAGGGCGATTTATAATGACCTTAAGACCCGATACATGTTGCAAAGATATGACCCAAAACTTGCAGTTTTCACGTTTTATGGCTGTTTTCATGAGCTATTGCCCACAGTTTTATGATCCTAGGGCGATTTACATCAACCTTAAGACCTGATACATGTTAGAGTGTTATGGCCAAAAGCTCGTCGTTTTCATGTTTTATGGTCATTTTCATGAGTTATTACCCATAGTTTTTGTGTTCCAGGAGATTTGCATGCCTCGTAAGTAACCCTTACATGTTTGAGAGTTATGACCAAAAACGCGTCGTTTTCGTGTTTATGGCCATTTTTATGAGTTATTGCCCACAGTTTTTGGGATCCAGTTGGATTTGCAAGTCCTATAAGACCCGATACATGTTTGACATATATGACTAAAAAATCGTAGTTTTAGGTGTTTTATGGCCGTTTTCATGAGAAATTGCCCACTTTTTAGGTGTTCTAGGGCGATTTACAACGACCTTAAGACCTGATACATGTTGGAAAGAATGACCCAAAACTCATAGTTTTCGTGTTTTATGGCTATTTGCATGAGATATTTCCCACAATTTTATGGTTCTAGGGCGATTTACAGCAACTTTAAGACCCGATACATGTTAGAGAGTTATGACCAAAAACTCGTCGTTTTCGTGTTTTATGTTCATTTTCATGAGTTATTGCCCACAGTTTTTGGGTTACAGGCGGATTTGCATGCCTCATAAGAACCCTTACATGTTTGAGAGATATGACCACAAACTCGTCGTTTTAGCGTTTTATGACCGTTTTCATGAGCTATTGCCCACATTTTTGGGCTTCCAGGGCCATTTACAATGACCACACGACCTGATACATGCTTGAGAGTTATGACCAAAAACTCGTCGTTTTTGTGTTTATGGCCATTTTTATGAGTTAGTGCCCACAGTTTTTGGGTTCCAGTTGGATTTGCAAGGCCTATAAGACCCATTACATGCTTGAGATATATGACTAAAAATCGTAGTTTTCGTGTTTTATGGGCGTTTTCATGAGGAATTGCCCGTTGTTTAGGTGTTCTAGGGCGATTTACAATAACCTGAAGACCTGATACATGTTGCAAAGATATGACCCAAAACTCACAGTTTTCGCGTTTTATGGCTGATTGCATGAGCTATTTCCCATAGTTTTATGGTTCTTGGGTGATTTACAGCAACCTTAAGACCCAATACATGTTAGAGAGTTATCACCAAAAACTCGTCGTTTTTGTGTTTAATGATCATTTTCATGAGTTATTGTCCACAGTTTTTGGGTTCCAGGCAGATTTGTATGCCTCGTAAGAACCCTTACATGTTTGAGAGATATGACCAGAAACTCGTCGTTTTCGCGTTTTATGACCGTTTTCATGAGCTATTGCCCACAGTTTTGGGGTTCTAGCGCGATTTACAACGACCTTATGACAAGATATATGCTTGAGAGTTATGACTAAAAACTCATCGTTTTCGTGTTTATGGCCATTTTCATGAGTTATTGCCGACAGTTTTTGGGTTCCAGTTGGATTTTCAAGGCCTGTAAGACCCGTGACATGTTTGAGATAGATGACTAAAAAACTCGTAGTTTTCCCGATTTATGGTCGTTTGCATGAGCTATTTCACACAGTTTTCGGGTTCTAGGGCGATTTACATCGACCTTGAGACCCGATACATGTTTACGAGATATGACCAATAACTCGTCGTTTTCGTGTTTATGACTATTTTTATGA
This sequence comes from Avena insularis, assembly GCA_023614405.1. Classification (NCBI taxonomy): domain Eukaryota; kingdom Viridiplantae; phylum Streptophyta; class Magnoliopsida; order Poales; family Poaceae; genus Avena; species Avena insularis. The sequence goes on along the minus strand of CM042688.1, from coordinate 519,094,154 downwards.
TTTAGTGCCCACAGTTTTTGGTTTCCAGTTGGATTTGCACGGCCGGTAAGACCCGTTACATGTTTGAATTATTTGACTAAGAAATCATAGTTTTCATGTTTTATGGCCGTTTTCATGAGCAATTGCCCACTTTTTAGGTGTTCTTGGGCGATTTACAATGAACTTAATACCTGATACATGATACAAAAATATGACCCAAAAATCGCAGTTTTCGTATTTTATGGCTGTTTTCATGAGCGATTGCCCATAGTTTTATGGTTCTAGGGCGATTTACAACAACCTTAAGACCCGATACATGTTAGAGGGTTATGGCCAAAAACTCGTCGTTTTCGTGTTTTATGGTCATTTTCATGAGTTATTGCCCATAGTTTTTGGGTTCCGGTCGGATTTGCATGCCTCGTAATAACCCTTACATGTTTGAGAAATATGACCAGAAACTCGTCGTTTTCGCGTTTTCATGAGCTATTGCCCATAGTTTTGGGCTTCCAGTGCGATTTACAACAACCTCACGACCCGATACATGCTTGAGAGTTATGACCAAAAACTCGTCGTTTTCGTGTTTATGGCCATTTTCATGAGTTATTGCCCACAGTTTTTGGGATCCAGTTGGATTTGCAAGGCCTATAAGACCCATTACATGTTTGAGATATATGACTAAAAAATCGTAGTTTTCGTGTTTATGGCCGTTTTCATGAGCAATTGCCCACTGTTTAGGTGTTCTAGGGCGATTTACAATGACCTTAAGACTTGATACATGTTGGAAAGATATGACCTAAAACTCATAGTTAACGCGTTTTATGGATGTTTGCATGACCTATTTCCCATAGTTTTATGGTTCTAGGGCGATTTACAGCAACCTTAAGACCCGATACATGTTAGAGAGTTATCACCAAAAAACTCATCTTTTTCGTGTTTTATGATCATTTTCATGAGTTATTGCCCACAGTTTTTGGGTTCCAGGCGGATTTGCATCCCTCGTAAGAACCCTTACATGTTTGAGAGATATGAATAAAAACTCGTCGTTTTCGCGTTTGATGGCCGTTTTCATGAGCTATTTCCTACAATTTTGGGGTTCTAGGGAGATTTACAACGACCTTACGACCATATATATGCTTGAGAGTTATGACCAAAAACTCGTCGTTTTCGTGTTTATGGCCATTTTCATGAGTTATTGCCCATAGTTTTTGGGTTCCAGTTGGATTTTCAATGCCTGTAATACCTGTGACATGTTTGAGATATATGACTACAAAACTCGTAGTTTTCCTGATTTATGGCCGTTTTCATGAGCTATTTCCCACAGTTTTGGGGTTCTAGGGCGATTTACATCGACCTTGAGACCCGATACATGTTTGAGAGATATGACCAATAACTCGTTGTTTTCGTGTTTATGGCCATTTTTATGAGTTAGTGCCCACAGTTTTTGGGTTCCAGTTGGATTTGCAAAGCATGTAAGACCCATTACATGTTTGAAATATATAACTAAAAAATCGTAGTTTTCTTGTTTTATGGCCGTTTTCATGAGCTTTTGCACACTATTTAGGAGTTCTAGGGAGATTTAGAACGTCCTTAAGACCTGATACGTGTTGCAAAGATATGACCCAAAACTCACAGTTTTCGCGTTTTATGGCTGTTTGCATAAGCTATTTCCCACAGTTTTATGGTTCTTGGGCGATTTACAGCAACCTTAAGACCCGATACATGTTAGAGAGTTATGACCAAAAACTTGTAGTTTTTGTGTTTTATGATTATTTTCATGAGTTATTGCCCATAGTTTTTGGGTTCCAGGCGGATTTGCATGCCTCGTAATAACCCTTACATGTTTGAGAGATATGACCAGAAACTCGTCGTTTTCGCATTTTATGACCGTTTTCATGAGCTATTGCCCACGGTTTTGGGGTTCTAGCGCGATTTACAATGACGTTACGATGAGATATATGCTTGAGTGTTATGACCAAAAACTCATCGTTTTCGTGTTTATGGTAATTTTCATGAGTTCTTGCCCACAGTTTTTGGGTTTCAGTTGGATTTTCAAGGCCTGTAAGACCCATTACATGTTTGAGATATATGACTAAAAAACTCGTAGTTTTCCCGATTTATGGCCGTTTTCATGAGCTATTTCCCACAGTTTTGAGGTTCTAGGGCGATTTACATCGACCTTGAGACCCAATAAATGTTTAAGAGATATGACCAATAACTCGTCGTTTTCGTGTTTGTGGCTATTTTTATGAGTTAGTGCCCATAGTTTTTGGTTTCCAATTGGATTTGCAAGGCCTGTAAGACCCGTTACATGTTTGAAATATATTACGAAAAAATCGTAGTTTTCATGTTTTATGGCCGTTTTCATGAGCAATTGCCCACTGTTTAGGTGTTCTTGGGCGATTTACAACGAACTTAATACCTGATACATGTTACAAAGATATGACCAAAAACTCGCAGTTTTCGTGTTTTATGGCTGTTTTCATGAGCTATTGCCCACATTTTTATGGTTCTAGGGCGATTTACAACAACCTTAAGACCCTATACATATTAGAGAGTTATGGCCAAAAACTCGTCGTTTTCGTGTTTTATGGTCATTTTCATGAGTTATTGCCCACAGTTTTTAGGTTCTGGGCGGATTTGCATGCCTCATAATAACCCTTACATGTTTGAGAAATATGACCAGAAACTCGTCCTTTTCGTTTTTTATGGCTCTTTTCAAGAGCTATTGCCCACAGTTTTAGGCTTCTAGGGCGATTTACAACGACCTCACGACCCGATACATGGTTGAGAGTTATCACCAAAAACTTGTCGTTTTCGTGTTTATGGCCATTTTCTTGAGTTATGACCCACGGTTTTTGGGTTCAAGTTAGATTTGCATGGCCTATTAGACCCATTACATGTTTGAGATATATGACTAAAAAATCGTAGTTTTCGTGTTTTATGTCCTTTTCATGAGCAATTGCCCACTATTTAGGTGTTCGAGGGCGATTTACAATGACCTTAAGACCTGATACATGTTGGAACGATATGTCCCAAACATCACAGTTTTCGCGTTTTATGGCTGTTTGCATGAGCTATTTCCCACAGTTTTATGGTTCTTGGGCGATTTACAGCAACCTTAAGACCCAATAGATGTTAGAGAGTTATGACCAAAAACTTGTCGTTTTTGTGTTTTATGATTATTTTCATTAGTTATTGCCCACAGGTTGGGTTCTAGGCGAATTTGCATGCCTCGTAAGAACCCTTACATGTTTAAGAGATATGACCACAAACTTGTCGTTTTCGCGTTTTATGACCGTTGTCATGAGCTATTGCCCCTAGTTTCGGGGTTCTAGCATGATTTACAACGACCTTACGACCAGATATATGCTTGAGAGTTATGACAAAAAAATCGTCGTTTTCGTGTTTATGGCCATTTTCATGAGTTGTTGCCCATAGTTTTTGGGTTCCAGTTGGATTTGCAAGGCCTATAAGACCCGTTACATGCTTGAGATATATGACTAAAAATCGTAGTTTTCATGTTTTATGGCTGTTTTCATGAGCTATTTCCCACATCGACCTTGAGACCCGATAAATGTTTAAGAGATATTTCCAATAACTAGTCGTTTTCGTGTTTAAGAGATATGACCAATAGTTAGTGCCCATAGTTTTTGGTTTCTAGTTGGATTTGCAAGGCCTATAAGACCCGTTACATGATTGAAATATATGACTAAAAATCGTAGTTTTCATGTTTTATGGCCGTTTTCATGAGCAATTGCCCACTGTTTAGGTGTTCTTGGGCGATTTACAATGACTTTATGACCTGATACATGTTACAAAGATATGACCCAAAACTCGCAGTTTTCGTGTTTTTATGGCTATTTTCATGAGCTATTGCCCACAGTTTTATGGTTGTAGGGCGATTTACAACAACCTTAAGACCCGATACATGTTAGAGATTATGGCAAAAAAACTCGTCGTTTTCATGTTTTATGGTCATTTTCATGAGTTATTGCCCACGGTTTTTGGGTTCAAGTTGGATTTTCATGTCCTGTTAGACCCGTGTCATTTTTGAGATATATGACTAAAAAAATCGTAGCTTTCCCGATTTATGGCCATTTTCATGAGCTATTTCCCACAGTTTTGGGGTTCTAGGGCGATTTACATCGACCTTGAGACCCGATACATGTTTGAGAGATATGACCAATAACTCGTCGTTTTCATGTTTATGGCCATTTTTATGAGTTAATGTCCATAGTTTTTGGGTTCCAGTTGGATTTGCATGGCCTGTATGACCCGTTACATGTTTGAAATATATGACTAAAAAATTGTAGTTTTCGTGTTTTATGGCCGTTTTCATGAGCTATTGCCCACTATTTAGGGGTTCTAGGAGGATTTTCAACGACCTTAAGACCTAATACATGTTGCAAAGATATGACACAAAACTGGCAGTTTTCACGTTTTATGGTTGTTTGCATGAGCTATTTCCCATAGTTTTTCGGTTCTAGGGCGACTTACAGCAACCTTAAGACCCGATACATGTTAGAGAGTTTTAGCCAAAAAAACTCGTCGTTTTCATGTTTTATGGTCATTTTGAGTTATTACCCACAGTTTTTGGGTTCCACGCGCATTTACATGCCTCATAAGAACCATTACAGGTTTGAGATATATGTCTAAAAATCGTAGTTTTCGTGTTTTATGGCCGTTTGATGAGCAATTGCCAACTGTTTAGGTGCTTGGGCGATTTACAACAACCTTACGACCTGATACATGTTGGAAATATATGACCCAAAACTCATAGTTTTTGCGTTTTATGGCTGTTTGCATGAGCTATTTCCCACATTTTTATGGTTCTATGGCGATTTACAGCAACCTTAAGACCAGATACATGTTAGAGAGTTATGACCAAAAACACGTATTTTTCGTGTTTTATGATCATTTTCATGAGTTATTGCCCACAGTTTTTGGGTTCCAGGCGGATTTACATCCCTCGTAAGAACCCTTACATGTTTGAGAGATATGAATAGAAAGTCGTCGTTTTCGCATTTGATGACCGTTTTCATGAGCTATTGCCCATAATTTTGGGGTTCTAGGGAGATTTACAATGACCTTACGACCAGATATATGCTTGAGAATTATGACCAAAAACTCGTCGTTTTCGTGTTTATGGCCATTTTCATGAGTTTTTGCCCATAGTTTTTGGGTTCCAGTTGGATTTTCAATGCCTGTAAGACCTGTGACATGTTTGAGATATATGACTACAAAACTCATATCTTTCCCAATTTATGGCCGTTTTCATGAGCTATTTCCCACAGTTTTGGGGTTCCAGGGCGATTAACATCGACCTTGAGACCCGATACATGTTTGAGAGATATGACCCATAACTCGTCGTTTTCGCGTTTATGGCCATTTTTATGAGTTAGTGCCCACAGTTTTTGGGTTCCTGTTGGATTTGCAAAGCATGTAAGACCCATTACATGTTTGAAATATATGACTAAAAAATCGTACTTTTCGTGTTTTATGGCCGTTTTCATGAGCTTTTGCGTACTATTTAGGGGTTCTAGGGAGATTTACAACGTCCTTAAGACCTGATACATGTTGCAAAGATATGACCCAAAACTCATAGTTTTCGCGTTTTATGGCTGTTTGCATGAGCTATTTCCCACAGTTTTTTGGTTCTTGGGCGATTTACAGCAACCTTAAGACCCGATACATGTTAGAGAGTTATGACCAAAAACTTGTCGTTTTTGTGTTTTATGATTATTTTCATGAGTTATTTCCCACAGTTTTTGGGTTCTAGGCGGATTTGCATGCCTCGTAATAACCCTTACATGTTTGAGAGATATGACCAGAAACTCGTCGTTTTCGCGTTTTATGACCGTTTTCATGAGCTATTTCCCACAGTTTTGGGGTTCTAGCGCGATTTACAATGACCTTACGACGAGATATATGCTTGAGAGTTATGACCAAAACCTCATCGTTTTCGTGTTTATGGTCATTTTCATGATTTCTTGCCCACAGTTTTTGGGTTCCAGTTGGATTTTCAAGGCCTGTAAGACCCGTTACATGTTTGAGATATATGACTAAAAAACTCGTAGTTTTCTCGATTTATGGCCGTTTTCATAAGCTATTTCCCACCGTTTTGGGGTTTTAGGGCGATTTACATCGACCTTGAGACCCAATAACTGTTTAAGAGATATGACCAATAACTCGTCGTTTTCGTGTTTATGGCTATTTTTATGAGTTAGTGCCCATAGTTTTTGGTTTCTAGTTGGATTTGCAAGGCCTGTAAGACCCGTTACATGTTTGAAATATATGACGAAAAAATTGTAGTTTTCATGTTTTATGGCCGTTTTCATGAGCAATTGCCCACTGTTTAGGTGTTCTTGGGCGATTTACAACAAACTTAATACCTGATTCATGTTACAAAGATATGACCCAAAACTCGCAGTTTTCGTGTTTTATGGCTGTTTTCATGAGCTATTGCCCACATTTTTATGGTTCTAGGGCGATTTACAACAACCTTAAGACCCTATACATGTTAGAGAGTTATGGCCAAAAACTCGTCGTTTTCGTGTTTTATGGTCATTTTCATGAGTTATTGCCCACAGTTTTTAGGTTCTGGGCGGATTTGCATGCCTCATAATAACCCTTACATGTTTGAGAAATATGACCAGAAACTCGTCCTTTTCGTTTTTTATGTCTCTTTTCAAGAGCTATTGCCCACAGTTTTGGGCTTCTAGGGCTATTTACAACGACCTCACGACCCGATACATGCTTGAGAGTTATCACCAAAAAGTCGTCGTTTTCGTGTTTATGGCCATTTTCTTGACTTATTGCCCATAGTTTTTTGGTTCGAGTTAGATTTGCAAGGCCTATTAGACCCATTACATGGTTGAGATATATGACTAAAAAATTGTAGTTTTCGTGTTTTATGTCCTTTTCATGAGCAATTGCCCACTGTTTAGGTGTTCGAGGGCGATTTACAATGACCTTAAGACCTGATACATGTTGGAAAGATATGTCCCAAAACTCACAGTTTTCGCGTTTTATGGCTGTTTGCATGAGCTATTTCCCACAGTTTTATGGTTCTTGGGCGATTTACAGCAACCTTAAGACCCAATAGATGTTAGAGAGTTATGACCAAAAACTTGTCATTTTTGTGTTTTATGATTATTTTCATTAGTTATTGCCCATAGTTTTTGGGTTCCAGGCGAATTTGCATGCCTCGTAAGAACCCTTACATGTTTAAGAGATATGACCACAAACTTGTCGTTTTCGCGTTTTATGACCGTTGTCATGAGCTATTGCCCCTAGTTTCGGGGTTCTAGCATGATTTACAACGACCTTACGACCAGATATATGCTTGAGAGTTATGACAAAAAAATCGTCGTTTTCGTGTTTATGGCCATTTTCATGAGTTGTTGCGCATAGTTTTTGGGTTCCAGTTGGATTTGCAAGGCCTATAAGACCCGTTACATGCTTGAGATATATGACTAAAAATCGTAGTTTTCATGTTTTATGGCTGTTTTCATGAGCTATTTCCCACATCGACCTTGAGACCCGATAAATGTTTAAGAGATATTTCCAATAACTAGTCGTTTTCGTGTTTAAGAGATATGACCAATAGTTAGTGCCCATAGTTTTTGGTTTCTAGTTGGATTTGCAAGGCCTATAAGACCCGTTACATGATTGAAATATGTGACTAAAAATCATAGTTTTCATGTTTTATGGCCGTTTTCATGAGCAATTGCCCACTGTTTAGGTGTTCTTGGGCGATTTACAATGACTTTATGATCTGATACATGTTACAAAGATATGACCCAAAACTCGCAGTTTTTGTGTTTTTTATGGCTATTTTCATGAGCTATTGCCCACAGTTTTATGGTTCTAGGGCGATTTACAACAACCTTAAGACCCGATACATGTTAGAGAGTTATGGCAAAAAACTCGTCGTTTTCATATTTTATGGTCATTTTCATGAGTTATTGCCCACGGTTTTTGGGTTCAAGTTGGATTTTCAACTCCTGTTAGACCCGTGTCATTTTTGAGATATATGACTAAAAAACTCGTAGCTTCCCCGATTATGGCCGTTTTCATCAGCTATTTCCCACAGTTTTGGGGTTCCAGGGCGATTTACATCGACCTTGAGACCCGATACATGTTTGAGAGATATGACCAATAACTCGTCGTTTTCGTGTTTATGGCCATTTTTATGAGTTAGTGTCCATAGTTTTTGGGTTCTAGTTGGATTTGCATGGCCTGTATGACCCGTTACATGTTGAAATATATGACTAAAAAATTCTAGTTTTCGTGTTTTATGGCCGTTTTCATGAGCTATTGCCCACTATTTAGGGGTTCTAGGAGGATTTTCAACGACCTTAAGACCTGATACATGTTGCAAAGATATGACACAAAACTGGCAGTTTTCACGTTTTATGGCTGTTTGCATGAGCTATTTCCCATAGTTTTATGGTTCTAGGGCGACTTACAGCAACATTAAGACCCGATACATGTTAGAGAGTTTTAGCCAAAAAAAACTCGTCGTTTTCATGTTTTATGGTCATTTTGAGTTATTACCCATAGTTTTTGGGTTCCACGCGCATTTACATGCCTCATGAGAACCATTACAGGTTTGAGATATATGACTAAAAATCGTAGTTTTCGTGTTTTATGGCCGTTTGATGAGCAATTGCCAACTGTTTAGGTGCTTGGGCGATTTACAACAACCTTACGACCTGATACATGTTGGAAATATATGACCCAAAACTCACAGTTTTTGCGTTTTATGGCTGTTTGCATGAGCTATTTCCCACAGTTTTATGGTTCTATGGCGATTTACAGCAACCTTAAGACCAGATACATGTTAGAGAGTTATGACCAAAAACACGTCTTTTTCGTGTTTTATGATTATTTTCATGAGTTATTGCCCACAGTTTTTGGGTTCCAGGCGAATTTACATCCCTCGTAAGAACCCTTACATGTTTGAGAGATATGAATAGAAACTCGTCGTTTTCGCATTTGATAACCGTTTTCATGAGCTATTGCCCATATTTTGGGGTTCTAGGGAGATTTACAATGACCTTACGACTAGATATATGCTTGAGAATTATGACCAAAAACTCGTCGTTTTCGTGTTTATGGCCATTTTCATGAGTTATTGCCCATAGTTTTTGGGTTCCAGTTGGATTTTCAATGCCTATAAGACCTGTGACATGTTTGAGATATATGACTACAAAACTCGTAGCTTTCCCGATTTATGGCCGTTTTCATGAGCTATTTCCCACAGTTTTGGGGTTCCAGGGTGATTTACATCGACCTTGAGACCCGATACATGTTTGAGAGATATGACCAATAACTCGTCGTTTTCGTGTTTATGGCCATTTTTATGAGTTAGTGCCCACAGTTTTTGGGTTCCAGTTGGATTTGCAAAGCCTGTAAGACCCATTACATGTTTGAAATATATGACTAAAAAATCGTAGTTTTCGTGTTTTATGGCCGTTTTCATGAGCTTTTGCCCACTATTTAGGGGTTCTAGGGCGGTTTATAACGACCTTAAGACCTGATACATGTTGCAAAGATATGACCCAAAACTTGCAGTTTTCACGTTTTATAGTTGTTTTCATGAGCTATTGCCCACAGTTTTATGATTCTAGGGCGATTTACATCAACCTTAAGACCTGATACATGTTAGAGTGTTATGGCAAAAAGCTTGTCGTTTTCATGTTTTATGGTCATTTTCATGAGTTATTACCCATAGTTTTTGTGTTCCAGGCAGATTTGCATGCCTCGTAAGTAACCCTTATATGTTTGAGAGATATGACTAGAAACTCGTCGTTTTCGTGTTTTATGACCCTTTTCATGAGCTGTTGCCCACAGTTTTGGGCTTCTAGGGCGATTTACAACGACCTTACGACCAGATATATGCTTGAGAGTTATGACCAAAAAACCGTCGTTGTCGTGTTTATGGCCATGTTCTTGAGTTATTGCCCACAGTTTTTGGGTTCCAGTTGGATTTGCAAGGCCTGTAAGACCCGTTACATGTTTGAAATATATGACTAAAAATCATAATTTTCGTGTTTTATGGCCGTTTTCATGAGCTATTGCCCACTATTCAGGGGTTCTAGGGCGATTTACAACGACCTTAAGACCTGATTCATGTTGCAAAGATCTGACAAAAAACTCACAGTTTTCGCATTTTATTGTTGTTTGCATGAGCTATTTCCCATAGTTTTATGGTTCTAGGGCAATTTATAGCAACCTTAAGACCCGATACATGTTAGAGAGTTTTAGCCAAAAAAACTCGTCGTTTTTGTGTTTTATGTTCATTTGCATGAGTTATTGCCCACAGTTTTTGGGTTATAGGCAGATTTGCATGCCTCGTAAGAACCCTTGCATGTTTGAGAGATATGACCAGAAACTCGTGGTTTTCGCATTTTATGACCGTTTTCATGAGCTATTGCCCACATTTTTGGGCTTTCAGGGCGATTTACAATGACCTCACGACCCGATACATGCTTGAAATTTGTGACTAAAAATCGTAGTTTTCGTGTTTTATGGCCGTTTGTATGAGCTATTGCCCACTATTTAGGGGTTCTAGGGCGATTTACAACGACCTTAAGACCTGATACATGTTAGAGAGTTATGGCCAAAAACTCGTCGTTTTCGTGTTTTATGGTTATTTTCATGAGTTATTGCCCACAGTTTTTGGGTTCCATGCGGATTTGCATGCCTCATAAGAACCCTTACATATTTGAGAGATATGACCAAAAACTCGTTGTTTTATGGATGTTTTCATGAGCTATTGCCCATAGTTTTGGGGTTCAAGGGTGATTTACAGCGACCTCACGACCCGATACATGCTTGAGAGTTATGACCAAAAACGCGTCGTTTTCATGTTTATGGCCATTTTCATGAGTTATTGCCCACAGGTTTGGGGTTCTAGTTGGATTTGCAAGGCCTATAAGACCCAATACATGTTTGACATATATGACTAAAAAATCGTAGTTTTCGTGTTTTATGGCCGTTTTCATGAGCAATTGCCCACTTTTTTGGTGTTCTAGGGCGATTTACAACGACCTTAAGACCTGATACATGTTGGAAAGAATGACCCAAAACTCATAGTTTTCTTGTTTTATGGCTATTTGCATGAGATATTTCCCACAATTTTACGGTTCTAGGGCGATTTACAGCAACCTTAAGACCCGATACATGTTAGAGAGTTATGACCAAAAACTCATCGTTTTCGTGTTTTATGTTCATTTTCATGAGTTATTGCCCACAGTTTTTGGGTTACAGGCGATTTTGCAAGGCCTATAAGACCCATTACATGCTTGAGATATATGACTAAAAAATCATAGTTTTCGTGTTTTATGGCCGTTTTCATGAGGAATTGCCCGTTGTTTAGTTGTTCTAGGGCGATTTACAATGACCTTAAGACCTGATACATGTTGCAAAGATATGACCCAAAACTCACAGCGTTTTATTGTTTATTGAGCTATTTCCCACAGTTTTATGGTTCTTGGGCGATTTACAGCAACCTTAAGACCTGATACATGTTAGAGAGTTATGACCAAAAACTCGTCGTTTTTGTGTTTAATGATCATTTTCATGAGTTATTGCCCATAGTTTTTGGGTTCCAGGCAGATTTGTATGCCTCGTAAGAACCCTTACATGTTTGAGAGATATGACCAGAAACTCGTCGTTTTCACGTTTATGACCGTTTTCATGAGCTATTGCCCACAGTTGTGGGGTTCTAGCGCGATTTACAACGACCTTATGACAAGATATATGCTTGAGAGTTATGACTAAAAACTCATTGTTTTCGTGTTTATGGCCATTTTCATGAGTTATTGCCCACAGTTTTTGGGTTCCAGTTGGATTTTCAAGGCCTGTTAGACCCGTTACATGTTTGAGATATATGACTAAAAACTCTTAGTTTTCCCGATTTATGGCCGTTTGCATGAGCTATTTCACACAGTTTTCGGGTTCTAGGGCGATTTACATCGACCTTGAGACCCGATACATGTTTAAGAGATATGACCAATAACTCGTCGTTTTCGTGTTTATGACTATTTTTATGATTTAGTGCCCACAGTTTTTGCTTTCCAGTTGGATTTGCACGGCCGGTAAGACCCGTTACATGTTTGAATTATTTGACTAAGAAATCATAGTTTTCATGTTTTATGGCCGTTTTCATGAGCAATTGCCCACTTTTTAGGTGTTCTTGGGCGATTTACAATGAACTTAATACCTGATACATGTTACAAAGATATGACCCAAAAATCGCAGATTTCGTGTTTTATGGATGTTTTCATGAGCTATTGCCCATAGTTTTATGGTTCTAGGGAGATTTACAACAGCCTTAAGACCTGATACATGTTAGAGGATTATGGCCAAAAACTCGTCGTTTTCGGGTTTTATAGTTATTTTCATGAGTTATTGCCCACAGTTTTTGGGTTCCAGTCGAATTTGCATGCCTCGTAATAACCCTTACATGTTTGAGAAAAATGACCAGAAACTCGTCGTTTTCGCGTTTTCATAAGCTATTGCCCATAGTTTTGGGCTTCCAGTGCGATTTACAACGACCTCACGACCCGATACATGCTTGAGAGTTATGACCAAAAACTCGTCGTTTTCGTGTTTATGGCCATTTTCATGAGTTATTGCCCACAGTTTTTGGGATCCAGTTGGATTTGCATGCCTCGTAAGTAACCCTTATATGTTTGAGAGATATGACTAGAAACTCGTCGTTTTCGTGTTTTATGACCCTTTTCATGAGCTATTGCCCACAGTTTTGGGCTTCTAGGGCGATTTACAACGACCTTACGACCAGATATATGCTTGAGAGTTATGACCAAAAAATCGTCATTGTCGTGTTTATGGCCATGTTCTTGAGTTATTGCCCTCAGTTTTTGGGTTTCAGTTGGATTTGCAAGGCCTGTAAGACCCGTTACATGTTTGAAATATATGACTAAAAATCATAGTTTTCGTGTTTTATGGCCGTTTTCATGATCTATTGCCCACTATTCAGGGGTTCTAGGGCGATTTACAACGACCTTAAGACCTGATTCATGTTGCAAAGATATGACACAAAACTCACAGTTTTCGTATCTTTTTGTTGTTTGCATGAGCTATTTCCCATAGTTTTATGGTTCTAGGGCGATTTACAGCAACCTTAAGGCCCGATACATGTTAGAGAGTTTTAGCCAAAGAAACTCGTCGTTTTCGTGTTTTATGTTCATTTTCATGAGTTATTGCCCACAGTTTTTGGGTTATAGGCAGATTTGCATACATCGTAAGAACCCTTACATGTTTGAGAGATATGACCAGAAACTCGTGGTTTTCGCATTTGATGACCGTTTTCATGAGCTATTGCCCAAATTTTTGGGCTTCCAGGGTGATATACAATGACCTCACGACCCGATACATGCTTGAAATATGTGACTAAAAATCATAGTTTTCGTGTTTTATGGCCGTTTTCATGAGCTATTGCCCACTATTTAGGGGTTCTAGGGCGATTTACAACGACCTTAAGACCTGATACATCTTGCAAAGATATCACACAAAACTCACAGTTTTCGCGTTTTATGGCTGTTTGCATGAGCTATTGCCCACAGTTTTATGGTTCTAGGGCGATTTATAGCAACCTTAAGACCTCATACATGTTAGAGAGTTATGGCCAAAAACTCGTCGCTTTCGTGTTTTATGGTTATTTTCATGAGTTATTGTCCACAGTTTTTGGGTTCCATGCGGATTTGCATGCCTCATAAGAACCCTTACATATTTGAGAGATATGACCAAAACTCGTCGTTTTATGGATGTTTTCATGAGCTATTGCCCATAGTTTTGGGCTTCCAGGGCGATTTACAACGACCTCACGACCCGATACATGCTTGAGAGTTATGACCAAAAACGCGTCGTTTTCATGTTTATGGCCATTTTCATGAGTTATTGCCCACATGTTTGGGGTTCTAGTTGGATTTGCAAGGCCTATAAGACCCAATACATGTTTGACATATATGACTAAAAAATCATAGTTTTCGTGTTTTATGGCCGTTTTCATGAGCAATTGCCCGCTTTTTAGGTGTTCTAGGGCGATTTACAACGACCTTAAGACCTGATACATGTTGGAAAGAATGACCCAAAACTCATAGTTTTCGTGTTTTATGGCTATTTGCATGAGATATTTCCCACAATTTTATGGTTCTAGGGCAATTTACAGCAACCTTAAGACCTGATACATGTTAGAGAGTTATGACCAAAAACTCGTCGTTTTCGTGTTTTATGTTCATTTTCATGAGTTATTGCCCACAGTTTTTGGGTTACACGCGGATTTGTATGCCTCGTAAGAACACTTACATGTTTGAGAGATATGACCACAAACTCGTCGATTTCGCGTTTTATGACCGTTTTCATGAGCTATTGCCCACATTTTTGGGCTTCCAGGGCGATTTATAATGACCACACGACCTGATACATGCTTGAGAGTTATGACCAAAAACTCGTCGTTTTCGTGTTTATGGCCATTTTCATGAGTTATTGCCTACAGTTTTTGGGTTCCAGTTGGATTTGCAAGGCCTATAAGACCCATTACATGCTTGAGATATATGACTAAAAAATCATAGTTTTCGTGTTTTATGGCCGTTTTCATGAGGAATTGCCCGTTGTTTAGGTGTTCTAGGGCGATTTACAATGACCTTAAGACCGGATACATGTTGCAAAGATATGACCCAAAACTCACAGTTTTCGTGTTTTATGGTTGTTTGCATGAGCTATTTCCCACAGCTTTATGGTTCTTGGGCGATTTACAGCAACCTTAAGAACTGATACATGTTAGAGAGTTATGACCAAAAACTCGTCGTTTTTGTGTTTAATGATCATTTTCATGAGTTATTGCCCACAGTTTTTGGGTTCCAGGCAGATTTGTATGCCTCGTAAGAACCCTTACATGTTTGAGAGATATGACCAGAAACTCATCGTTTTCGCGTTTTATGACCGTTTTCATGAGCTATTGCCCACAGTTTTGGGGTTCTAGCGCGATTTACAACGACCTTATGACAAGATATATCGCATTCCGCAAATGAGTAGGATCTTCACAGTGATAGCACATTGTTTTTCGTTGTGGACAACTTGCTATCGAATGTCTTCCTCCGCACCTAAAGCAGTTAACAATTCTGTCAACATTTCCTCCTCGTCGGTCATGTTATAACCATTGTTTTTTATGCTCTGCCAAACTTGGTGTCTCCCAAGTCCTGGATCGAAAGGCATCAATTGGGGTGTTGAAATTCGGTGCCTTTCTCTTCCGATCCTCCACCATGCTTTCCCTCACTTTGTCAGTCTTCAAAAGACTATTTATCATAGCCTGGTAATGGGGAAACACTTGAGACGAGATGTTGTACTTCAACGAGTCTTGCATACCCTGCTCAAATTGTTCCATCTTCTTTATCTCATTGATGACGTCATCAGCTGCGTACCTTGCCAAATAATTGAACTTGCCCAAATATTCCTTCAGAGTTTGATTTCCTTGCTTCAAATCCAAAAATTCCCGACGTTTCATCAACATCATCTCTGAAGGAATATGTTCCTTCTTGAATCCTTCCACAAATTCTTCCCATGTTATTTCTTCTGGGTTTTGACTGGCTTCCCAGAAATCTATCCACCAAACTGCGGTGGATCCCAGTAGTTGGTGTGATGCAAAAAGCACCTTTTCCCGGTCCTCACATCCTATGGTTTGTAGCCGTCGTTCAACATCTCTGAGCCAGTCATCGGCGTCTAGTGGCTCTTCTGAACTAGAGAAGATTGGTGGGTTTGTCTTCTGGAAATCTCCCACCTTGGTTTTCTTGACTCCTTTTTTTTGCCTCCGAACTTCCTTTTTGTTCTGCCAATTTTTTTGCTATTCTTTCTAACATCTGGGCATGTGTTTCCATCATTCTCATATAGTTCTCTTCGGTTTAGCTAAATACACCTAAGCCTATTACTCATGAACCAGTTGTGCCTGAACCAGTTCCAACACCAACACCAAAGAAGAGAGGAGTAATTGTATTAAATGATGAAGTGATGAAAGAAGCTAAGAAATGTCTTAAGGAGAAAGGTATTAGAGCTGAAGATGTGAAGAATCTACCTCCTATAGAAGAATTATGCAAGCCAATTCCCCACTCATCTACTATTGAGGTACACTCTCTCCACTTTGATGATGGTGATATTCCTTATGGTAAGCCTCCTGATCAATGCTTAGAGGAACTTGACACATTTATTGTTAAACAAGGTAATTTTAATAAACAAGTTCGGAATCATTTATTGGAAAACTCTAGAGCTATTAATGAGTTGAAAGATATTGTGGAAAGAACTGCTAATGATATTAAAATGCTTTGTAAACACTTTCAAATGGTCCAAACCCAAATTGGTTGGCACTGTGGCAACTTGTTAATAGGTTAGTACCAGAAAACATATAAAAACACCTCAAAGTGTAGACAAAGAAAAGCAAATTAGATGTTAAACAAGCATGGAACATCAAAAATTATAGATACGTTTCCGATGTATCAAGCATTCCCAAGCTTAACTCATGCTCGTCCTCGAGTAGGTAAGTGATAAAAAGAATAATTTTGAGGTGATATGCACCATCAAAATCAAGATCAAACCATTTGCAAGCATTGAAAGCTGGGATCAAAGAACTCTAAACATGAGCATGAAAGATGGAGTTCTAACAGTAAGACACAGTAACTAAGCATGCAACATGAAAGGTTACAAACAAACATCATGAATAACATGCATTGAAAAACGTTTGTTTGTTTCACAAACAGAAAACATAGCATAGTGGCATTCAGCTTGTCCCTCATGGAGTAGCAAATAGATGCATAAGACACCTTCAAAGTTCATAAGAGTGACTAGATACAGATAGCACAAGAACAAGTAATATCAACATTATGCATCAATCAATAAGTTTGGGGACAATGCACATAAAACTAAGAATGGCAACTATGCTCTCTTAACTGGTGCTTAAGGGTAGAAGATGGAGACTCAATATAATAGTGGAAGAAAGGACCTTCATAAAGGTAAGCAGGGATTTCAAGTCTCAAAAAGAGCTTCCAAAAATTATGGTACTTGTTATCTTTCAGCTCAAATTGCCCCTATCATAAGCATCTTGAAGTGATTAAGGTTAAAGTAAACAAACTATGGAGTATATGCTTGACAAAGTATAAGTTGGCAATCTCATGTCCCTTGGATACGAGGGACGCTCCTCATGCTACTCAACTTTAGTCACCTGTAAGTTCTTGTCATAGTAAGTACATGTGTATCATAGAGAACCGCCAACGGGGTACCCCTTGCACATGATACAGGAGTTATCCCATAATCAAAATTACAAGGCAAGCAGACAATGAGCACCTCAGCAATCTTCTTATTTACCATGGGAAAATGGTGCTTTTTTATCTCTTTCCTCTTTTCAATATGTCTCTTTTTTCTAAGAAGAAAGCTTCATAGATGTCATTTTGGTGATGCTGCAAGTTTCCACCGTGATTAGGCATGGCTTAGGCTAGCGGCACAGGCGTTTATCTAACACACATACATAACTCCATGGACTTACAAGTTCCCCTTTCATTTCACACCGATGACATCTATAAACAAAAGAGCATGATATCAACAGTGTACAAAGTACAAGTGCAATGTTTAAAGTGTTCCCCATGACAGCACGGTTCTGCTAATTTCAACGTATAAATGCAAGCATATACTCCCTCTGTTTCAAAATATAAGATGTTTTAGATTTGTGAATAAAATGTATCTAGACCTTTTTAGTAGTAGGTTCATTCCAAACTTGAGTGAACCTATACACTAAAAAAAGTCTAGATACATTTCATTTACAAAGCTAAAACATCTTATATTTTAAAACGGAGGGAGTACAACATAGATGACACAATGGTTCAAGTTTATTAGGGGCAAGAAAAATAAAGTGTTCCATCAAGTTTGTGAGAGCTTTAATCACTAAGTTTTCTCATAACGAAATACTTCTTGATTGGAAGATAGATGAAAACAAGAATATATTTGGAATGGTCTAACACACCATGCATAGGAATTTATAGTGGACACTTTGGAATAACTTGGTTTCTTGGGAGTTGGATGCATGAGTAGAGCTTAATCATGCAAGTGGAGGCTAGCAAAAGACTGGGAGCGACCAACTAAGAGAGCAATAATGGCCATAATCATGCAGAGCAACAAAACATTACTAATCAAAGCATAAAGTGGTACTACAAGTCAAGGACTAAATGATCATAGAGGCTATGGTGACTTGTTCATAGTCATAACATTATGTGAGCATGTGCCAAGTCAACCCAAACAAAGCATCAAAGGAGAATACCATAATACTATGCTTTTGTATGCTAAAACAACGCATGATTCCTTCAAGACACACTAAGCAATCCCAATTATTTGGAACAAGTCATGCCATAGCAATAACCACTAAGAATAAGGTCAAAACAACATCTAACATGACATGATAAAGTCTAAGTGACAGTCAAAGAAAGCTCCTCTTGCACTATTCAAGCAAGAACTTTCTACTCCTTTCCAACACCAATCAACTAATTTGAAACAACACAGCGAGAACGGGGGTCCAAACTACTTTATTCAAGAAAACTAAAACAAAAACTAAGACGCTCCAAGAACAACACAACAGTGCATGAAACAATAAAAACGAAGTGTCTAGAAAGACCTGAGCTTTTTATTGATCCCCAAGCTTTGATGCTTGTACCTCTTGAATATTTCTTGGGGTGACACAGGATGGCATCCCCAAGATTTTACGCTTGTACCTCTTGAATATTTCTTGGAGTGACACGGGGTGGCATCCCCAAGCTTGAGCTTTTATCCATTCTTCATCTCATTACATCATTCTCTCTCTACACCTAAAAAATTTCCTTCATACAAAACTTCACACAATCTTCATTAGCAACATTAGTGTATTCAAAAGATAATAAACCTTTGGGTTTAGCTTATAACAGCAAAACTTTCACTAAAAACACAATCTACTGTAGCAATTCCCTTAAAAAGCTCAATTTCCCAAAAAGAACCCAAAAAGGAATCAATAAGAAGCAAATGCAAATAATGGCAGAAATCTGTCAAAACAGACCAGCCGGTAGAAACCGATTTTTTCTAAGACCTTCTGTTGCTCAAATCAAAAAGTGTTGAACTAACTAAAGTTATCTAACATACTGGGGGATTTATTCAGAAAATATCAGCTCAATCTGACTTACAGAGATTCCTCACGAATTTTTACGGTGGAGCACAAAAATCTGTTTCGGGACAGCAACTCCCCCAAATCTTACTTCCCTCTCATTAGAGGTTATTTTTGCACAAAAAACAAATAAAAATGATAAGGAGAGGTCATTAAAGAGGTAATAACTTCCAACACTCAAGAAAACTATTGGGTTATCTCCCAAGAAGTACTTTTCTTTAACGCCTTTAAGTTAGGCATAGATAGTTTTAGAAGATGCTCACATAAGAAATATGAATTGAAGTAAAAGAGAGCATCAAGAAGCAAACTCAAAACACATTTAAGTCTAACCCACTTTCTATGCATAGGAATCTTGTATGCAAATAAACTCACAAAGAACAAAGTGACAAGCATAGGAATATAAAACAAGAGTGACTTTAAAACTTTCAGCACATAGAGAGGTGTTTTAGTAACATGAGAATTCCAACAACCATATTTTCCTCTCTCATAATAATTTTCAGTAGCATCATGAATAAACTCAACAATATAACTATCACATAAAGCATGTTTTTCATGATCTACAAACACATAATTTTTATCAAGCTCAAAAATAGTGGGATTAAAACCTTCACAGGTTTTACCCAAAGTAGATATTTCAAAAGGATCCACAGGAACATAACATTCATCCTCCTTTGGTAAGCATGGGGGACAATCAAATAATGTAAGGGATAAAGAGTTACTCTCATTAGAAGGTAGGCATGGGTAGATAATCCATTCTTCCTCCTTTTGTTCATCACTCTCCTCCTATTTTTCATCTAATGAGCTTCCAGTTTCGGCAATTTCTTCTTCCATAAGATCCTGCAAGGCATTAGTCTCTTCCGTTTATGAAAAGCATCTATTAAAATATTCAAGAATATAGCCATTTTCTTCATTGTAATTACCAAAGAAAAATCTAAGTATATCATAAACCTCATATTCATAAGGTGAATCATCAATATTTTCAAGCAAACTAGCAAGTTCAAATGCACCCTTGAAAGCAATAAATTCTTCAGTTTGTTCCACATCATAAAATTCATAATTTACTTTAACATAATAAGATATGGTAACATTATCATTATACTCATATTGAAAAGTTAGGTGTCTATACCTCCTACAGCAACAAGATTTATCAAAGAAATAGGTAACATTATAAGTAGAGCACACCTCTCTAGCAATAGTATTCAATTTATCAATTCATTCCCATAAGTGTTTTCCTTTTTGTGACAAACGATGTTCCTAATAATAATACTTTTCTTCTTCCGTGAACCCACCTTGCCAATAAGAACTAGTTTCAAAGAAACCATCCATTGATAGAAAGCATGACAAAGCAAGGTAATAACAGACCTGCAACTAGAGTAGGAACTAATTTTTTTGTGTTTTTGATAAGAGAAAGCAAACCAAACGAAACTAATTTTTTTGGAGTTTTTGATAAAAATAGGCAAACAACCAAGCAAAAGAAACTAGGCAAAACAAAAACAAAGTAAAGAGAAAGGTTGTGAAGGACTCCCCTTGTGAAGACGTCCTTAGCCTCCCCGACAACAGCGCCAGAAAAAGCCTTGATGAGTGCGTGAACACTTCGTTGGGGGACCCAAGCGGAAGGTATGATGAGCACAACATCAAGTTTTCCCACAGTAGAAACTGAGGTTATCGAACTAGTAGGAGGAAGGAAACGACTCAAAGGTGTTGCTAGCAACTTGGAAACCTGCACAACACAAACTCAAGACTTGCCCCAACGAACAATGAGGTTGTCAATCTCACCGGTTTGCTGAAAACAAAGGATTAACATTATGGTATGGAAGGTAATAGTGGCTTGCAGAAAGTAAACAATAATAGTAGAAGATGTATCAATGGTAAAGATTGGACCGGGGTCCATAGTTCACTAGAGGTGTTCTCCTTAAGATAAACAAACATGGCATGCTGGGTAAACAAATTATAGCAGGGCAATTGACATGACTGAGCAAGGCATAACAATGCAATACTAGACATTCAAGATCCTATGAGATTTGATTGGGAAATACAAAAAGATACATATACCGCCATCCAACTGCATCTATGACTAGTAATCCACCTTTAGGTTATCATCCGAATCCCCTCCAGTATTAAGTTGCAAGCAACGGATAACTGCTTTAAGCAAAGTGTGTAAGGTAAACAATCCACTTGCTCCATGCACAAGAGATCGTTGTTTTCTCCCTAGTGGCAACAGCACATCTACAACCTTAGAGATTTCTGTCACTTTCCATAGAGGCATGAACCCACTATCTAGCATAAATACCCCCTCTCACTAGCATCTACTTGGCCAAGATAGCTACTAGAAACGGAGAGCATGCAAGATCACAAACAACACAGAGATGATAGAATCAATAAGACAAAACCATTAATCAATCTGACATAGTACTCTCAATATCCATCGGATCCCCGCAAACACAACATGTATGACTACAAATAGATGATCTTGATCATGAATGGAGCTCACAAGATCTAAACATGGTAGCACAACTGAAGAGATACAACCATCTAGCTACTACATGGACCCGTAGTCCAAGGTGGAACTACTCACACTTCATACCGGAGGCTGGCATGATGAAGAAAAAGGCCTCCGGGATGATCTCCCCTCTGGCAGGGTGTCGAGAAGAGCTTCAGATCCCCCTGATCTAGGGACGATGGTGGCGGAGGCTACAGACGGTTTCGTGGAATATTGATCGGGTACTTAGGGTTTCTGTATCAGGGGGTCTTTATATGCGAAGAGGGGAGGTAGGGGGCAGCCCGGGCGGCCGCAACCCCCCAGGCGTGGGCTAGGGTTAGCCACGCGTCAAGGGGTGTGGCCCCCTGGTGGCTCCCCTCCATCTCGTATTCTGGCTCTGTGTTCCCCATGGTAAAATATTGAATTTGGCTTTTGTCCCATCCAATTCTGAGAATATTGATTTTCTGCCTTTCTAGAACCAAAAATAGAAGAAAACAGGCAACTGGCACTGTGGCAACTTGTTAATAGGTTAGTACCGGAAAACATATAAAAACACCTCAAACTGTAGACAAAGCAAAGCAAAGTAGATGCTAAACAAGCATGGAACATCAAAATTATAGATACGTTTCTGACGTATCAGTAGTCTTTGTCGATGATATCCTAGTATACTCAAGTAGCCCTAAAGAACATGAGCAACACTTGAGACAAGTTCTGACAAGGCTAAGAGAGCATAAGTTTTTCGCAAAGTTTTCCAAATGTGAATTCTGGATGAAAGAAATTGCTTTCCCGGGTCACATTATATCAGAAGAAGGAGTTAAAATGGATCCAGAGAAGGTGAAAGCAATATTGGAATGCAAGGCCCCAACAAACATGAAAGAAGTTAGAAGTTTCTTAGGGTTCGCAGGATATTTTAGGAGGTTTATTGAAGTATTTTTCAAGGATTTGTCGTCCACTAACCCAATTGCTGAAAAAGGATAAGGAATACGAATGGATAAATAAATATGAAAGTGCATTTCAGGAGTTGAATAATAGGTTAACCACTGCACCAGTTCTAGTTTTACCAGATGATGACCCACAAGTATAGGGGATCGCAACAGTCTTCGCGGGTAGTATTACCCAATTTATTGATTCGACACAAGGGGAGCCAAAGAATTCTTGCAATCCTTAACAACTGAGTTATCAGTTCAGCTGCACCTGGAAATAGTTCTTGCTCACAGAAGTTTATCAGTAGCAACAGTTTGGTAGTAGCAATAGCAAAGCAATAGCAACGGTGAAACATGAGCAATAGTAACAGTAACGGTAACAGTAGGATTCGAGTGCGGTAGGCATAGGGATCGATGAATGGGCATTGCAAGGACGAGTCTAAACATGTAACTTCAAGACCTAGGGCATTGCAGAAAAATAATTACAAGCATCCAAGTACTAAACAATCCTAGGCATGTGCTCCAAATATAGGCATACGTGCTCGCAATGAGAACTTGCACAACATCTTCTGTCCACCCAGCCCGTGGTAGCGGGGCCTCTTGGGAACTACTCGCAATTAAGGTGCTCCTTTTAATAGAGCACCGGAGCAAAGCATTAACACTCCGTGAACACATGTGATCCTCACACCATAGCCATCCCCTCCGGTTGTCCCAATTATTGTCGCTTTGGGGCCTTTGGATCCGGACAATGATATATGTACACAACTTGCAGATAAGATCACAAACAATACTATCGTAATGATTAAATAATAAGTTCAGATCTGAGATCATGGCACTCGGGACCTAGTGACAAGCATTAAGCACAACAAGTTGCAACAAAGTCAAATAGCACTAAAGAAACTAGGCACTATGCCCTAACAGATCTTATTCGATTACATGATAGAACTCATCCAAGCCCTACCATCCCCAAGCCTACAGCAGGGGATTACTCACTCATGGATGAGGGAAACATCGGTGGTTGATGGATATGCGTTGGTGATGACGATGGCGATGATCCTCTCCAAATTCCCTGTCCCAGCAGGGTGCCGGAACGGAGTTTCTAGATCCGAATCTTGGTTTATGGTGGCGGCGGAGCGGAACTCTTTCTAGAAAACTATCGAACTCCCCTCGGTTTTTAGGTCGAAAGGCAACTTATAGGCACAGAGGGAGGCCGAGGGGGTCCCTAGGGTGGCTGCACCCCCTCCAGGCACGGTTAGTGGTGGGCTCGCGCCTGGGGTGGGTGTGGGCCCCCCAGGCCTCCTCTCTGTCTCGTCTTCTGGCTCCGTGGATCTTCTGGTGAAATATAATTTTTGGCATATTTTCCGGGATTTTTCCTGATAGTTCATTTTCTGTACAAAAACAAGACACCAAGGTAATTCTACTGAAAACGGTGTCAGTCCGTCTTAGCTGTATCCAAATCACACAAGTTTAGATGAGAAACAATAGCAAAGTGTTCGAGAAAGTAGATATGTTTTGGACGTATCACCAGACTCAGATAAAGAATTTCAGATATATTGTGACGCATCAAGACAAGGGCTAGGATGTGTATTGATGCAAGATGGAAAGGTCATATCTTATGCGTCAAGACAACTCCGACCACATGAGGAAAATTATCCAACACATGACTTAAAACTAGCAGCAGTAGTTCATGCATTGAAAATATGGAGACACTACTTGCTAGGGAATAAGTTTGTAGTATTTTCGGATCATAAAAGTCTAAAATATATCTTCACGCAGGCTGACTTAAATCTTCGACAACGAAGATGGTTAGAATTGATAAAATACTATGAATTATAATTTCAATATAAACCCGGTAAAGCCAATATGGTGGCAGACGCATTGAGCCGAAAAATATATCATAGCATAGTAACTGTGCGGCAGGATCAAGCTAGAGTTATGGAAGGAGTTCTGGAAGTTGAATTTAGAATTAGTTAAATAAGGAGAAGTGATGACCCTGCAAGTTCAAACCACACTAGATGAACAAATTAAGCAAGCCTAAGAGAAATATGAAGAGATACAAGGGCTTATGGAAAAGGTGCTGAAAAACGAGGCACCAGACTTTTTTGTAATTGACCAAGGAGTACTGTATTTCTGGAAACGTTTGTGTATACCAAGCAAAAAGGAGTTAAGGGACTTAATACTGCAGGAAGCACATGCTTTGCAATTCTCCATACACCCAGGAGGTACGAAGATGTACCAAGCCTTGAGAAAGAGGTATTGGTGGATAAATATGAAACGAGAGATTGGTAAATATGTTACACTTTGTGACATATGTCAACGGGTAAAAGCAGGCCACCAAAAACCGGTTGGATTACTACAACCACTATCCATTCGAGATTGGAAGTGGAAGGAGATTGGTATGGATTTTATTACAGGTTTACCCAAAACCAGAAATGGATATGATGCTATATGGGTCATCATCGATAGGTTGACGAAAGTAGCCCACTTTATACCCATAAAGCAAACATATGGAAAGAATAAGCTTGCAGAGTTATATTTAACCAAGATTGTAGTGTTGCATGGAGTACCTAAGAAGATTTTCTCCGATAGAGGGCCGCAATTCACTTATCACTTTTGGAAAAAGTTACATGAATCCATGGGAAGGGATTTGGATTTCAGTAGAGCATACCACCCATAAACCAATGGACAAACTGAGAGTGAATCAAATCCTGGAGGACATGTTGCGGTCATGCGCGCTAGTTTATGGAGCAGCATGGGACACATGTTTACCATTTGCGGAATTCCCATACAATAACAGCTATCAAGCTAGTATTGGAAGATCACCATTTGAAATCATGTATGGAAGAAGTTATAGAACACCATTAAATTGGACTGAGGTAGGAGAAAAGCAACTTCTTGGACCACAAATAGTTCAAGATGCAGAGGCTCAAGTGAGGATTATTAGAGAAAAGCTGCAAGCAGCTCAAACCAGATATAAGCAATATGCCGACAAACACCGACTTGATCTTAGCTTTTAGGAAGGGGATTATGTATATTTAAGGGTCACTCCTTTCAAGTCAATCCAGCGGTTCCAGACAAAAGGTAAGTTGGCAACCAGATTTGTGAAACCATTCAAAATTACAAAACGAGTAGGGGAAGTTGCCTACCAACTGGAGTTAAGTCCAAAGTTGAAAAGAGTACATAATGTGTTTTATATATCGCAACTCAGAAAGTGCTTAAATCCGCCGGAAAAGAAGGTGTCACTGGACGAGATCGAACCCCAAGAGGATCTGACCTACACTGAGGAACCAGTTAAAATCCTTGAAACCAAGGAGCGACAATTAAGGACAAGGAACATCAAGTTCTATAAGGTGCAATGGAGTAATCACACGAAAGCGGAAGCTACATGCGAAAAAGAATGGGAGATCTGACAGAAATATCCGTATTTGTTCCAGAGGAGGAGAGAATCTTGGGGACGAGATTGTTTTTTAAGGGGGAGGGGTAGGTTGTAACAACCAAAAAAAAATTAAATCTAGATCACCTTCGAATTCAATTAAAAAGGAGTTTGAATTTGCAAATTTAAGGGGATCGAACCCAAGCTCGCCGTCGATCGACACATCTTCGGCTAGTGTTGCCGCTTACCCTGGCCCCACCGGCCGCTATGGCTGACGCACGCCACTGCACCACACATCGCCAACCTGCAGCGCTGCCCGCCGTTGCCATACCGCGCCGTACACCGAAGCCATCCCGTCGCTGCCGTCCAAATCACCGCAGCCCGCCAGCTCGCCGCACCCCCTGTCGCACGGCAGCACGTTGGCCGCTTTGAGAGGATCCTGGAGAACCCCGGCAGTGCCTGGATAAGCTCACCATCGTCACGAATTTACTCCCGCCACCACACGTCGCCGTACCGAGCGCCGCTGTCGCCTATAAAACCCTCCTCGCTCCACCATTTTCCAAATTTTTGCTAGGAATCGAATCCACTCTCTCACATGATCATCACCACATCATCAATTTAAGCCACCACAGCCTGCAATCTCGCCTCCATCGCTGGCAACACCGCGTGGTATGCCCTTCTCCTTCCTCTCCCCCTCTATTTTTTTCTCTGCCGCCGCGAGGACGAAGCGGTATACCCGCTTGGGCTGCTTCTTGGGCCTCGGCCAAGCCTAGGAGAGGGCTGGCTGGCTCTCTCCCGAGCCCAGATAGAAAACAAATGTCCAAATCTTTTTCTTTTTCCTTTTACATTTTCTGTTTTTCATTTCAGGGTTTGTTTTAAGCAAGTTCTTTTGCAAAATTGCTTTGATCAAACATTTTAAAATAAAGGTATTCATTCTAGCCCTCACAAACCCCTCGTAAACCCCTAAATATTAACGTCATTTCCAATGTCTTCAAAAACTATTTGTTGAGCTTTTAAAATTCAAAACCTTTATGTACATATAGTAAAATATGGGTCCCTTTTATTCATATTCCAACCCTAGTTTGCAAATACAAGATATGAACTTGGGAAAATATTTCTAAATATTCTAGGACCCACTGGTGAAGCCTCGGAAGGTTTTGGAGTAGGTGTGCACCACCCCGGAGTCGTGGATTTCCCGGAGGACCTCTCTTTAGGCAAGTCACTTTCCTCACCGATGAAGTTTTTGGTGATGAACAATTTTAAGACTTTGATGCCATGTGTAATAGTAGAACCCCTGAACCATTAATCCATGATACTATGCTTGAGACCAACCATAGTGAAAACCCTGGAATTGTGTGATGGATGATACATGATTGTTTGTATGATTTTTTGGTGGTCATATTCACCTTCAAAATATTGGTATAAGGAGAATTCATCACTTTAATGGAAGTGTTGACTTTGGAATATGTGCCCTGGTATGAGGGTGGAGTTGGTAGGAAACCTGCGGTTTAACCCTGTCACAGAACAATAAAACATACCACATAAATTGTAAAGAACCCCCTACCCTATTCCGATGAATTTTTTACAAGGTAGATGACCCTGGCATGGGTGATCAACGGGAAGACACTCGGAGTCAGGATGCTATAGTATGTTATCGATTTCCGTGGCCCTGACATACTCCTGGTGGGATTCGAGTGATGAGACCTTCTCGGGTAGAATTTTCAAAAGATAGAGTAAATAAAAATTTAGCTTTCGATTAAAGGTTCCGATGCTAACGATAGCAATATCGCAAACCGCAACGGCTTGGGCCACTGTGGCTTAGCACGGAACCATCGGAGGCACACACTTACATATTTAAAATCCATGGCAAATAATGAAACAAAAATATGTATAATGAAGAAAATAAATGATACCAAGTGTGATCACTGGGTGGAATTAAGTATGCCACGGATGGACGATGTTTTTTCCTCCGTCTGGCAAAGTGGTGAAGATAATACCATTATGGGTTTAACCACAAGGAAATCCTATGGGATTTTCCTAGCTAATTGATCTTGAGTTAATCTTTAAATTGGAAACCGTCTTATGACTTGCTGAGTACTTTAGTACTCACCCTTGCTATATAAATATTTTTTAGAAACACCCGAAGATGTCGCGGAGGTTGATCCTGATGTCTTCCTTCGCGGAGAAGATTTCGAGTTTTAGGTCATTCCTACGCTCGAGGGCTGATCCTAGAAATGTAGCCATGTGTGTAAAATCAATAAAGTTTATATGCTTTAGTCATGGTTTAATGATTTTAAGACAAAGAGAACCTCGTTTAATGTTGGATTGTAAGAAAACCATTTATGTGATATTATCCACCCATGTAATATTATTTCTATGAGTTTGTATGCAATAGCTGTGTTTTGTAATCACTTGGAATTTCGCAAAATTTGTCTTTGTCGAATTTGTTGAATTTTTAGTCACGGTCTCGAATTTTCGGGGCATGACAATTTGTCTTTGCTTAATAACTCTAAGTTGTCACTAATTTATACTGAACTTTTTCACTTTTTCAATTCGTATTCTCGCTTTACGATCTCAGTAATTATAATTTTCTATTAATGAAAAATTAAATAACCACAATATAAAATTTCTAAATACCAAGACGCATATTTCATTATATGATTCAACCATTGCTAATACAGTTTCACAAAATTTAAACAACATTTTTGGAAGGAAGTTTATGTTAATTATTTCCTCTCTAGGGCACAAAAACCGTACCTTTTAATCAAAACCTCCAACTAGGAGAAAATCAAGAAGAATAAAATCGTAGGCATATGTGGATTAATTTGTGCTACTTTGACAAAATAAAAGTATACTTATGTGTTCGCATCTATGTTCATATTCTTAAATATCCTGGCAGCCGATGCTTCCGTAGGTGAACAATTTCCTTTTAAATGCAAGTAAGTAGAAAATTCTAGATTATATATGTTTTTTTACAATGTGCTTGTCCTCAGATAATGGGCATGATCATAAGTTTTTCTTATGCGAAAGTTTTAACGATCTATTAATAATCATCAAGGTAAACAATAGTAAAAAGAACCCTAAAATGTCAAGCACGACCTTCGCTGCTTCCATATCTGGGTTAGATGAGGAAAAATTATTATGTCGTCGGCGTAGACCGGTAGACGTTGAGGGACGTTGTGTCCATCTGGGAAGGCTGAGATATCACTCCTTCTCGTTCAGCTTTTTGCACATGGAGCCAACTATAATCTGGCACCACCTTTTTCCAGTTTTTTGCACATGGAGCCAACTATCACCCCACTCACTTGTCTCACTTGTTCCTCCTCCACCAAAACAAATCTGGTCGCCCCCTCCTCCTCCCCACCTCATTTCCCCCATTGATTCACCATAGAAGCTCGCTCAACCTCCATTGTTTGACACTCATATGTAAGTGAAGTCTCTTGCTCCTCTAGAGTGTGCCTCAAGTAACTCATGCGGGCCCGAGTGGAGGTAGGTGGCCGCATAGGCGAGGCGCATATGACCATATGCGCCTCCTATAGTTCGAAGTATAGGAGGCACATATGGAGCAATATATGCCTCCTATAGTTTGAAGTATAGGAGGCATATATGAAGCAATATGCGCCTCCTATAACCTGGCCGCATTCAAATTCGAAACAGCCACCTACCACACCTATATAACACCTACCACCTATCCTCCTTCTTCATCTCCTTCTCATCCACCTCTCCTCCTTCTCCTTCACCTCTCCTCCTTATCCTTCTCCTCCATCTCTCCTACTTCTCCCCTTCTCCTCCTCCTCCTCCTCCACTCTCCTCCTCCTCCTCCTCTTCCTCCGGCGACCTTCTCCTCCTCCGGCGACCACTTCGGCCATGGCCTCCACAACCACACCGACCATCTCCTCATCCACCTCCGGCGATGATCTCCGGTGGCCTCATCCTCCTCCACCATCGCCGGTGATCCCCATGGACATGGCCTCCCACACATGCCTGCGGTGGTAGGTTGTGGCCACGGGCATGGTCTCCACGAGCTCCGACGAAATTCTGGCCAGATCTAGATCTAGATCTAGATCTGTCCGCCTTTTTTAAAATTTAAAATAATATATGAGGCGCATTCGAATCAATATGTGCCTCGCATATGCACAGTATAGGAGGCGTATATGCATAGTATAGGAGGCGCATATCAATATGCGCCTTGCATATGCAGAATATAGGAGGCGCATATCGATATGCGTCTCGCATATGTGAAGTATAGGAGGCACATATCATATGCGCCTCGCATAAAGAATAGGCGAGGCTCAAAGCTAGAGGCGCATACGATATGCACCTCGCATATGCTTTTAGGTGTGCCTCGCATACGGTTTTCTCTAATAGTGTCACTCCTTCTCGTTCAGCTTTGTCAAACAAACTACTTAACGCATCCATTGAAAGAATGAAGAGCATCGGAGATAGAGCGTCCCCCCGACGCACATCCCTGGCATGCCAAATCCTGGGGTCGGAGATTCCATGCATTAAGAGCATCTCCAGCAAGCGCATTAAAATGTGTGCGCTAAAAGAACCACCGAAATACAGCGCGGGAGCGGACGCGCGAAGCTTCAACAGGCACGCGAAAAGGCGGGGCGCGCTAAATTTTTTTTGCCGTGTGCGGGCTTCTGCGGCATCCTATGCACCAAAACTGCCGCGCTGCTTTCAGCGCGCGCAATAAAACAAGCCGTCCGCACGCATCCAATTGTCCGGAAATTTCAGCCACGCGCCCCCTCGCTTTTGGCCACGTGTCACCTCGCCGCGCTCCATCCTCGCCTTCGCGTACCGCTCTGCCGTCACCTGGCCACCTCCACCACCACCTTGCCCGTCGCTCCGCCACCACCTCCGCCTTGACCACGCCACGCGCGTCGCTCCGCCACCGCGCCGGTCCGTCGACCATCACCGTCGATTCTTCGTCCTCGGAGTACGAGTGGTCGTCAACTCCGGTGTCGTCCATAACATTTGACTTCTTCGACTGGGAGTCCGATTAGTTCTAGTTATTAGCCTAGTTTTAAACTCGGTTGTACAAATTGCGTGTTAACCTATGTAATATATTAATATTTGTAGTCTATTTTTACATTTTGTTTGATCTATTTATATGTGCAATTTATGAAAATATAGTTTTTAGGCTGCATTTTAGCGCATCTGCAAAAGGACCAATTCAGCGCTGTATTTTGGCGCGATGATTTACAGCACCCGATAAAGCTCTCGCCTACGCCACGCGTTGCATCCGTATAGCGCGTGCTGTAAACTTGAATATACAGCGCTTGTTATAGCACGCCTGTCGAAGATGCTCTAAGCAGAATGCTTGAGCATGCGGAGCCCAAGAAGCATGGAAATCCAATTCAGCCATGTATTTCCAAAACCCTTCTTTTGTAGAGAATTCGCGCCCATTAGAAGTTTATAGTGCCATGATTTAAATAATTTACTTTTTTAGAAAAGAAAATGGATCCACGATTCGCGTGTGGTGCTTTGCTTGCCATTGACCTCGCGGCTTGCCCTCCAAGGGTAACACTAACACAGCGACCGCTTAATTTGTTCATTCGGACACTCACTGGCGGCCGTGAGCCCGTGGGCACGACGGCGACGGCCGGCCGTCGACTCCAGCTAGCTAGTACCGCGACGGCGTCCACGGTCCACCTATATATTGCACTCTGTGACGGCAACGTGTGCATGCATGGTGAATCCCGTCCTGGTAAAAGACGTGTCGAGCGCAACAACGTCTCTAGTGTTTGTGCTTGCAGCAGCAATAGCGACGACGTGGATCAAACAGTTATTTTACGCACCACGGTGGACGACGTCAGCTGGTCAGGAGGAGAATCTTTTTTTTAGAAGGAACATGAGAGGAGAGTAGAGTACAGAGGAGAAAAAGCTCATACACGTATGAAACGACCGCTTCGTCTCGCATCACCCCGGCGCGGGCGAGGGAGACGCAACCCTAGCTTCCGGCAGCTGCCCCCACCTTACCCTCCCCTTCCCCTGCTGTCGGCGGCGAGCGCCGCCCGGCGAAGGCCGCGCGGTGCCACTGGCGGCAGGACCTCCTCAACCCGGCGCCGGAGCTTCATCGCGGGAGGGATCTGCTGGTGGTGGCGCGCTTCGACAGTGATGGCGGGCTCGACTGGCGGTGGCACGTGAGGTGCGTGGTCCCCGGGCGGCGCTGGTTTGGGGCCTCCCTTGGCGCTAGCGTAGGCCGCAGGCGGTGCTGGTCTCGGTCTCGCGAGGTGCTACAACGACAGCACGTCGGAGGGCATCCGGCGGCGGGGCATGGCGGCTCTGCAGCGGCGACGGCGGCGGGTGGCTTGACTCGGGGTGCAGTTCACCGGCGACGCGAGGTCTGGCTGCAGCAGCGTGTGGCGGAGCCGACGGGACTGATCTGGGCCTAATCTCGGCCCTGTTGGCACTGCTGCGTGTTCGGACGACACTCACCGCAAGGTGGCGGAGGGCAGATCCCCTCCCCTAGGCTGCAGTGTGGCTCGACGACTGCAAGTCTAAGTTTTGCCCTACATCGGCATTCTCGCCGGTTGTGCGCTGTGGCGTTGGCTGGAGCCTCTGGCTCGAGTTCGTGAAAGCCGGGGAGGCGGCGACATAAGGTGGACTGCGCGGGCGTCTCTTCGACGGGCGACGTGGGGGAGGTGGTGGTTCCCTTCTTCGGTCATGTGGATGACGAGGAGCGGACTTTGGGTGACTTTGGTGTTGGCGGTGTTTCGACTTCGGCAGCGCCCAAATCGTGTGTTGGAGTCCTCTCTCAAAGACAACGGGTGCGAGCGATCTCCGGGGAGCGGCTCGAAGGTTTTTCTGGGCGAAAGCTCAACGGTGGCGATGCTTGCGGGTACCGTTACCCTCTTGGGGGCGCCGTTGTGGCTACCTTATCCGCTAGGGCTCCGGGTGAAAACCCTTGACCTTCGGTCTCGACTGTGGCGGCGCAGTGCGTCGTTACCCTCTTAGGGGTGTCGTCGTGTCGCCCCGGTCTCGGTTCGTTGTCTTCGGTGTCAAGTGTTGGCTTTTCGCGTTCTTTCTTGTTTATCTTGATCTGCTTTGTAAGGGGTTTCTCCCATTACGTTGTATCATGTTCGGTCGATGTGGCTTTATTATAAAGCTGGACGAAAAACTATTTCGAGAGAGAATAGAGTACAGAGAGTCGACGAGTAGAGTACGACCATGGCAGATGAGGACTTGGTAATTAAGGTCTACCTAGACCGTACGTGCGTCCAGCTCGATCGGCGCGAGAAAGTCTCTAGGCAGCCGCACGTCGAGGATGAACCGATCATGCATGCTCGCACGCCACGGTGGCGCGTCGTACCGTGGTTTTGCTCGGTGTCTCTGCTAGGATGGACGACGACGGCATGCATAATATGCGCACACACAGACACAGTAGTCTGATTTTGGGAGAAATACACCTGCTCATACATAATATGCTTGCATATGCATCATGCACCAGGGTCCACCCAAGACATGCATACGTACGTGCTAGCTAGAGATCCAAGCCAATTTCACCTCGCCGCGCGCATACGTGTCCCCAGATCGAGCACGGCCGGCCATTATATTTGTCGGTAAGCTTGCCTGTGACACCGCGACGGCGACGACGACATGCCAGGGCCTCGTCTCCTGATGATATAGATGCTGCCAGATCCCGGCCGTCCACGTATTCGTTCACCTCCAGACGGCGACGTGCACGCACGGTGAATCGAGACCACTCGAGAGTGCTGCGCAACAGCATCGTCTCTCCGTTCCTTTTGGCAGAACCAGCTACAGCTAGCCTCACAGCAGATGGATTGTGTATGCACGGTAAATAAATTAGGCTTATAGCTCCTATGCGACGTCTTTACGTGGAATTGAAAGGAAAACGACATCGTTACAAACAATAGCTCGCATGCGACACTTCTGAAACGGTAAATAGCTCCCGTGCGACACTTCTACTTAACCCCACGAGACCGTCAACGAATTCGAATCAGCTGAGCACAGTAGGACCCACAGCCTCTCCACGTCACGGCGGAACTCACCTGATATCCACATCATATCGTGAGACCCACCCTGTGGTCGAAGAGAGCCGTTGGCCCCGATCCGTCCCTGCACCCGAGCACTCCCGCCACCAGTAGGCTGATTTTAGGAGAAATACACCTGCTCATACATAATATGCTTGCATGCATCACGCACGAGGGTCCACCCAAGACTTATACTGGTACGTGCTAGAGATCCACCCAATTTTGCTGAAATCAAATTAAAGCTGGCCGGAATTAGCGCTAGAGAGGCCTGGACACGGCAGGAGGCAATTTTGATCGATGGGTCTCCCGAACTTCACCGCAACTTTAAAAAAAAAAATAACCACAGTAGCTAGCAGTTTTGAAGCAATAATTAAGGTGGACGGCCACTCCACAGATGCAGCGCGCGCAATTGCTTTTGTTAAGAATAATTAACACGCGTTAATTAAGAGATAATCTCCGTATTAACCGCACAGGGAAGTTGCCACAATGGGGAACCGTCGGCAACGTTTCCGGAGCGTCGCCTCCAGAAAAACTGACTCCTGGAACCGACATATTAGCAACTGCAGACTGTATATATTTGTACATTCATCATCAATAAAGAACAAGGATTCATTCTAGTCTCTCGCTGTCAATTCTTCTATTCTTCACACGTTATCAGCACTGCTCCGGCGAGGATTCCGGCGATCACCGGAATTAGAGAAAAGAGGTAAGAAACATGCCTCGTCCGATGCCCCTGTTTCTCCGTCGCTCGACGCCGCCGCGGAATTGGGGTTCGCCACCACGCCCTTCGCCTTGACGACCGCCGCTACGGTGATGGGCGATTGCCGCCGCCACGGTGCAGGAGGCTACCGTGAGCGCCGCCATGGTCTGCGCGTTCCCCGTGGTGCCGGCGGTGCGCCCCTTTGCGCCGCCAATCCCGGACTGGCTTCTAGCCGGTCCGGCCGCGCCGATGCTGGGGGCCGACGACGTCGACCCTGTACTCGCGCCACCGCCGCCGCCATTCTGGTGCCAGGAACACGGGTGGGTAGTTTGCCCACTACACGTGTATGGAAGCGGCACGGGACAAGCCCCAGATGACGACGTCGCGGGCGCCGCGCTGCAGCCCCCAACGGCTCCTGCCGGCATGGGCGCGGCCGGCCTGTCGCCCACCTCCGTCTTCGACTTCGGAGGCCCGCCCGACGCCATCGAGCCGCGCCAGCCGTCTCCGACCCCCATGGTCGTCGAGACTGGCACTGGTGTGCCGCTCCAGATGCCGCCGTCGGAGGCGCCTCGCTTGCAGGAGCACGAGGGCGACTCGTTCGCCTTCGTCCCAGCGCCGACCGGAGCAACGCGCTTCACCATGGACTCCGGCGTGCGCAGCTTCACGAGCGCCGCCCATGGCGATGCGGTCGCGCCACCGAGGCTGCCGTCCCCAACACCGGCCTCTCCTCCTTCACCGCGCCCGGGATCCCGCCGCCGCCTCATGCCCTTCGGCTCCCTGGCCCCCAGCCCGCCGTCGAGCGGCCGCGGGCGCCGCGCCGGAACTTGGAGCCCAGCCATGCTGGGCCTCGCCAACGGCGTCGCGCCAGGATACTGCCTCCCCGATGACTCCTCCGACGAGGAGGCCCGTGGCGGGAGCAGCTCCGGCCGCCGGTGAACTCCGCCCGCGCGGTGCTGGTTCCTGGTACGGCAGGTCGGCTGGTTCCGCGCGTGGAGTTGGAGAAGATAAGGTCGCTGTATTGATTGGGAAGATGCGTCTCCCGTGGCCCCTGTTTGCCTTTATCTCTTCGAGTGAATAAAAATCTGTTTCCTGCTTTGCCGCATGCAATCAGTACATCGCATGCAAGTGCAGCACAGTACTAGCAGCTTCTGGATTTGTCTAGTATTTTCCTGTTTGCTACTCTAAGTATAGTTTTCTTTTAACAACTATCTTAGTAGTAAATTTGTCTGTTATAAATTATGTCAAAATCAGTATATTGTACTGTTTATTTGTCGAGTACTATGTGTATTTCAAAAATATTTGATATAATATATTTCCGTGTATGTGCACATGTTGAGATTTATTACATTCATAGTTTGCAATTGAGATTTTCAATTTCTTGCAATAGATCAATTCATCGTCTTAATTGAGTCATTTTGACTCGATACAAGCACGAATTGGTATGCAAAATTCAAAGTGATTTCTTTAAATTGATGTTTTGGGAACACAAGGTAGTGGCCAGATCTACTGCACTGCAGATTATCACCACTACTGTTTAAAGCCTATATTTTGTCATTTTTGACACTATGATTGCTTAACAATGTGCTCTTCCAAACATTTTATTAAGTCATGACATAAGGCATTAGAAGTATGAGTATCTACTGATTTCATCAGATTATACTCTCTATTGCTGCGAGACGGACTCCGAATATTCTTCGGAGATTATCTACAATATGTCATACTTAACAATTTGAAGTTCACACTAATGATTTCAAGCCCACTTCTTGAAGTCATCATTTAATTTTGCATAGTTCATTACAACATGACCATGATGCATTTTAATTTACCGAACGTAGATTAATATTCTCTGGTTTACCATGTAGGTAACCGATGGCTGGAAAAGAGTTCGATTCACTCGAGCTTAATGGCCACAACTACCCTACATGGGCCATGGACATCAAGATCGCTCTTGCGTCCCGTGGGATAGTGCGTGCCATCCAGAACCCGGACGACCCCCTTCCGGCTGGAGCCGCACCGCTGAGAGAAGAGCAGAAATATGCTGCCTTGTACATTATAAGGCATCATATTCACCCGGATCTTAAGTCCGAGTATTTGGAGGAGGAATCCCCATTTAATTTGTTTCAGGCCCTCAAGACGAGGTATGAAAAGCAGAAGGCAGTTGTTCTGCCCGAAGCACTTCATGATTGGACTCATCTTCGATTCCAGAACTTTAAGTCTGTCGGAGATTACAATCATGAGGTTCATAAGATAAGTTCCAAGTTGCGCTTTTGCGAGAAGGAACCTACAGATACGGAAAAGATAGAAAAAACTCTATCCACTATGCTCCCATCTGAAAGGCTCCTCCAGCAGCAATACCGCGCTCGCGACTACCAGGTCTATTCAGACCTTATTCATATCCTACTTCAGGCTGAAAAGCATGATGAGCTTCTTGCTAAGAATGGCTCTCAGCGTCCGGTTGGTTCCCAACCTTTGCCGAAAGTTCATATGAATGTCGCGAACGGAAGAAAGTTCGGTGGCGCCTTCAACGGCAACCAATCGAACTTCAAGGGTAAGCGTAAGCGCAACCGGAACAGGAAGCCTCGAAACTCGGACCGTGGGAAAGGCACCGCAAAGCCAAAGTATGACAAAACTAGGCTTTGTGACAAGTGTGGATGCTACACGCATCCTACTAACAAGTGCAAGACCCCAAAGCATCTGGCAATCCTCTACCAGCAATCCCAAGGACGCAAGGCACCTCAAGGGAAAAGGTTTGAAGCCAACTTCAACCTTCATCCAGATGGCACCAATGGAGCTGGTTGTTCGCAAGATGCTCCTCCTGGACCTAGCAACACCATGACTCTCCAGCAGCCCGAGGACCCTATGAGCACGGAGAACATGATGATTGAGTACGCCTCAAACGACATGTTTGGAGACTTCGACTAGTCCCACTATCTCCTTAGTGGTCACTTTATTTTATGTCCATTTGTGATGTTGTAATAAGAACATAAGTATTGTTGTTGTCATGTATATTGTATCAGCACTTTGATATAATAAAGATTGTATTCTATGTATCTAAATAAGGTTTTCTTATTGAAAATTCTTCATTTTTATATATAGCTCTCTACGGGGACAATCCGATGGAAGAGGAATTATGCCTTGTGGACAGTGCTACCACAAGCTCCATACTGAGAGAGTTGAAATATTTTCAGACTCTGAAAAAGATGAATGGAGATATTTTGACTATCGCTGGACGCGATACGGTAATTGTTGGCACTAGACGTGCCATATTTACCCTCCCAAACGGTACACAGGTGACAATTGAGGATGCCTTGTTGTATCCCGATTCGTCACGTACCTTAATCAGTTATCGAGATATCTGTAAGAATGGTTTTCATATTGAAACCCATGAAGACAACAAAGAAGAGTATCTGCTCTTCACAAAAGATAACGGATATGGCAAGCAAGTACTTGAAAAAATTCCTTCTCTATCGTCCGGACTGTACTATACGTACATCAAGCCCGTAGAACATGTTTCTTACAAGGTAATCTTCCAAAATATTGACGCATTTCAAACTTGGCATGATCGCCTAGGCCATCCCGGCATCGGTATG